>CM053619.1:6044073-6061279 GCA_028646535.1 Procyon lotor
AGCAGAGAGCCCGATGTGGGGCTCGATCCCAGGACCCTGGGATCATGACCTGAGCCGAAGGCAGACGCTTTAACCCACTGAGCCACCCAGGCGCCCCTCTCCCCCAGATTTTATACACTTTGTTCATACTGTGAATGTGACCTTCTAACAGACCACGGTTTCGGGTTATTACCAGCATAAAGAAAGCTACTGTTGGATACCTCCCCCACATATTTACGTACAGCATGTACATGCATATTCACACATATATGATATATCATATATGCATATGCATTTCTAAGCTGTTTACTGAATTCTCATTAGTTTTAATGGTTTTTCAGTCGACCTTCCTGGGTATTCCTGCAAGAAAATTATTGCATCAGAAATAATGCTAATTTTGTCTCATATTCAACAAATATTATTATTTTTTAAAATTATATAGCTTTAGCTAGTCTATCTAGAAACAAGTGAAAAGTCTTTGGAGTTAGATGGGAAATATTTATCTGTTATGTGCCAGAGTAGCACAAAGTCTAACCAAGTGATGTGGCCATTTCAATGAAGATCACTGGCTCCCAACTGTGTGAATTAAGGAAAACACAACTTAAATCTAAGGTACGTGGGTATTATGACCACCTCCTTCTTCAAGTTTTGAAATCATTGTTACAGAGAGATCACAAAGATCCTGAACCTAGAATACTACATGCATACAAACTATCAATAAGGATGAGGCCAAAATAATAGATATCCTCATAAACTTGAGAAAATTTATCATGCGTAGACTATCTTTGTACATGCTCAAAGCAAATATGCTCCAACCACAACGAAACGGGCTCTAGTGGAAATCTGGAGTCCAGGTTAAGAATCCTGTCCTTGGCCTTGTCCCTGCCCAAGTTCTCTGTTGCTCAAAAACCTCAGCAACCTGAGAAGGCAACCCCCAAAATCACATGGGATGAAATTCCTGTATTATTTATAACAGAACACTTATGTAAACTACCTTTTAATCCTAGAATTAGTTTAGAATTAAGTAGAGAAGTATTTAAAAGAATTAAATGGGGGCGCCATTTAATTCCTGGAGTCTGCCTCCCCCTCTGCCCCTCCCCCCATGCCCTCTCTCTTTCTCTCTCAAATAAATACAATCTTCAAAAAAATAAAAGAATTAAATGAGTAGTAATTATGTAATTACGTGTGTGTATAAGCAGTATTATGTATTAGTACCTACGTTTTGGGATTCCATGTTTAATTTTAGGAGAATTAGACCTATTAAGCCTCATGATTCCAATCTAAAAGGTGCAACTGAGTAATTTGTGACTTTAATTTGAAAGTGTGCATCTACATATACACACACAGGGAGAGAGAATGTGTGCTCTGAAATATATAAGAGGATTTAAGAATCCTTGTTTATAAATGCAATTATTAGATTTATAAGGCTTTAAAAAAACTGGCTGGTTTGTCAGTCAGACCTAATAGGAACCTAAATACATTAAACTAATAAACAGAATTTAAGATAGTTTAAATTTATTACCAAGTTTGTAAATGGAACTGAATATTAATCAATGATCCCCTTAAATGGTGACTATTGAATTTTTCTGGACTTATACATAGAATAACAAGGTGCTGAACTTGAAAGCTTAATTATTCAGTTTAACTGACTTGATTTTTAAAGTGGGTTAAGATCAAGCCATTCACATTTATTACAGTAACAGATACATTTGATCTTATCTGTTTTTGTCTATATATTATCACTGATCTTTGCCTTATACATCATTTTTAATCTTAAAAGAGGACATTTTCCAATGTCTCTTGGAACACTAGTTCCACTCTGAAATTCTTCTACCATACAAAATACATCTGAGAAAACCGTACACTATATTCTCTTCCTACTGAATATTGTAAAAACTCTGATGAATCCTTGAAATCTAAAACTAATGGCAACAGAAGCCATTAACTGATTTGCTCAAGCCTCCCAACCAACTCCGTTCCCCTCCCCCAAACCCCAAACTGCTATTAATAAGACCCGTCAGATGACAACAAGTATTTTGGAAATAGAAAATACAGTTAATGCAATTTTAAAAGCCAATAGGAAGACTGGAAGAAAAAAGGGAATACTGAGATTGACAGAATATGTAAGAGTTTGGCAACACAGAGGATCACAGGAAATACTCCAGCCAGAGCAAAAGGAACGTAAAAACAGAGGAGGATCTGAGAAGTAGTGGCCTAACCCAAGGGTGAGACAGGACCGAAAGGTAACCAAGTCCAAACGGAAACACCTTCTACATGTGAGGCTGCTCTAACCCTTCACCTGTTTTAACAACGACCTCATGACGGAGGTTATATTTCTAAACCCTTTTCTAGATGAAAAAAACTGAGGCTCGAAAAGCTTAAATCACTCACCCAGAGTCTCAGAGCTGGAAGTGACAAAACCGGGATTTGCACAGTCCAGCTCCAAAGCCCAAAGTCTTAACCACTGTGCTTTTCATCTTCAAGAAGAAAATAAATTCTCTATAATAATGGAGGGAAAATTGAGAAGCTCTGTAATGGGATAAAAGCATGTTAAAATCATTTTTAAAATAAATAAGTATAATATTTGTACTAACTCCTTTCCAATCTACTTACTCCTTCTATTTTTCTTTTACAGTAACATGGTCTGGGGCGCCTGGGCGGCCCAGTCGTTAAGCGTCTGCCTTCGGCTCCGGTTATGATGCTAGGGTCCTGGGATCAAGCCCCACATGGAGCTCCCTGCTCAGTTGGGGACTCCACTTCTCTCTCTCCCTCTGCCCCTCTTCCTTGCTTGTGCTCTCTCTCTCTCACTCTCTCTCAAATAAATAAATAAAATCTTAAAAAAAAAAAAAAAAGGAGTATCATCTGCCACAGATCACAAGTTAAGCAATGTAAAATTACATTTCCTCCTCTATAAACCTAAATGTACTACCCGGTTCTCTAGTAAATAATACATATGGGATCCTGACATGTTAAATTAGTTTTCCACTTTTAGAATCAATCTATGGACAATGCACACAAGGTTTAATAACACTAATTATGGAAGAGAATGTTCTAGCCACGTGAAAGGTTGAGAAGCAGACCAGGACAGGGTATGGAGGATAATGTGGAAAAGACAGAAGAAATTTAGGGATGTCCTATCCTCATTTACCTAGCTAAGGACATAAAGTTGGTTCGTCAAGAAGTGCAGGTGGAAAAAAAGGAAGAAGAAAAAGAAAAAAATACAGGTAGTAAACAATAGATTTCCTTAGAATTCTAAACATTTTTATAGGAAAATTTCATACAGCAAAGCTGAAAGAATTTTACAGTGAAAAACTGTATACCCACCGTCTATATTCTACCTTCGGCACTCTACTAGACTAACAAGAGCTTCAGAAAATTTAAGAATGATTTTCAGGAATGGGGGAGCGGTGGGGGTCGAGGGAAGAAGACTATAGTCGTAAAAACGCACTAATTCCTCAACTTTCACAGTGAGGGTTAGAAGAGAGCCTTGAAAGCTAGGAAGTCAGGAAAGAGTACAGGTAGAGTGTACTAGGTAGAATTATGGAGATAAGCACATGTCTTTGAAATCGCCCCCCCAAATAAGGCGGCATAACAAATGAAAGAATGAAGAGATGGACAGATGTATAAAGCAAACGTAGCACAATGTTAACTGTACAATCTAGGTGATGGATATATGGGTGCTTCCACGTCTTTCAATATTTCTGATCAAATCTTTCTTAATCCTGACACCCATGTGGTTGACTGTCTGCAAAGAGCCTGCCGGTATTCACAGTATCTGGGCTGTCCTCCGCCTGGCCCTCCACACAGATCTTTCCTGAGCATCCAGGTGGGGGCTGTGTGACTGAGACAGGCCAGCGGAGCCGGGGTCAAGATGATGTGCACCATTCCTCCAGGCCTGGCCCCTGAAGACTCCGGCACTGCCCTCCATGAGCTCCTTGCCCTCCTGACTTCGGGCAGGCCCGGCCCAACTTGGCAGCCAGACGCTGCAGGTGAATGTCGACCCGCTTCCCTCTCCAACAACCATCTGCTGCCTAGACTGCCCCCGACTCACGCTAGGCTGTGATGTGAGGGAGAAATCAGCTTTTACTGTCTTCAGGGGCTACTTGTCTTTAACCAGTTAGCATTAACTATAACTAATAAAAAGTGGGATCTGAGTGCATCTGAGTAGAGGCTTTTACTTTTGTTTTATATCATTTGTGTTCACTGCTTAAACACATACAAGCAGGGGCGTCTGGCGGGATTAGTTGGAAGAGCATGTGACTCTTAATCTCGAGGTCAAGGGTTCAAGCCCCACCTTGGGTGGAGACATTACTAAAAAAAATAAATAGGGGCACCTGGGTGGCTTAGTAGGTTAAAGCCTCTGCCTTTGGGTCAGGTCATGATCTCAGAGTCCTGGGACTGAGCCCCGTATCAGGCTCTCTGCTTTCTCCTCTCTCTCTGCCTGCCTCTCTGCCTGCTTGTGATCTCTCTCTCTGTCAAAGAAATAAATAAAATCTTTTAAAATAAATAAATAAATAAACTTTAAAAATAATAAAATAAAAAATAAACACATACATGCAAATTTAAAAGTAAACAGTAAGCAAATATCAGCTAGTAATGAAACTGGGTAAAGCCTACTAAATTGACCTTTGACTAAGGCCTCCTTTAGTATATTGGGCACCTTTGTGTGAATACAAAAAGGCAAAACTGCAAAATGGCACCCCAGATGCCTTTGAACTGCGCACAACCTGCACAACTAGACCCAGCAGCCCGCTTTACGATGTAGGTCCTGACAATCCTGACAACCTGGTTGGCAGCTGAAGGACTGTTACCTGGGAACGTGGAGGGAGTTCTCATTCAAGCTGCCCCCACTTATGCGAGTTCTCATGTCTCTTCTCAATCCATTTCTCTTGCCCATCCTGCAATACCACAAAAAGTCATATTGACCCGACTCAGAGGATCACAGACACTGCAAAAGGGGTAACCTGCTGCCCCCATGGCCAACTCCAGGGCTAGAAAAGCAGCAGCAGTCGAGAGCCTGTCTTCTCCCCTGGGTGTGCCCTAGAGAGGACAAGGTGCTTCCATTTGGAAAAGAGGACAGGCATTCTAGCCCTTTTAAGCCTGGGGAGGGGAGGTCTAAGATGGAGATTTTCCTTCATTTGCCCTTTCAACAGACCCTCCCTGCCCAAGCGACTGAGGTCCTGTGGAAGGTAGCCATTTCTGCCCAGTCAGGGACCCTGATGGGCAGTCTATTCCGGGGCTCCCCCAATCAGTTGGCCAAGACCTCACCAGATCTGCACAGCTCTCTGAGGCTCCCCCTGCCCAAGCCTGCTGCGCCCCCCCCCCTTTCCTTTCATACGCGGTGGATCTGCATCATGGTCTAAAACTCTCCTCAGGATGCCTGCGTGGCTCTGTCAGTTAAGCATCTGCCTTCAACGCAGGTGAGTCCTGCGTTGCATCGAGTCCTGCATTGCATCGAGTCCTGCATTGGGCTCCTTGCTCAATGGGGAGCCTACTTCTCCCTCTGCTTGCCACTTCCCCAGCTTGGGCTCACTCTCTTGCTCGCTTGCTCTCTCTCTGACAAATAAATAAATAAGTAAAATCTTTAAAAGTAAATAAATAAAACTCTCCCCAGGTAAGTTCTGGCTTCCCACTCCTTTTCGTGTTTGTCAGGTCTCTAATGAGCTTCTTTCTTTCCTAATTCTGCTTAATAATAATTTTTTATTATTTGAGCCCCAGCATCTCAAACTCACAACCTCAAGACCAACAGCCACATACTCCGCTGACTGAGCCAGCCAGGAGCCCCCTAATTCTTTTTAAAGGTCTTCATCTCAAAGAACAAAAGTGACACAATTCAAGAAGGGGGTAAATAATCAGACCTGCTTTCTCCTTTTCCAGCCTTCCTGTTCCCTCTTACCTCTACCACTTATCTCTGGGCCCTTTGCTCTGACAACAGGTTGAAGCACTCCCCACAACTGCTAGGGGGAGGCTCCCACCTCGTCCTAGCCCTCATACTAAAGCAGACTGAAGATACATTCATTGTTAACAAAACTCTAATTTCCACAGGGTTTTTTTTTGATGCATTCTACAGCATTTCAGTACAGCATTAAGAGATCAGTTAAAATTACACTCACACTTTCAGGCAACACCGGTCCCTAAGATTTTCCACTTGTTATCTTTACATGTAGCAAATCAGATCAAGTTCCCGTTGTGAAATTATATTCATTCTTGAAAAACGCAATAAAATAAGTCCTTGGCATAAAAGTGTCCTTTTCATCTCTCGTCCATTAGAATGCTTTAGGCAGCATCACTTTAGGGCCCCTAGGTGGCTCAGTTGGTTGAATGTATTGCTCTTGATCTGGGCTCAGGTCATGATCTCATGGTCATGGAATCAAGTCCTGCATCAGGCTGCCCACTCAGCAGAACGTCTGCTCATCCTTCTCTCTCTGCTCCTCCCCTCACTTGTGCTTTTTCTCTGTCTTCTTTCTCTCTAATAAGATTTTATTCATTCATTTGAGAGAGAGAGAGAGAAGCAGACTTCCCGCTGAGCAGGGAGCCCAACTCAGGGCTCGATCCAAGGACCCGGGGATCACAGCCTGGGCCGAAGACAGATGCTTAACCGACTGAGCCACCCAGGCGCCCCTGAATAAATCAAATCTTAAAAAAAAAAAAAAAAAAAAAGGCAACATCACTTAGAAATTGGAACCCAAATAACTTTTAAAGGCTCTAACAAGAGGGACAATCTCCACAATCTTGACACTAAGGAAATGAGTTTTTACTCATACCTGGGCAGTTGTGTGCTAATGAGGTGTTTTTAAAATGTTGCATATGCTTCTAATAGTTTATCATAGTGCTGTTTGTGATGAAGGCATATTTTGCAAATATTGGTTGTTCTGCCCGAAGAAGTTTGCATGCCTGCTGTGCAATTTAGAGTTACCCCTAGGTAACCTACACAGTAACCTTGTCTCTAAAGGTTTTCTTCATAGTGTTCCCCGGAGGCAAAGCCTTCCATCCGGGTTGTCGGTTGTCGTACCAGTCCAAGGCACCCCGCCCCCACCCCGCCCCAAGGACAGGGCCTAAGGCTGCTTGGTCTCCCTGCCAAGACCCGAGGCTGAGACACTGCCAGGTGAGTGAAGAGCAAGGGTCTGAGGCTAGGATGACCAAGGTCTACTTAACAGCGCCGCTCCCAACTGCACGGTTGTCACTTGCACAAGTCACTAACTGGCAAAGCCTCAAAGTCCTCAGTCAAATCCCAATTAAAAAATTACACCCTTGAGAAAATTTTGAAGAGTTCTGACTCTGTCACGGGAACACATTCCCGCCACCTGCCACTCCAGGATTCCAGCATTAAGTCGACCAGAATCTCTCCCCGATCAGCCCAGATGCAATTTTTGAGGCTAAATTAAATTCCACTTCCTTCATGTGACAGAATAGAAATGTTCTGGTTTTGTTTTTAAACACAACCCCGTGGTTATCAGGATCTAAATCTGTGCCGGAGGCCAGGATGATGAACCAACCAGAAGATGAAAACGAGAGCCCAGCTGACTCTCCACCAGGCTCGCTCAATTTCTGAGGAAATAAAAATTTGATAAGCCGGCGAAGTTTTTGGTATCCCAGAATAAGCATGGAATATTTTGGGTACGAAACAGTCACAATCAAGCCCTCGGTCTGAGGATGAGTAACAGATCTGCTGACGGGCTGCCACCTTCCACGGGACTCCAGAAAGTGTATGATATGCAAATGAGGCGCCGCAAAATGGACAATGAACCAGAACACGACTGCCAAGTCCCACTTTTCGTTGCGAATGCCCAGAAAGTCTGCAAGAACTGCCTGCACGCACGGTACTGGAGACCCCGTCTGGGCGGCAGCCAGGAAGGGCAAGTCAGATTCCACCCGGCAATCGGCACGGGGCCCCCCGACCCCGACTCCTCTCTCCACTGGCCTGGCCTGCGAGCTCCCGCCCACGGAGCCCCGCTCCCGCGCCCCACTCGCTGCGTCCGGCCGGACCCGGGGCTGCCAGGTACGTGTTTATGGTGAGTGGCATTTCCTTGTCGCGGAACAGGCACAGGTAATTTCACAACCCCATTAGCGCATTCCAAAGGCAAGAATCACATCCCGGGAACTTCACCTTTCCACTCGCCCCCCGGGCGCCCGCGGGCAGCGCGGCGGCCGCCGGCCCGAAGGGCGGGTGGGGGAAGGGCGCCGGGCCGGGGAGGGGGCGCGGCGCGACCCCCGCCGGCAGCACAGACCTGGTTCCGGATCCTCCGGCCGCCCCGAGTGGTTGCCCATGCTCGGCGGACTCCCGCAGCGGCCGGGTGGCCGGCCTCGGACGGGGTGTCCGCCGTGCTGCGGCTCGCGCCGGCTCCGGCTGGCGAGGCGGCGGCGTCCGGCGGGTCCGCTCCAGTCAAAGAAAGGGCCGGGCGCCTTCCAGTTCCCGGCGGCCGCCGGCGGAGCCGCTCCTCGCCCGCGCGGGCGGGCCCCGCCCACTTCATCTGCATACCGCCCGCTCGCAGGCCCGCCCACCGCAACTCCAGGCGGCCTGCCCGGCGAGGCCCGCCCATCTTATCTGCATAGCGCCCTCCCATCTCATCTGCATATCACCCTAGAGCCTCCGAAGGGTTCCCTCCCACGCGTGGGAGGGCCGCACCAGCTGACCGACTTCAGGCCTCCAGGGGCGGACGCTGAGGACTGCAGCTGGACAAGGTAGGCTGGAAAAACCCCACTGCGGGGAGGCTGACGCCAAGGGCCACGAGAAAGGCAAGATGCTGCGCGTGAGACACTAGATCTCATGTCAGGGCAGGAAAAACCTAGGTAGGGTTGGCATGGTCCAGGCGCTTGAGAAATTTCCTAAATGAATGAACGGACGCACAAGCGACTGTTGAGAACGTGAAGACGAGTAACACTTTAACAAAGACCCGCCGGTTATCCGAGAGGAATACTACCGCAAATGATGAAATGCATACCAATCCTTGTGGTAACTGTTTTTCTGCCTATCAACAATGACTAACATATGGAAATTGCCCTGAACGACTGTCATAGTTAATCTGACAGTGAAAACAGCTAAAAATAAGTAAATCTTGCAGTGAAAAATATTTAGGACTAATAAAATCTCGAGTGGAACGGCTAGTTCTCTCTGCATTACTTGAACGCTATGGCCCATTCTCAGTTCTCATCTTACCTATCAGAATCTTAGGTCACGGCCGATCATTCAGCTCCTCAAAACAGGAGGAGTTCAGACACCAGGACCCCACCTCTCTGGTCTCCTCTTCTCAATCTCCTTTGTTGGTTTCTCCTCATCTCCTTGATCTCTAGCACCTGGAGTGCCCCCAAACCCAGTGATCTCTATCCACCTTGGTCATCTCTTCTCTAACTGGGCTGTCCCCACTACCTTGTGGCTTTTAAGTTCCACCTATAGATTTCCAGCCTGGTACCCTTTTCTATATTCCAGACTCATTTAACCAACTACCTTCTTGACACCTCCACTTAGGTGTCTTAATAGCATCTCCGATTTAACTAGAAAAAAGCCCAAATTCTTGATTTTCTTCCATAGCTGTCTCATATGGTCTTCTTCATCTCCATAGATCGAATATGTCAGAATACTTATCATGAATGCCACCACCTCTCAGCATTTCTCACCACGTCCATTGCTACCACTTGGTCCAAGCCATGGATGGTCCCAACTGCCTCCTAACCAGTGTCCATCTTCTGCCCCTGCCTCTTTATACTCTAATCTTCACATAACAGAGTGGTGCTTCTAAAACCTAGGTCGAATCACACCACACCTCCATTTGCAATGCTCCAACAGCTTTCTGTCTCACTCGGAGGAAGAGCCAAGGCCTTTAGGCTGGCCTCCACGGTTCTGAATAATCACCCCCTCCCTCCATCAGTGGACTCACCTTCTCCCTCTCATACTGCTTTTTGCTACAGTGGCCTCCTCACTGTTTCTCAAATAAGTCAATCATCTCCCACCCAAGGGCCTTTGCCCCCACTGCCCCCTCTACCTGGAATGCTCTTCCCCCACATTCCTACATTACACAGACCACGTTTCATTCTCTTTTACTTCCTAGGTCTCTGGTCCAATGTCATTCCATTAAGAGGGGCTTCTCTTGTCACACCACATTAAATAGTAAGCCAGACCCTCAAGGTACCCATTTCCCTGCTTTGCTGACCTCCAGGACGCGTATCACCATTTAGCATGCTATATATTTACTTGTTTACTGGTTTATTGTCTCCCCACTAGATTGTAAACTTCCTGAGAACAGGGAATGAACGGATGAATTTATAGAGTGTACCATAAACCAATCAACTCATACACATTACTTCCTTTTAACAGTGCCGTGGGTTGGTTTCTCCAACAAGACCAATTTGTCAAAAAGAGGAGCCATAGTTCTATTTTTGTAACCTACACAACCGAGAGTAGCACTAAGCACACAGAAACAAGCATACTAAGGAAAATAAATTGCATAGGATGATTTTAGAGCAGAAATGTATATGAAATCAAGCTCAGCCTCCCCACCCCCTTTTTTAAAGGTGAATAATAAGCCCAGAAAGGATGGTGGACTTCAAATATTTATGAGATGATAGACAAAGCCTGCAATTGTGAACCCTGTAACAGTGACACAACTTCAATTTACAGAACAGTTACATCCTTATCCACAGAGTTTTGAAAACTGATGACTCATTTTATTAATCCCATAAAATGTTAAGCAATTGACCTGTGTCTCTTTATGACAACTAAATAAGACACCAACCCAAGATACCTCCTGGATGCCTGTGGCTCTCTCTTTTTAAAAACAAAGCTTTATTTATTTTAGAGAAAGAGCAAACACAGGAGTGGGGGGAGGGGCACTGGGAGGATGAGAGAGAGAATCTTCCAGAAGACACCCCACTGAGCATGAAGCCTGACCAGGGGCTCAATCTCATGACCCATGAGATCATGACCTGAGCCTAAACGAAGAGTTAGACGCTTAACAGACTGAACCACCCAGGCACCACAGGCCTCTATGCCTTTGTATCTACTACAGTCCCTCTGATTTAATACTCTGATATAAAATCATCTGCCTTCTTGGCAAGTACCTATTCATCTTTTAAATTCTTGCTCAGGGGGTGCCTGGGTGGGCCAGTAGGTTAAGCGTCTGCCTTTGGCTCATGTCATGATCCCAGGGTCCTGGAATGGAGCCCCTTATGGAGTTCCCTGCTCTTTGGGTAGTCTGCCTCTCCCTCTCCCTCGGCCCCTCCCCCCTCCTCCTCAAAGCAGAGGGCATATGGGTGCATGCACGTGCGCGCTCTTTCAAATAAATAAAATCATATTTAAAAAAAAGATTTAAATTCTTGCTCAGGTAGAGGCATCTGTGTGGCTCAGTTGGTTTTAGCATTGGGTCTCTTGATTTCAGCTCAGGTCATGATCTCAGGGGGGTGGGATCGAGCCCCACATGGGGCCCCAGTTGAGTGTGCAGCTTGCTTAAGATTCTCTCTTTTCTTCTCCCTCTGTCTCTCCTCCCTGCTCCTGCGCTCTCTCTCTCTCTCTCATTAATTAATCAATTCTCACTTAGGCATCAATCACTTCTGGTGAGCCCACCTGTCCCAGCCAGAATTAAATATTCTCTCCCTCCCTCATGAAAATTCTGTATATCTTGTAAATGCTTCTATTTTCCGACAGAACCCATTATTTCAACCATTCTTCTTTATACGGTTATAAATTCTTTGTGTGGCAGTCATGCTGTCTTAATAATTTTTGCATTCCTTAAATCTCATGTATATAGTAAGTGAAGTAAATAATATATTTATTGACTCTACCAGCCAAAATGCTAACTTCTCAAACAAACAAAACAGCTCTGTGGTGGTTACTTAAACTTCTGAAGGATTTTTTGATACCCAGAGAAATCCTGTTATTGAAATGAGAAGGCCAAATTATATAAAAGTCAAGCCTCTTCAAATTAATCTATGATTTTATTTATTTTATTTTGAAGATTTTATTTATTTATTTGTCAAAGAAAGAGACAGAGACAGAGAGAGCGAGCACAAGCAGAGGGAGAGGCAGGCTCTCCACTAAGCAGGGAGCCCGATGTGGGGCTTGATCCCAGGACCCTGGGATCATGACCTGAGCTGAAGGCAGACGCTTAACCAACTGAGCTACCCAGACATCCCTAATCTATGATTTTAACAAATTGCAAATTAAGCATGAACTCGATGTGTTTATTCCAAAATCCACCTGAATGAATAAAGACATTAGGCGACATAAGAAAATTCATAAGAGGAAGAATAACGAGGCAAGATTTACCTTATTAGAATTTAAAAAAACGTGCCATAAAATCACATAAGAAATATAGTATGGCTACCACAAAAGGGAAATGCAAAACAAAACAAAACAAATGCTCAGATTTAAAAGAATTTAGTATAAAGTAGCACTTCAAATGAAGTGAGACCCACATCTCACCCTTTATGCCAAAAATAAACTCTAATTCAATATAAATTTAATTGTAAAATATGAAGATATAAAAGTCCTAGAAGTAAATGTGGACGAATATTTTTTATAATGTTGAGGGGGAAGAAAGCCTTTCTTTATTGTCCCACTTTTCATTTTGAACAATTTCAAATTCATAGATAAGTGTGGAGAGAATACTATAATGAACACCCTCGAATATTTACCACTTCCGTTACCAATTGTAAACATTCTACCGTTTGCTTCTTATCTCCCTGCCCTTCCATTTTTCTTTTCATTGAATCATCTGAAAGTATTGCGGACATCATGATACTTCACCCCTAAATACTTCCACTGTGATCTCCTAAGGCATTCTCCTATAACAGCATTATCTCATCCAAGAAAAATAATATTTTCAAAATATCATATAGCATATAGTCCATATTAAAATTTCCCCAAATGCCCCCAAAATCTACGTATTTTTAATCACCAGGATCCAATCAATGTTAAATACTGGGTACATAAGCTGCATCCTCAAACAACTTTGATCGATGAGTTTGAGATGCTGATAGAGGTTGCTGGATAAAATCATATTAAAAGGAGGTGGGGGGGGCGCCTGGGTGGCTCAGTCGTTAAGCATCTGCCTTCAACTCAGGTCATGATCTCAGGGTCCTGGGATCAAGTCCTGCATTGGGCTCCTCGCTCAGTGGGGAATGTGCTTCTCCCTCTCCCTCCACACCCCCTACTGCCACCAGTGCTCGCTCTCTTTCATGGAAATAAAATATTTTTTTAAAGTAATTAATTAATTTAAAAAAGCAACAGTGCAGCTCTAAATTCCTATATTTTATACAGTGTGTGATTTCAAATGTAAAGGTATAACTACGTTGAAAAAGTCTGTATTTTCTTTTTTTGCTGCTGCTGCTTTTTTTTTTCCGTAGGCTACATGCCCAATGTGGGGCTTGAACTCATGACCCTGAGATTGAGTCATGTGCTCTACCTGACTGAGGCAGACAGGTGCTCCAAATTCTGTATTTTCTATTTCATCTATATTTGAAATGTCTATTTAAGGAAAGGAAAAGAAAGGTTTTTAGAAATAGTCACTGAATATAAAGATCCCCTGATGTTCCGGCATATGCAATAAAATAATATGTACATGGGCCCATTTTTATTAAAAATACTAAATGGTACTGTCCATACTCGTGCATATAGATATATATTTGGACATGTATACAACAAATTACTACAAATAACTATATCTGAAGAAATAGAGTTATAGAGGACCTTCTTTTTGATAGCAAGTACCTCTAATGCCTTAGCCATAAACATATTTTACTTTAATGATCAGAGCACACATAAAAAAAAATGTACATATCATTAAACCCAGCAATTTGTCTTCTAGGAATGTATTCAAAAGAAATAATTGCAAATATCTGTAAATATCTAACTTCCAAGATAGTGATTCTTAATGTTTATTGAGAAATAATCCCATGCCAGGGACTATTCTAACGACGTTATATATTTTATTATATATTATATAATAATATAACTATTATTATATATTATATATAATTATATATTTATTATATATTTTATTATATATTTATTCAATTCCTTACTAAAATCAACAAGATAAAACTTTTTTGTGGGTTTTTTGGGGTTTTTTTGGGGTTGTGGGGTTTTTTTTACACAAATTAAAGATTAGAAAATGACCATGAAGGTAAATAACTTGGCCAGGGCTATTTAGCTTTGAAGTGGCAGAGTCAGGATTGGAAGCTGGGTCAGGGGTCCTCTAGGCTTGGAAATTCGCAATGAGGACTGGCGGGACTCAGCATGCAGTCGGGCTTGTGGCTAGGACTTACTCCAGGGAGAGGAAACAAAGAAGGGAAAGGACCCATGGGACAGGCCAAAAGAAACCAGCCAGATGCAAGCTTCCAAACAGTGCGGTCATATGGCGTAGCCTCAATTCCTCCAGCAGCAGATTGGGACAACCCAAGTATGGCGGTGTAGAAGGGGGAAACTCATTAGAGACTCGGCAGCCAGGTCTTTATTGGGGCTTGGGCCCATAGGCACGTAAAAGAAGTCCAGACTTTCAGGAGGAAAGTAGGGGTTCTGCATCACAAGCCTCAGTGTTTACACGGACAGTTTTGGCCCAGTGAGCCAGGCCTATCAGTTGGGGTGCTGGAAACCATCCTGAAGTCCAAGTTCCCAGAAGCCAGCCAAGCATCAACCTTGCAAGCAGCCTTTCTAAGGATAGCCATCCCAGGCCTGCTGTGTTCACCTTTTTCCTGCACAGTACCCCTTCCATTTAACTCCAGAGCCTGGGCTCTTAACAACTGTCCATTGCCTCCCTTCTGTCTGCAACAGCAAAGACTTGGGGAAAGACCTTCAATGTTGAGCACAAGCAGCCTAGTGAAATAAATTATCATACAGCCATACAGTGGCATCCCGTGTGGTCTCTAAAACCATGTGCCAGAAGTATTAAGTGATAAAGCAGAATAATATATATGTTAAAAATATAATTCTTAAGTTTTTGTACATAAGCAAAAACTGTCCAGAGGGAAACACCTAGATAAGCAGGAAACGGTTTGGAAAATTGTTCCTCAAAACTCTGGTTAAGGGTGGTGTTTGAGTTTTTATGTCTTTTATGTCCTTTTTTGACTGTCCCTATATTTTTAACTTTTGTTCTGATGTGCATGTACTGTGTTTTGCTTTGGTGATTAAAAAAATCACTTTGACAAAATCACGTATATTCTTAAAATCCTTTTAGGTAAAATTACTTATACCAAAAGATTCTTCAGTTTCTAGGACAATTCTTTAAATAATTATTAATCTAGCACATTTACTTATTTACTATATACTCATTTCTTCCCCATAATATTGTTAAGAACTGGGCTTAATCTGAAGGTGGTACCATAAGACAGTTCATATTTTTACTAAACACCAAAGTCTCCATCCACCATTTTGTAATAAAACATCAAACTTTAATTTTAAGCATTTATTACAAAAAAATCAAATAACCAAAATTAGAAGGAAATATTATAATGAGCCTCTATGTTTCTAACAACCTAGTTTCAACAATTAGCAATTCATGCTCAATCTGGTTTCATCTACCATCATTGATCCACTTCTTTGTCTATCCTCAGTTCTTTTGAAATAAATCTCAGATATCCTATTTCATTGGTAAATATTTCAGTATATATTCCTAAAGATAAGGACTCTTTAAAGAAAGAAACAAACCAACCACAATTCCATTATCCCAACTGAAAAATTTAATAATTTCTTATCAAATAGCTAATCAGAGTCCAAACTTCCCCTCATGCCTGGGTTTTTTTTTTTTAATCACGATTCATACCACTACACACCTACCAGAATGGTAAAAGTCCAAAACACTGACAATATCAAATGCTGGTGAGGATGTGGAGCAACAGGAATGCCCTGGGGCATCGCTCTTGGGAATGCAAAATGGTACAGGCATCTGGGAAAACAGTTCAGCGGTTTCTTACCAAACAAAACATATCCTTAAGCCACATAACCCATCAGTCACGCTCCTTGGCATCCATCCACACGAGCTGGAAAGTTACGTTCACTCAAAAAACCTGTACACACAAATGTTGCCGGCAGCTTTATTCGTAATTGCCAAAATCTGAAAGCGATCAAGAGGTTGAACGGGTGAGTGGACGAGCAAACTGTGGTCCATCCATCCAATGGGATATTATTCAGTGCTAAGAAAGAAATGAGCTATGAAACCACAAAAAGACATGGAAGAACCTTATTGCACATTGTAAGTAAGAGAATCCAGGCTATATACTGTATGATTCCAACTACATGACATTCTAGAAAAGGCAAGACTATGGAGATAATAAAAAGATCAGTGGTTGCTAGATGTTTTGAAGGAGAGAGGAAAGGATGACTTCGGTGGAGCACAGGGTATTTTTGAGGCAGTGAAACCACTCTGTGATACTCCAGTGGTAGGTACACATCATTATGCGTTTGTTAAAACCCACGGAATATACAACACAAAGAGTGAACCCTAATATACTCACAATATACTCACAAAGAGTGAACTTTGGACTCTAGTTAATAATAATGGCTCTATATTGGTTCAGCAAATTATTAATGACTAGGGGAAAGGGGGTGGTGGTGAGGGGTATACAGGAACTTTCTGTACTTCGCACTCATTTTTCTGTAAACCTAAAACTGCTTTAAAAAATAAAGTCTATTCCTTTGGGGAAAAAATCATGACCCAAATAATTACCTCAAACTCAAAGCAATGACACCACCACACAAATGTAATAGTCACTGGGCTATCAGGACCATCAGCCCTTTCCTAATTCTTTCTTATTAAAGACCCCCCTGGACATGACACTGATGGAGAGTCACACTGTGCTTAGCCCAGGAGAAAATCGTAATGACACAGTCGACGCCAATCATGGTGATTCCATTTACCTTGTTTGCCACTGGGTTGGGGATGCTGTGTGACCCAGTTCTGGCCAACAACACAAGGAGAGCTCCGCTGGTGGGAGGGTTGGGGAAAGTTCTCTTGCCCTTAAAGGGACGTGCTGCAAGAGATGGTCTTCTTCCACTGGACATTGTCGTCTCACCTCAAGATCACAGAACTTTAGCAGCCATCTTGAGATGGCAAGGGGAGCTAGTCAGAGGGCCACACCAACAGGCTCAGGATGGTAGACCAGAAAGACGGAAAGAACCGGGATTCCTCACGGCATTACTGTGCCCTCCCATTAAATAACCTTTGAATCGCCTACTTTTTCTTTTGTTATACAAGATAGTCTATACTTCCTTAGTGTGGAAGTCTAGCTGAATCAGATA
>CM053619.1:6061779-6083166 GCA_028646535.1 Procyon lotor
TGTCAAATAAATAAATAAAATCTTTAAAAAAAAAAAGATTTCTATTGTTAATTCCCTAATTTCTGCAACGCCTTCTAACCCATCTCAAAAGGATCAAGCTGATGAAGGCATTACAATTCGATCTAGGAACCCACTCCCACGGTGAGGGGGAAGAGGACCTTCCCAGGGGTGTTTTCTTTAAATTTTCCAAACATTTTATTCTCTTACCAAGCTTCTTTCCTTTCCAGAAGAGAGTAAGACTTATACTTAAAGCGTTAACTCATAAATGATATGGCATAAAGTAGAAAAGAAACAAGAGAGAGAGGGAGGGAGGGAGAGGGGGAGGGAAGTGATAACAGCTATTTTCAGAATATGATTAGGTATCTGGGCCCGGGGGCGGGGGGGAAACATCAGAGCCCATGCACGTGTCTCCCGCTCCCTCGAAACACGTTCCTCTGCTCCTTCATCGCGGCCCTCGGTACCTGGGATGGAAGGGTTATTTGGGGGCCTCAGATTTATGAGCTTTTTAAGGCAAGAGAACACAAGGGCAACAGGGAACCCATTCTGGACCATCACGAAATAACGAGCGCCTGGGAGTGGGATAGGCACTGAGGTCCTGACTACAAGTACAATAAGCACCAGGAAGCGGAAAGCGAAGGCATTCAAGTCTGAGAACTAACAAAATATGAATGTTCACATAGCTCAATCACCAGGGGACTCAGCAGGAAACAGAACACAAGGGAACAACATGCTGGAAATATCCAGCTTGAGCTTTGCAGAGCATGTGCTGAGTTTGCTCTTGACCTCTTGCATAGTAGGTCGTAAACCGGGGTGGGCAGTTCTGCCACCGGGGGCCTTTGGCAGCATATGGAGACGGTGGGGTTGTCGCAACATGGGGTGTGCTACTGGGCGGCCCTGGAGATGCTGCTGGACGTCCTACAAACCAAAGGGCAGCCCCGACAAGGAAGAGGGGTCTGGCCTAAGATGTCAGCAGTCAAGGTTAAGAAACTCAGTTCTAGAGGAAGAACAAGAGACCTTGGGGGCAGGTTCTCAGTCGGGCACCTGGTTCGTTTCCCATCCAATACCGAAACGTTAATGCTGAGAATCTGTTTTGGGAGCCAGCTGAGGGAATCCCAGACTTCCGCTGGAGGCCACAGGAAACTCTTCCAAATTTATTATTTCCTGTGGTCTTGAGATGAGAACTCATCCCATTTGCCTTAGATTCCTTCCCAGCAGAGAAGGAAAAGAGCAGATCTCCACGCAGTCTCGGAGGAAATATGGCAAACTATAATTTATCTCCCCAGCGCAAGTCATTTAAAGGAAACAAGAACCAAGAAGTGATCAAACAAAATCTACAAAGAAAGGAACATCTGTGCATCGCTGACCACACCATCTCAAAACTGAAAAACAAAACAAACAACCCACTTCAAAAATGGGAGAGGAACTTGCAGAAAGGATGAGATGCTGCCACAAGGCAGAGATCCATAGCATATAGGGTGTCATCTGGGATAAGGAACTGAGGAGTTGGGTCACTGAATATGAAATCAGACCCGAGAAAGAGGCTGTAATCTGGGAGCTATATTGAGACCAGCAAGAGCTCAGAATCACCGCCCGGGGCCATCCTGCTCTCTCCAAGGCTGAACCAAGAAGGCAACATCCCAAGCAGTGGATGGCCACTAATTAGTAGTTATTTCCTTACCTATAATGTGGCTTCACATCAAAGCTTTAAAAGTGCACGAGCCAAGGCAGGAGAAAAGGAGATGGAAATAAAATACTTCAAGACCTCTTTCTGTAGAAATAGTTTAAAAAGAGCTATCGAAGGGTAACTAAGAATAAAAACTATAATGCCGTGCCGGGATCATTCAATAGGGAAAGGCAATCTTTTCAACAAATGGTGCTGGGGAAACTGGATATCCACATTCAAAAGAACGAATTTGGAGCCTTACCTTGCACCATAAACAAAAGTTAACTCCAAAGCAGATCAAAGACCTAAATGCAAGCATTAAAATTGTAAAACGCTAAGAAGAAAACAGAGGGGAAAACCTTTGTGGCGTTGGATCTGGCAATGGATTCTTTGATATGACAGCAAAAGCACGGGCAACAAAAGAAAAAAATAGAAAATAGGACTACATCAAAACTAAAAACCTTTGTGCATCAAAGGACACAATGAACAGAGCAAAAAACTGACTCACGGAATGGGAGAAGATATCTGCAAACCATTTATCTGGTAAGGGGGTCTGCTGTGGACTAAACGGGGTCCCCCAAACCCCCCATATTCATATGCTGAAACCCTAGCCCTCAATGTTACTGTATTTGGAAACAGGGCTTTTAGGAGATAAATTAAAATTAAATGAGGTCATAAGGGTGGGATCCTAATTTGATAGGACTGGTGGCCTTGGAACCAAAGAGAGGTCTTCTGAGGACAAAGTGAGAAAAGAGCCATCTATGAGCCAAGCAAGAGTCCTCAGAAAGAACTCAATCAGGGCCTCCTGGGTGGCTCAGTTGTTAAGCGTCTGCCTTTAGCTCAGGTCATGATCCCAGGGTCCTGGGATCGAGGCCCACATGGGCTCCCTGCTCAGCGGGAAGCCTGCTTCTCTCTTTCCCCCTCCTCCTGCTTGTATTCCCTCTCTCTCTCTGTTAAATAAATAAAATCTTAAAAAAAAAAAAAAAGAAAGAAAGAAAGAACTCAATCAGGCAGCGCCCTGGTCTTGGACTTCCCAACCCCTAGAACTGTGTGAAATAAATGTCTGTTGTTTAAGCCACTGAGTCTGTGGTATTCGGTTATGGCAACCTGAGCGGACAAAGAAAGGGTTGACATCCAAGATGTATAAAGAACTCCTACAACTCAACAAAAGCAAACATGATTTAAAATGGATGAAGAACTTGGTTAGACATTTCTCCAAAGAAGATATACACATGGCCAGTAAGTACACCAAAAGCTGCTCAACAAGACTCATCATTAGGGCAATGGAAATGACCACCACAGTGAGATACCACATCCAACCCATCAAGATGGCTACCCTACACAACAACAGCAACAACAAAGACGAGATAACGAGGGCTGGTGAGGATGTGGAGAAACTGGAACACTTGTGTACTATTGCTGGGGATGGAAATGGTGCCCCTGCTCTGGAAAACAATATGGCGGTTCCTCAAAAAAAAAAAAAAAAATGGGGTTATCGTATGTGGTAAGCCCACTTCTGGCTATATTCTCAAATGACTGAAAGCAGAATCTTAAAAAGATACTTTATCTCTAGGGTCTTAGCAGTATTATTCACCACAGCCAAAAGACGGAAGTAACCCCCAGTATCTACTGATGGGTGAACGGGTAAACAAAATGCGGTATATGCATCCAGTGGGATATGAGTCAGCCCTAAAAAGGAAGGAAATGTGATACGTGCCACGACACGGATGAACCCTGAGGATGTGATGCTCAGTGAAATAAGCCAGTCAGAAAAAAACAAATGCCATACGTAGGATTCCACTTATATAAAATAGTCAAGTTCATAGAGACAGAAAGGAAAATGGTGGCTGCCAGAGGCTGGGGGGAGGGTGGCATAGGGGTTACTGTTTCATAGGTTCTAGAATTCCAGTTTTATAAGGAGAATATAGCTCTGGGGTGGAACAGTGCACAACACCACAAATGTACTTAATGCCATAGAATTGTCCACTTAAAATTGTCCACTTAAAAATGGTTGCGGCGGTAAATTTTACATTATGTGTAAATTAAAAAAAATTTTTTTAAACATGGTAAGAAAAACAAAAAAACAAGAGTGTAGGAGGGACCTGGAGACCTTCCAGTCCATTTAGGTGGAAGTTTCATGAACCATGCTATTTATTTGGTCCCAGTTCTGGGCCCTGGCTGGGACACCAGCTGGGAGGCTGAGAAGAGCTCAGAAAGGAACCGTTTTCAAGGGTGTGGGCAGGGTTTGGAAGAGCAACAAGAGGAGGTTAGGAACGTTATCACCCCGAGGCCTGCAGGACTCAGGGAAGGAAGCAGATGGAACCCAGGGAGACTGAAAGACAGAGACCGCGGCCTTCAGTAGAGAAACGCAACCAAGCCATGGGGACTCACTGAGGAGGGGGCTGGGGGAAGAAGTGCCCCCTGTTCACCCTTTAGCACTCTCTCCAATCTGCTCCCCACTGCTCTCACTGGAGGAGAGAGACCCAGACAAGGTGTTGGGGGGCCAACAGAGGAAGCACAGGACACCGGTCGTGCCCCTTTGGCCTGGCCGACTTCAATGCCGCCTTCTGAAGTGAACTCAACTATCTCCCCTCTAGAAACTTCAGTCCAGGGCCCTCACAGGGGCTCTGAGATTAGTCTGCTGATTTACCTGCTGAGCAGCTGGCCTGTGAGCCCTTCCCAGAGGACAGCCTCCAGGCCTTTGCCCAAGCATGGCCAATCATGGCCACTGTGCTCGGCGCACAACACAGACCCTGACTAGCAGGCTTTCTCCCCTGACTTCCCCATTTCTATTATCGGCACAAACTTTGGCTCGCTCTCCCTGACCTAAAACCTCAGTGGCATCATGGGCTCCTCCCTGGGGCTCCTGTTTCTCTAGCCCGCAGCTGCCCAGGCTGGGAGATGGGACTCCTGCCCTATTTCCTGTGAGCGGCCTGCCTTTTTCTCCAACGCGGATTTCCCTGGGGAAAGTTCCTCCTGAGGCTCAGCCCCGGATTCCTGACGGACTTCCCGAAGTTCTGCTGGGATCCTCACTTCCTGCTCAAAACCCTTCGTCTTATTTTTTTTTTTTTTTTTAAGATTTTATTTATTTATTTGATAGATCACAAGTAGGCAGAGAGGCAGGCAGAGGGAGAGGGGGAAGCAGGCTCCCTGCTGAGCAGAGAGCCCGATGCGGGGCTCGATCCCAGGACCCTGGGATCATGACCTGAGCCGAAGGCAGAGGCTTTAACCCACTGAGCCACCCAGGCGCCCCCCTTCGTCTTATTTTTAAGCTAACATCTATCAACGCTGACTCTGTGCCAGCCATGACGTTCGGTGATCGCCAGAGGTGACTTTTTCTAGTGCTGATGGCCCGTGGCCGCTGTTGTCACCCACGCTGTAGTGTCCGTAATGAGTGAGGGCGAGAAGTCTGCTCATTTCCCCGATGTGGACCCAGGCAGTGCCACTTCGGGCCAGGCACCCAGGCCTGGGCTCACGGCTCCTGCTTGTTCTAGCTGAAGGGACAATTCAAAAGGGCTTGGCCAAGTCCCCTTCTCCACTGACCCTGATCTTCTCCACTTGGCCAGCGGGCTCACGGTTCTCATCTTGGGGCATTCACCTCGAGACCCTCCCTCTAAGAATGTTCTATTCCCCTTTCTAAACCTCCAGAAAACTCAGTGGCTCCCTTCCGGCACTGCCATACCCTGTCCATGGTTCTACTCCCACCTGAGCCGTCCTGGACTCTCACCGGGAGGCTTCAACAGCACCCCCCACCCAGTCTCTGGGCCACCAGGCCCGGCCCACCTCAGTCTCGAAGGTCTCCCCTGCTCCATCCCCCAGGTGGTTTCCAGCTTCTTGAACATGACTAGGGAGTTCCCAACGAAGAGCTTTGCACTCTCTGTTCCCTCCGCCTGGATGGTTTCCCCAACTCTTCACATGGTGGGCTCCCTTTCCCCTCAGTTGAGCTCTCTGCTCAAGAGCACTCCCTCTTAGGAGGTGTTTTCCTTCCATTCTCTTGAGTAGCTCAACCACTCCATGCCGCAACCCCCTGTTCACTTCTTCAGAGCCTCTGTCACCAAAGTGAGACTATCACGGTCATTGATAGTCTTAGGCAGAGGTCTGCCTTCCTCTGCCACCATGGAAGTTTGGTGCCGAGAGGGCTTTACCATCCTTGTTCATCGTGGTGTCTGCGGCCTTTACGCTGGGGGTCATGTAGTTGGTGCTCAACAAATATTCGCTAATGGATGTTTAGCTTCTGCCTTTCATCCAAGAAACAAGAGCTGGCGTCTCCTTGCCCTCCCTCATTGGGCAGCACGAGGCCTTGCAAATGGGTATCAGTCAATGAGTACATGCCGAATTAATGGGCGAATACAAGACAGAATTAGAAAGCAACAACAGTCTTTTTCCTTAAACACGAGTCTTATAGATGTCTTTAAACAGGTGGGAAACAAATCCAATCCCAAACTTGCTTTCAGGTCGAGAACCCCTTGACACAGCTATAGTGCCTCCTAGCATTATTACCTTGAAAATAATATTCATGTTGATGTATAAGCATGAGCATTATAAAAATTCATCTCACTTAGAACAACCTGGAGAAATAGTTCCTAAGATTATTCGATACCAAATGTCTAAAGTCACCCATCGCTTCATCTCATTTCCTGGGCTTATTCCTGAAGGGTGGCCTTTTAAAATTTTCGGAATGCCTCCTAGTTTTACAGTAAGAGAGAAAGAATCCTTTCCATTTTTATGGTTTAAGATTTCAGATGTCTTAACTGAAACATAAAAATAAATGAAATTATGTTAGATGCTTTAGTAGTAGCTGGAGGTAACCACAGACTTAGGGACCCAATCATTTAAAGGATCAGGTCTAGGTACCTTGTCTATCATCCATCCTCTTTTTGTGTCTTTGTTCCTGAATGGGGGCCCCCAAGGCAAGTGGGACAAGGCGTGAAGCCCCATGATGTCAGGGACACAGCTCCCAAGGCAAGAAGCAGGCCAGTTCTGACTCATTCTGTTCTACTTCCTCTAAGAACAATGCAAGGACTGTAGGGCACAGCGCCTCACTCACTGGGCACAATCCCCGGGGCCCTCCACCAACGCGCCTTAGTGCACCTGCACTACCACGACCCGGGAAGGGGAGGGCACAGAGCCACTACGTATTTTACAAATGTGACCCCCCCCCCCCAGAGAAACCACAGAGGGTCGTCTCACGTGTCCTCTTGCTAAGAGAGTGGCTTACCAATCCAAGAGTTGTGGTAGAGGAATCCCACCCACACCCCGCTTCTGATTCAGAGGCGAGAGCGCTCGGGGCTCTTCCTCCCCATCACCATCCGCCATGGCGGGAGCAAGCTCTCCAGCTAGAGAAGTCCATGGGTCACGCAATGGGACTTCCTCAAGGGGCTCGTTTCCCCCTCAGGGCTTTAATTAGGACTGCTGAATTTCTCTTCCCCTTGGAAGCTATGTGCTCACCTCTCCTCGTTTCTCTCCGCTCATCTCCCTCTCCCGTTAGAGACGGGGTGTCCTCGGGAGACCAAGGGAGGGGAGCCACCTGATGAGGGCCCAAGCCGTCAGCATGTGTTTGTGTTCGGTGGGGAGACAACCAAAGTAAATTTTAAGCTTGGCCAAGTAAAAGACTATATATAGAGGAGGGGGGAAAAATAAGACTGGATCTAGTTTCTCTCTTGCTTCTTGCTCAACGCTGATAGTTTTCTTCTCTGACGTGTCAGAGTCTTCGTGGTTGCCGACAGACTCGCAAAAGACACCCAACAGGTAGAAGTGGATCTTCTACGAGGATGATTTTGTTCTGAGAAGGTAGCCCAATGTCATGAGAGCTTGCAGGGTTCAGGAGAGCAGGGTCTCCGGTGGACCCCAACCTCGCGGAGGGCTGGGGCCCAGCAGGGGTGGCCTGTCAGGAAGGCCGGTGGGTGAGGGCCCCCCAGCAGTCTGTCTGAGCAAAAGAAGAGCCTCTGGAGATGAGGGAGACAGGCAGGAATTGGACCATCAAAGCAACACGGAAATTCTGAGGTCTGCCACTGTGTGGAGTTCTTTGGGGACATAATGAATTCCTGGCTGTCTGGCACCTCCCGGCTACAAAAAAAAAAAAAAAAGCATGGCGGTGGCAGGGGCCAGTGGTAGCGGCAGAGGGGTAATGGTGTGCCCCCCGGGGAGCCGCGGAGGGGTGCCTGTAGGACAGGCAGGGAGGGAGGCCTTGAGGGCAGCCAGCATCCCAGGGAAACTGCTCTGGCCCTGGGCAGGGGAGGGAGAAGGAAGAGGCTTGGCTGGAGCGAGCCTCATAGCAGTCTGGGTTCACTCCTGGGGCCACCGGCAAGAAAGGAGGCTAAGATAGAAGTTTTCTGGAGCGTGCACAGGCTCTGAAGGGGACAGGGAGCTAACTCTTGCCTGCACCGTCACCCCGGTTGCCCCCGAGTCCTGGTGGACACCCCCTCTGAGTAATGGGCAGAGCCTGTCCCTTCGCAGAGGCTGTCGCTCCGCTGGATTTCCTTATTGTTCCTGGATTAAGTCAAACCGCTGAATGCCACTGATTTCTTGTTTTCGCATTCCTGAAATATTCTTTTCTAACCCACGGGCTTCGGCTATTTTCCGGTAATGCCGGCTGGCTAATGAAAGCCACTGCTGTGCTTTGCAGGGTTAATTTATTCAGTGCCTGGAATACGCTCTCTCTTCCCCCGGCAGGACACGTTTTCGGTATTGTGCTTGAAATATATACAATGGCCGTGAATGTGAGGGACGATGTTGCAGGCTGCTCCCAGGATCACCCTGTCATTAGCTGTCCCTCGCATGGTTCTCAGGGGGAAACCTACATGGAACAGCACCTTAGCCACGGCCCCGGGCTCTGACCCCAGGGTGAGAGTTGGAGACAATTAGGGAAGGCTGCCTGCCGCAGCTGCCCCCTAAGGATAAGCTTTGTGACACAGTTGCCTCTGCGGGACTTTCGGTGAAGAGAGACGGTCCCCTGTCCCTCAAAAATCATAGCAGGAGCCGTGTGGTAATGCCGCCTCCAGCCTCTCCCTGTTTCGGGGTAAGGCACATTTCGTGCTCGGCCCACTCCTTCCGGGTGCCTTGTGCCGGGACCCAGCGCGGCGATGGCTGGTGGCTATGGATCGTCCGGTCTCCAGGCCTCCCCAAGGCCACGCCATGCCCAGAACGGTGGGCTGCCCGCCCCTGATTCCCACTCTCAGCCCAACTCCGACGGTCCTTGTAAAACCCGGCTTCTGGCCCCTTGTCCAGGGAATAGTCCTGCTTCCCCAGCACAGTGAGTGTCCACAGCACCCCGTGTGTGAGCCTCACGTTCTGTTGACCCGTCTCCCACCTCCCAGCTCCCCAGCCTAGATGACATTCGAGCAAAGGACTCGTTCTCATGCCTCCGTGATCCCCCAGCACTGGGTGCAGGGTCTGGCCCGTAATAAATGCCGGTTAAAGATGAATCATCAACCTCAATGCGAAACCTAAGTGGAACTAGAAAAGTACTAGGGGAAAAGAGGAGAAAATCTTTGTGATCTTGGGTTCAGCAAAGATTTCTTAGATACAACACTAAAAGCATGATCCATAAGATAAATTAAAAAAAAAAAAACACAAAAAAACGCTGATAAGTTAGACTTCACCGCAATTTAAAACTTCTGCTCTTCGGGGCGCCTGGGTGGCTCAGTTGGTTAAGCAACTGCCTTCAGCTCAGGTCACGATCCTGGAGTCCTGGGATCGAGCCCCGCATCGGACTCCCTGCTCAGTGGGGAGTCTGCTTCTCCCTCTGGCCTCTCCCCTCTCGTGCTATCTCCCATTCTCTCTCTCTCTCTCTCTCTCAAATAAATAAATAAAATCTTTAAAACAAACAAACAAACAAAAAAAAGCTTCTGCTCTTCAAAAGACATCATCAAGAAAATGAAAAGACAAGCCACAGATTAGAAGGAAAGCATGTGCAGAACACACACACACACACAAAATAAAATAAAGTGCTTGATTCCTTATGAAGAACTCACCCAACTCAACAGTAACAAAACACAGAACTCAATTAAAAATGGTCAAAGATTTCAACATTTTGCCAAAGAAGATATTTTCGGGATGGAAAAAGAGCACATGAAAAGATGCTCAATGCCATTAGTCATTAAGTAAATGCAAATTGAGGGGCACCTGGGTGGCTCAGTGGGTTAAAGCCTCTGCCTTCAGCTCAGGTCATGATCTCAGGGTCCTGGGATCGAGCCCCACATTGGGCTCTCTGCTCAGCGGGGAGCCTGCTTCCTCCTCTCTCTCTGGCTGCCTCTCTGCCTACTTCCTCTCTCTCTCTCCATCAAATAAATAAATAAAATCTTAAAAAAAAAAGTAAATGCAAATTGAAACCACAAGGAGATATTACTACACACCTAGAAGAATGGCTAGAAAATAAAAAATAAAATAATAAAATAAAATAAAAACCATATCAAGTGCTAGCAAGGATTTGGAGCAACTGGAACTCTCATTCATTGCCGGTGGAAATGCAAAATGGTACAGATATTGCAAAACAGTGTAGTCATTTCTTATAAAATTAAACCTGCACTTAGACAATTCAGTGGTCCCACTCCTCAGCATTTATCCAAGAGAAATGAAGACTTATGTTCACACAAACATTTGTAATATGAATGTTCATAACAGCCTGGTTCATATTAGCGAAAATTTGAAATAGCCTGCCTGTCCTTCAGTGGTGAATGGATAAGCTGCGGTATGTCCATGTATGTCATGCAAAAAAAAAAAAAAGGATGAATTATAAATTCATTATGCCAAGTGAAAGAAGCCAAACTCTAAAGGATACTACTGTATGATCCCATTTATGTGACATTCTGGGAAAGGCATCGCTATAGGGATAGAAAACAGACCAGTGGTTGGTAGGGCCTAGGACCTCACACTATGTTCCTCTTCAGGGGGCTGCTCATCTAGATCCTTTATAATACCTTTTATCAGGAACTGGGAAAAGTCCACAAATGCTTTTCTGAGTCCTGTGAGCCGCTCTAGCAAATTAACCGAACCCGAGGCGGGGGTTGTGGGAACCTCCGACTTACAGCAAGCTGGACTTGTGATTGGCCTGAACTGGGAAAGAGGGAGGGATGGGGAGAGCCATCTCCAGGTAGAGACTATCAGAATTAACTGCTCGGTGTATTAGAAAACACATCAGAGGGGCTGACGATAAAGAGGCAGAAGGAAATTTTGAGGGTGAGAGAGTAGTTCTGAATGCTGATTGTGGCAGCGGCTACACGTGTATTTGTTAAAGCTCAAGTGGGCTGAATGGGTGTAATCCAGGGCTCTCCTTGTGTTGGGTCACACCCACCTTGCCACCCTTATTTCTTTCTCCCCTGCTCCCCTGCCTTATGCTATCCATGCTCCAGTCAAGGTGGCCTTCCATGGCCCCCAGTAGCATGGGCCTCGCCCACCTCCCAGCCTTTCTTCTTGTTTTCTTCCTGTTCCCTCTGCCGGGTCCGCCTTTCCCACCCTCAACCCCCTGATGCACAAATCTTACCCATCCTTCAAGACCCGGATCAGATGTTACCTTTTCCTGTAACCGTATTTGACCACCACCTCCCGACATGCACAAAAAGCTGGAAATTATTTGATGTGGCTCTAAATTCCAAGCGTTTTATCTGTGTGCCTCTTGCATTATCAACATCTTTTTTTTGTATGATTGTGTGTCAGTATCACTTATCTCCGACTAATTTTAAGTGCCAAGTTTGAATCGGTTTTGCATTTATGCATGGTGTCTAGATTGATGCCTTTTTGATGAATTAGTAAAAAGAAGAAAAAAGAAAAAATCAATGGCCAGGGTGACACCGTGGGTGATCAGCACCCAGAAAGAATACCATCCAGAATGATACCCAGGCCTCTCAGTGATGAGCAAACAGGACTGGTGAGGTTGTAACTCCGTGGGTACCGTTTGCATGGCAGTCACAGGGCTGATCAAGATGACCTTCAAGGCTGGTTAAAAATATACATGCCTGGGGTCCTGACTTGGCCCATCAAAGTTGAGTCCTGCTTATGAATTTTTAATAAGCTCCCAGTGTGGCTCTGATCAGTCAAGCATGGGACTTAACCTTCCTAAATGGTCGGAAGGCCAAAGACTCACCTACAGGTGGCTGATAAAAAATGCAGCTCTTGAAAATCTGGTTCCATAAAAATAGAGGTCTCACACACACACACAAACAGGAGTGAATAGATCATCAAACTAATACACCCCATACCTATCAACAAAAAGGAATGAATGACTGACACACAGAAAGATGTGGATGAGGGGCGCCTGAGTGGCTCAGTGAGTTAAGCCTCTGCCTTCGGCTCAGGTCGTGATTTCGGGGTCCTGGGATCAAGCCCCACATCAGGCTCTCTGCTCAGCAAGGAGTCTGCTTCCCCCTCTCTCTCTGCCTGCCTCTCTGCCTACTTGTGATCTCTCTCTCTGTCAAATAAATAAACCCTTAAAAAAAAAAAGACGTGGATGAATCTCAAAAGCACTGTCTTGAATAAAAGAAATGAGACACCAAATGCTAGGCAGTGTGTGGTTCCACGGATCTGAAATGCCGGAAGCAGCAAAAATAATGTATTGTGATAGAAAGCTGATCAGTGTTTGCTGGGGGCTGCAGAGGGTGCTGGGGAGCTGGGAACCGGACTTCCTGTAAAGGGCCACGAAGGGAACTTGGGGAGCGATAGGAAGGCTCCATATCGGGATTGTAGTGGCGGTTCCATGGGTGTACACATTTAGCAAAAGTCATCCAATCGCACATTCGAAATGGGAGCGTTTGCTGAGACTCAGAATCTAGGGACCTCATGATGACCCTGTCACTGTCCTTGGTCAGTCACCAAGTTCTGCCACTCGGATGGCCAAAGTTCGCCAGCAAATTAACCGAACCCGAGGCAGGGGTTGTGGGAACCTCCACAACCAAGCAGATCTCTGGCCCACAGGAGGAGCCCAGGAAGTGTTTCTGGGTGTTGGTAGTGACTGACTGACTGACTGACTGACTGACTGACTGCCTGCCTGCCTGACTGACGGACTGCATGAATACCTAAGGACAGAGTGTTAGAAGTCCGCTAACTATGACTCGTGAGAACAAGGGAAATGAAAGGGCTATGAATGCTCGAGGACAAAGTGATATTGGATCCAGGCTCTTGTTAGGAATTAAACTGTGCCTCCTCCAATCATGTGTGGAAGTCCTCAGCCCCAGGACTTTACACTATGACTGTATTTGGATACAGGACTTGTAAAGCGGTGACTGAAGCAAAAGGAGGTCATTGGGGAGAGCCCTCCGTCCAGTGACTGGTGTCCTTACAAGAGGAGAAAACTGGGACACAGACCCACACCAAGGGAGGACACAGCGTGTGAGGACACAGGGCAAACATGGCGGTCCGCAAGCCAAGGAGGGAGGCCTCAGAAGGAACCAGCCTGGCCGACGCATACATCTCAGACTTCTAGCCTCCAGAACTATGAGGAAATTAACCTCTGTGTTTAAGCCCCCGAGTCTGGGACCTTTTGTGGCAGAAAGGGCATTTCAGGTGAGAGGCAGAGCCCAAGGCAGGGAGGAGGGCACAATCGTGGGGTAAATGTTCTGGAGCGGCTTGGTTTGGCCACAGGGGATGAGCGATGCGGCAAGTAGAGCAAGACAGCCCTGGAAATGGGTTGGCAGCACACTGTGGAGGTCCCAAAAGCCAGGTTAAGGGGTGTGGCCTTTCTTCTGTGGCCCAGTGTGCCCCTTCCGTGTGTGATAGTGTCTGTGCCTGAAGGAGGCGGCAGGTGGGCAGGACCTGGCGCTCCTGAGGTGGGCCCCGTGGGGTTGGAAGCCGAGGCCACCGCGTGTCCCAAACTGGAGCATGTGAGCCACAGGGCCACCGTGGTGGCTTCTGGGGATGGCAAACATTTGTTAACTTAAAAGTTCTATATGTATTTTTTAACACGTGAAACTCAGGACCGAACCGTGGCTCTTCTGTGGAAAGGGCATTGATCAGGGCAACAAACAAGGGGATTCTGCCAACCACGATGGCCATATGCCATTGGCTGTATGGTCAAGAGAGACCCCAAATCCACCCAGATGGTCTTCTGACTTTTGCTCACCCCTATCCACGGTGGTCCTTTTAAAACAGCGGTCAGATCCTGTCACTTGTCTGCTTAAAATCCTCCAGTGGGCCCCATATCCCTCGGAGTCTAATCCACACCCCGTACCTCCACGTCCCCACTACCCCAGCCTCCTCTCCCACCACTCCCCTCCGTTCCCTGCCCGTCACTGCTCCGGGAATAGCAGAGTCAGGCCCCAAGGGAGTTGTGTGAACGCACTTGTTCACACAATCAAACAGCTGGGGACTGTTTCATTCATTTGTTCCCCCAACAAACCCTCCTGGAGCACCTGCCTTGTCCCAGGGAGGCACCCCGCACCGGGATGAGCAAACACCGACATAATTCCTCCTCACTGAGGGGTTCAGAGCAGGTCTAGAGCAGGGGACGACCACATAGTTCCCAAAATAAGAGATCGCCACTATGAAAGCTACTAAAGAGAGTCGCACTGTGCTATCAGAGCTTATCCTGGGGCATATGGCCAAGCCAGGGAGGACAGCCTGAGAAGGCTCCACGAGGAAAAGATGATTCCAAGATAAGGGGCATTAGCTAGGTGCAAAGGGACAGGGGACATTCACTGGTAGCGGGAACAGTCAGGCAAGGGAAAGAGATGCCCTGGCAGGAGGTGGGAAGCCAGTGTGAGGGACCCAAAGGGATGAGAGCCAAGCAGGAGCCTCAAGACACCAGGTTGGAGAGCAGGGCCTGGAGGAGGGCCTCAAGGAGAGCCTGCTGGTGGCCGAGGAGACCCCGGCCCTGGTGTTCAGCTGCCCAAACCTATTCACACAAGCCGCTGAGCATGCCCAGTGTGGGCTCCTTCCCCGCAGCGAGGGCTCCAGGTAGCACTGGGGAACGCGGGACTCCGGAAACCCTTTACTTAAGCTCTCAGTGAGACCGAGGACAGATTCCGCCCCCCCTCCCCGCCCCCAGGCAGGGGGTGCCCTAGCGGTTCTCTGGCCCCCAGGCTCAATGAAGACTTTTATTCACAACTCAGACCATCCCCCTAGGATCCTGACCTTTATCTCTTGCAAAAACCCTCCCGAGCCGCTCTGCTGACTCCCCAGGGTGAGACGAGTCAGGCTCTTCTCATTAGGAGGAGGCCTCTTGCTGCAGCACCACACAGAGCACAGGTGTGCCTCTGAGGGTTGTTAAGGAGGGCAGGCCCTCTGGTTCCCTGGCTGTCACATGTCCCCAGATCACCTCACCCTTGGGAGTGTAAAATAAATCACTGCTCTCCCATCTCCTCCTTCTCTCATCTCCTTCTTGTCCTGAATCCGACTGGCTTCCAAAGTCATTATAGACAAGAGTCTTTTTCCACTGGTAAATATTTAAATTTTATACACAGTTCCTTCCATAAACAGCATCCCTTTGTGATCAAAGCGACCTCATAGGCCTTATGGACCGGGTGACAGAGTTCTGCCTTCATTACTGGTCAATTTTCATTTTCATTTTTAGAGTTGGCGTTACTTCATTTTCATTGTTTCTCATTTACTCAAGTGAGTCAACAAGTTTCCTTTTCAAATATGTTAGTGATGTCAGTTTTAGGAAATCTAATAAGTTAGCCATGGCAGTTGGCTATGGCAAAAACTATGAAAAAAGGAAATTTGAAGGACTACGGTCTGAGGGATGGTAGTCCCAGCAAAAGGAACAAAGAAATGGTAGGAAGAGTGGAGAGAAAGGGACAGAATGGGGGAACTGGAGGGATGGAACCAGCGCGGGGTTCCAAATGGTTGGATGCAGGAAGGGGTGTGGGGGGGCGGTCCCCACCTGTGCTTTTCTTAGAATAGCCTCCCTCTGCTTACCCCCTCCTGAGCCCCCATCTAAATGGGTTCTCAGCTATCATTCTCCTTATTTGGTAGCTTCATAGCAACGCTCATGACTATGGATGAGTAATTGGTTAGTGGGTTTGCTGCTCCCACAGGGCTGGCCCGTTCCCTTTCCTGCTCACCCTTGTCTCCACGGGGCCTCGTGCACAGCCTGGCTGTTTATCATCCAGGCGAACAACTGGATGAATGGCAATTATGAAGGTTGGATAAATCTTTTTAAAATAGAGATAAATGGGGCGCCCTGGGGGCTCAGTCGGTTAATTGTCCGACTCTTGATTTCGGCTCATGTCATGATCTCAGGGTGGTGAGACTAAGCCCCATGTTGGGCTCCATGGTTGGCAGGGAGTCTGCTGGAGATTTTCTCTCTCCATCTTCCTGTACCCCTCCCCGCCACGTGCCTTCTCTCTCTCTCAAATAGATAAACCTTTAAAAATAAAATAAAATAAAATAAAGTAAAATAAAGAATAAATAGGAACACAAATGAAAAGGAAGGGGAGAAGCACAGTGTGCCTGGGGTGGGGTCTATGAGCCACCCATGTGGGGACCACCTGCAAACAGCAGGAAAATAGAGAGGGAAGCTGCTTAGAGGTCAGAGCTCAGCAATGAAACAATTTTTCCTCTCTGCCCTTCAGGTTGTGTTTTCTCAACAAGTTCCTTGCTTCTTTTTTTTTTTTTTTTTTAAGATTATTTATTTATTTATTTGACACAGAGAGAGAGATCACAAGTAGGCAGAGAGGCAGGCAGAAAGAGGGGGGGAAGCAGGCTCCCCACTGAGCAGAGAGCCCGATGCGGGGCTCAATCCCAGGACCCTGAGATCATGACCTGAGCCGAAGGCAGAGGCTTTAACCCACTGAGCCACCCAGGCAGTTCCTTGCTTCTTTACCCAAAACCTAAGTTAAAACCTGTAAAGAATGTGAAAACACTGCCACCCAAATGTTCACACTTCCTAAAATTTGTCTTGTACCTTCCCAGTTGTAGGTCTCTACACCTGGGGTTCTGCTCCCTAAAATTTTCTTGCCTATGGGTGTGGGAAAATGCCTGTCTGCTCTCTATCTTACACAAATAATAGACAAATACAGACTTAAAGAAAAATTCAAACATAGAAATATACATAGTAAAAGGTGAGGGACCTTACCCTTAATTCTACTTCCCATAGTAAACAGCTTGATATTATACATCCACTACTTTTTAAAGATGAATTTTCATATACATACAAATAAAAAATAGTTTCTTTCTCTTTTTGAGAGAACGAGAGCACATACACAAGTGGGGGGGGGGTGCAGAGGTGAGGGAGAGAGAATCTTAAGCAAGCTCCATGCCCAGTGCAAAGCCCAATGATGGGTTCAATCTCACGACCCTGAGATCATGACCTAAGCCGAAATCAAGAGTCGGACTCGTGACTGACTGAGCCACCCAGATTCCCTGGGAGTTTAGATTTCTTAATATAAATAATGAAATTTTAAGCGTAAATATGATCACACTGTATACACTTACTTGAAAATGTACAGAATTATTCTGAGATACATTAAAGGTTATTTTACATTTTGGCAGATTTTGTAAAATAGCCATACAAAAAGCTTTACTAATTCTTGTTCCTTATATTTGTGACTGCCAATGCCCATTTCCGTATGTTCTCTTTGACACCAGATGTTCTGTTTTCAATTTTTGCTAATCTGTTGCAAGGAAAATATTTCATTAGTATTCAAATTTGCATTTCCATGGCTCTTACTGACATTGCACATTATATGTTTATTGATCAGCTATATTTCTTCTCCTGTGAATTACTTATCTACAAAAATAAATATAATTTGCCTTTTTGCACATTGTCCTTGCCCAGTTTTTCTTTATGTATTTGTCTTTTGGTAATTGATTTGTGGGAATTCTTTATTTATAATGGGTACTATTCCTCTGTGGTATGTGTTTTGCATATGTATGTATCTCTGTCACTTGCCTATCTTTCAATGTATCGAGTTTCTTTTTTTTTTTTAATTTTATTTATTTATTTGAGAGAGAGAGAAAGAGATCACAAGTAGGTAGAGAGGCAGGCAGAGAGAAAGGAGGAAGCAGGTTCCCTGCTGAGCAGAGAGCCCAAGGCGGGACTTGATCTCAAGACCCTGAGATCATAACCTGAGCCAAAGGCAGAGGCTTAACCCAATGAGCCACCCAGGCATCCCCACAAGTTTCTTAACGTAAATAGAGTCAAATGTTCTTTCTCTGTCTCCCAAGATTATGTGAAAGTTTGTCTTAACCCATATAGGGAAAGAATTACACATTTGACTCTAGGTAAGAAAATACATAATCTACATTTCTTAATACATATTATATAAAATATATATTGTACATTTGTGTACATAAAATACATGTATGCATCAAATATTCTCTACACATATCTATATAAATCAAATACTGTTTCCAGTGTTGTTATTGTTGTTGTTTTTTTAATTTAGCTTTTGTTTCTTCACCCCAACAACCCAGAGTGGACACTATCTATTACTGTCCCCATTTTACAAATAACAAGACTGAGGGACACTTAAGTTGGGACTTAGCAGCCTGCCTCCTGAGTCCACACTCTTAGTTGGTACTTCATGTTGACTCCACACAACATCCTCTCTATATATCACAAAAGCAACAAAAATTAACATAATGTGATAATGGCACAGAAACAGCTCTTATAGATCAAACAGAGAACACAGAAAAGTCATTTAACATAGAAAAGCTGAGGAACCAAAGAACACAAAGATTTCTCATAAATAATGTTGGTAAAACCAGCATTATTTTAAGTCAGTTTAAGCCCATTTTTCACATTATCCACCCAAATACAAATTAGAAGGAGGGAAAAATCCCTTAAAAGAGGATAACAGGTTTCTAAGGTAAGAAGAATCAAGAAAAAAAAGATGGACAATTTGAACTATGTGAAAATGTAAAGTGGCTGCATTTAAAAAAAAAAAATTCATTTTAAAAAGGTGACTGGTAGGCTGGGGAAAATAACTGACAAAAGTATGGCAAATATATCTTATCAAAAATCAATATAAATTAGAGGGAAAAAAGGCATTAAAATCCTAACAGATGAGCAAAAGAGAAAGTGTTACTTATAAACAAACATGTGAAAAAATCGTTCAACCAAATTATATTTAAAAAAATGCAAAATGACAAAGGGCTTCTGTTTTGCCTATTTTTTAAAACAATATTGTCCTTGGTGAAATGGATGAAATCAAAGGGGGATCTCACACATAGTGCTGATAGAGAGAAATTCAGCACTGGTAAAATAAATGTTCATATCCCTTTTACCTAGTAATCCCATGTCTGAGAATCTACTCACAGAAATGATCCAGAAACCTGAGGAAAATCATACGGACAACGTAGTTACTGAAGTATTCTTTTTGTTTTTAAAGATTTTATTTATTTATTTGACAGAGAGAAATCACAAGTAAACAGAGAGGCAGGCAGAGAGAGAGGGAGAAGCAGGCTCCCTACTGAGCAGAGAGCCCAATGCGGGGCTTGATCCCAGGACCCCAAGATCATGACCTGAGCCGAAGACAGAGGCTTTAACCCACTGAGCCCCCCAGGCGCCCCTGAAGTATTCTATTTATTTATTTATTTGACAGAGAGAGAGAGAGAGATCACAAGTAGGCAGAGAGGCAGGCAGAGAGAGGAGGGGAAGCAGGCTTCCCGCTGAGCAGAGAGCCCGACGCAGGGCTCGATCCCAGGACCCTGAGAGCATGACCTGAGCCAAAGGCAGAGGCTTAACCCACTGAGCCACCCAGGTGCCCCCCAAGATTTTATTTTTAAGTAATCTCCACACTCAACGTGGGGCTTGAACTCACAACCCCAACATCAAGTGTCATGTGCTTTACTGACTAAGCCAGCCAGGTGCCCCTAAAGTATTATTTATAATAGGATGAAAACATACAACAGAAAAAGGAAAACAACCCAATTTTCAAGAATATGGAATATTAAATAATTTATGAAATAATCGCTGACTAGAACGTTATACACTATTAAAATATAATTGTGAAGCTAATAACATTAAAAAAAACCTCTATAATATAATATCTAGTTGTACAAGTAGAAAGAAATATAAAAATTTTAAGTTGCCTGAGGGTGTGGGATTGAATCACTATTTTCTCCAATTTCTAAATTTACTGTGGATTTAGAAAGACCCGAGTCCCAATCTCACCTGCACCACTCCGACGAGTCACAAAAATCTTTCAATGCCTCGGTTTCCTTGCCTATAACGCGAAGACCATAAATGCAGCCACTTTTGTGGGAGTGTTTTAGGAATCAAATGAGATAACTTGACTGCTACGCCTATCACCTAACAAAAATGTTATTTTTGTCACGTGACAAAGCGCTAACGTGTTTTCGTGGGGGGTGGGGGGATTGAAATGAGGAGGCTACCTTCACACATAGTGTCTCTTTCCACTTGAAAGTTTAATATGGTTAATTTTGTGCTCCCTCCACTTCTGTGGGTTTCTCCTGCTTAGACAACACTTACTTGTAAACCCACTTGGCGAAGGGAAGATTAAAGGAAGTGAAACATCTACTCTCGACTGGAACCATGTAAAGATACGTCGTCTGTGGGGCTCAGTGGTAAAGGAACAAAACACAGCCATATTAGTGAGTTCTGAAGCAGAAGCAGGGAATTTTTTTACCTTTGCAGTCTAACGAGGTGGGGAAAATCACATTGTTCGAGTAAACTTAAACATCAACTTCCTGCATTACTGAGCTAAATATTTTATCTTAACAAGAAATTAGAGGGAAAAGGGGGGAAAAAACCCTAAAAATTTCATTTCTAGAAAAACAGAATGGTGAAGAGACATTTCAAAGTAGCCTGTGCCTTTGGCTGGGGTGAGGGCGGGGACAGAGCTGGGGGATGGTTAGTGCAAAATACTGTCTAAACAGAAACCATATAATAAGTAACTTCCTAGAAGAGCCTCTATCTTTGTCACATCTTTGAAGTTCTGCCATCTAGGCCTCATGAGCACAATGTTTGGCCCAGATATTGAGCTCTGGGACATTATCAGGCCCTCTGCAAGATGCGAGGGCACACTCCACAGTTCTCATCTTCAAGGGGAGAGGGCTCTAGAACTTTCCGGGGTGGGGGGCAAAGAACCAGTCAAGTGGGTAGTTCTCTATCCCACACTTGGTGAAAAGAATTCGCAGAAGCAGCCTGTTCACCTTGGCTGTGAAAACAGATCTCCTTGCCACTAGTAATTAGTACCCACGGAGAGGATTTCTTCCCCCCCAAAACTCTATACATCAACTTAAAGTCAGCATTAATGATCCTTACTCTGCAAGATGAAAAAAAGTAACAGGCAGGGAAAAAAGACTATTTTTTTCAGGATGTCAGAAGATGAGTTTCAAATTCATTTTAGCTACCAAGAAAGCCTGTATGTAGCATTAACTTATCTAGTCCATGAATCACACACCAAAAAATGTATTAATCAGGCCTTAGTCATATCAGGGTTCACTGGGTATGTTAGACATTATACCTAAAGCAGAAGAACCTCTTCCCCCGGAGAGAACTATTCTAAGATTTTCCATCCCCGTCTTAAATAATAACCAACTATGTACTTACTGCAAAGGCTTTGGCTTCTCGTGCCTCCCGGGAGCTGCTGACCTCAATCAGCAAGTCAGCCGCACTATTCTGGTATTTGGTGCTGACCGGGGAGGAAAACCACACTCAAGGGGCCCGGGCAGTGAGCATTTGAGCAATGCTTCACTCAGGAAGCAGGCGGGCTCTGAGCTCCAAGACTTCTGACAGCCTCCCCCCCACCCACCCCTCCCTGCTCCCTCTCCCTCTCCCTCCCTCCCCCCCACCCTTGGCTCTGAGCTCCAAGACTTCTGACAGC
>CM053619.1:6083266-6102631 GCA_028646535.1 Procyon lotor
GCTGTTTCAAACCTGAGATATCAAACAGAAGGGAAAAAAAGAAAGAAAGAAAGACAGCTAGTCTGTCTTCAAAGGTAAGTTTGCCCTGAAGCCTCAGGGTCCCTCACTTGCCATAACCTGTGGGTTGTAGAGTGTTCTAGGTGGGATGGGGAAGTCAGGTTATGATCAGGAAACGTTTCAAAGCAGGCAGTTCTTGTGAGCTGACTGTAAACGTTCTGCAAGATAAAGCATCTAAACCTCCAAGCCTCTGGTCGGTGGCTGTAATTCCTTTTTTTCATTCTACATATTTTCATACCTAATTTTGAATTCAGAGAGTTCCAAAATTACACAAGCACTCTCCCAAAACCTGAGGTCCATGTTCCCTGCTACTTCAGATGGTCTACACGCCCCAGTGACGATGAGATTGCCATAAAAACATGGGAGAAATTCGTGATGGTAAACAAGCAACATGGGTTCTATCTACACTCACCAAGAACTGCAGCCATCGAGGCTCAGCTGAGCTTAGTCACTGCCACGAGGTGGAGTTTAATTGCGATTTTACTGGATAATAGGTGCGAAAAGTAGCCAAGTGTCTCCCACACGGAGGGGAGGCTTTACTTAGGAGGCAGCTTGCAGAGCCTCGGGGACTGAATCCCCCCTCCTCATATGCAGACTTTGCCCTTCTAAGAATAGGATCACAGTAAAGGGCTGTGGTCAAGTGGCTAAGAGCTGGCCCTCTCTTGTGAGAGCTGTTCTTACAACCATGGCCCCAGGCCACCCCGGCAAATGCCTCTGCCTTTGGTGGCCTTCCCTCCTTGCCTTATAGAATGCAAGAGATAATGCGGGGACCTTCTCTCATTGGAGAATATCCATCCTCCTGGGGTGAGGGGAAGGGCAGGGGAATAATGGGACCTAACTCACCTGGGTGTCATCTCCCTCCCCCCACACTGTGCATGACATCACGGCAAAGACAAGGGACTCTGCAAGTGACAAAACCCAACTCAGCCTCACTTAAGCAAAAGAGCAAATTTATTGGCTTGACTAACTGGAAAGTCTAGGGATAAATTCAAGCTGGCTTTAAGCCAGGAGACCTGGAGGCTCCAAAGTCATCAGGAAGCTGTTTTCATCACCTTTCGATCTGCTTCCCCAAGTTCGATGCATTCCAACATGGTGCCCTTGGGATGGGAAAGCCTTTCCCGGCAGCATTCCATGATTACAAGTCTATGGCATTTGAGACCTCAGAAGACAGGCACTCCCCAGAAAAGAACCTCAGTGTGAGACACTGTCCAGCCCCATGGCAAGGGAGAGGTACCTGGGTGACTGACCGCCCCACTAGTTGGAAGAAGAGCAGTTCCCCAAAGCAAAAAGAAATGCTGGACAGGCAAAAAGATACAAGCTAGTGCATTGGATTAAGCTTTTCATGTGATTGTGTCTTACTGTCCCAATTAGACTGTAAATCTATCACCAGAAAGACGTACACAAAGTGTTATGAGTGGCTATTTTGTGTTATTTCTTTTTTAAATTCACACTGTATTTTCTAAATTTTCTAAAAAATGGGGCGCCTGGGTGGCTCAGTGGGCTAAGCTTCTGCCTTCAGCTCAGGTCATGATCTCAGGGTCCTGGGATCGAGCCTCATGTCGGGCTCTCTGCTCAGCAGGGAGCCTGCTTCCCCCCCTCCGCCTGTTTCTCTGCCTACTTGTGATCTCTCTCTCTGTGTCAAATAAATAAAAAAAAATCTTTAAAGTAAATAAATAAATATTCTAAAAAATAATAAAAATTACTAAATTGTATAATAACACATCTAAATAAGTTACTGTATGCTAAATAAGTCCTGCTTACAAGCAAAAATATGTATAGAATATCTATGAATAAATCTGGTAAGAAAATGACAGTCAGCTCCCCACCCCGGCCCCGCCAAAATCTACAACATTTTACTGAACAATGGAACAGAGGACTGGATGAAAAAACATACCACGATATTCCAATTAGATATTCATCCTGCACAAAATAATTATATAAATGTATTGTAATTCCAACAAAAATTCTAACACAATGAAGAGGTGTGAAAAAGATGCCTTATAAAACTATCCTAAAATGTACCTGGTAGAGTAATTCTTCTCTGTAGAAGATATGGAATGATTTATTCTTCTCTGTAGAAGAAAATTGTTGAAAAAAATATGAAAAGGGACTTGTACTGCTGGATATGAAAAGAGACCAGAGAAGTAAAATAATTGCAATGTTGTGGTTCAGGAATAGAAATACCGTCAACGGATCACAGCAAAACCCAAAAATAAGAATTAAGATAAAGATAGCATTACTAATCCGAGGATTAAAAATGGCCTGTTTTTAAAAATGGCAACGGGAAAAATGGCTAATCATGTAGCGAAGAAGAAAAAGACTCCTACTTCATACCATGTACCCAAATGATTTCTGATAGAATAAAAATTTAAATGGAGAGAGAAAAAAAAAAAAAAAGCAGCAGCAGCATTATCAGAACTAGAAGGAAAGAGGGGCACCTGGGTACCTCAGTCGTTAAGCTCCTGCTTTCAGCTCAGGTCATGATCTCCAGGTCCTGGGACTGAGTCTGGGGTTGGGCTCCCTGCTTTGTGGAGACCCTTCTTCTCCCTCTCCTACTCCCCCTGCTTGTGTTCCCTCTCTCTCTCCCTCTCTCTCTCTCTTTCTCAAATAAATAAATACATCTTTTAAAAAAAGAAAAGACCTAGAAGGAAAGAGAGCAGATTATATATCTAAACAAGGTAAGAAAGGGCTTTCTAAGATCAGATACAAAGGCAGAATACATTAAAAAAGGAAACAGATTTGACTTTTGAAAATAACAAATCCTCAGCAAATAATGAAAACCCTATAAATAAAATAAAAATGCCAATGACAAAATGAGACAAACATCTCTGCAAAATCTCTGGTTTAGTTATTCCATTTGTAGGAATGTATTCTATGAAAATAATCATGAATGAAGGTAAAGCTGTCTGTGCAGGAGTTATAAGCTGATCCTTGATTGTAACAATGACAATAAAGGAAATAATTGAAAGTCTAATTGATTACATGATGGTTTATTCATGTTATTAAACACCATGCAGCCATTAAAAGTGATGCTATATCAATATTCCCTATGACATAGATGTAAAAATCCTTAACAAAATACCAAGAAAGCAAATCTAGCAACATATATAAGGGATTACACACCAATGACCAAGTGGCATTTATCCCAGGAATTCAAGGTTGGTCCAACATCCAACATATGACAACCAATCAACATATTACACCATATTGATAGAATGAAGGACAAAACCACAGGATTGTCCGAATAGAGGCACAAAAAGCATCTGACAAAATCCAATGCACTTTCATGATAACAATATCCAATATACCAGGAATAAAAGGGAAACTCCTCAACCTGATAAAGGGCAACTATAAACATTACACTTAAGGGGGAAAATCTGAAAGTTTTCCTGTAACATCAAAAATAAAATAAAGATGTCTCTGCTCTCACCACTTCTGGTCAACATTATATTGGAGTCTTTAGCCAAGGAAAGTAGGCAATAAAAAGAAAGGCATCCAGATTGGTAAGAAAAGTATAACTATCTCTATTATTAATGATTTTCTATGTAGAAAATCTCAAAAAATCTATAACAAAACAGAGCTAATAAATTTGTTCAGCAAGGTTGTAGGATACAAGATCGTTATCTAAAAATAATTTTCAATTTCATATCCTTGCAATGAACAACCTAAAACATTAAGAAAGCAATTCTGTTTGCAACAGCACCAAAAGGAAAGGAATACTTAGTAATATATTTAACAAAATGTGCGAGAGTTGTACATTAAAAACTATAAAACATTGAAAAACGTTAAAGAAGTCTTAAATGGACTCTCATGTTCATGTATTGTTAAGACTTAAGAGGCCAATATTCCTCAAACTGATCTACAGATTCAACACAATCCCTATCAAAATTCCAGTTGCTCTTTTTACAGAAATGGACAAGCTAATTCTATAGCTCATATGGAAATATAAGGGACTCAGAATAATCAAAACAATCTTGAAAAGAAGAACAAAGTTGAAAGACTCTCACTTCCCGATTTTGAAGCTTAGTACAAAGCCACGGATTGCATGGAGCCCTGGGTGTCACACGCAAACAATGAATCATGAATGGGTATGAAGGAGGGCAGGGATTGCATGGAGCACTGGGTGTTATAAAACTTACTACAAAGCTATAGCAATCAACACTGTGTGGTATTGACACGAGGACAGACATATGTAGATCTATAAAATAGAACTGAGAGTCCAGAAATGAACCCATACATTTATGAAGGGTGATCTTTCACATGAGAGCCAAGACCATTCAATGCGGGTAAGAAGAGTCTTTCCAACAAATGGTGCTGGGGCAACTGGATATCCATATACAGAAGAATGAAATTAGAATCCTATTTCATATTATATACAAAATTACCTCAAAGACGTAACAGCTAAAAATATAAAAATTAAAAAAAATACATATAAAAATCTTAGAAGAAAACATAAGTGTAAAACTTCATGACCTTGGATTTGGTAATGTTTTCTTAGAGATACTAAACACAAGCAACAAACAAAAAGTTATATAAATCGGCCTTCATAAAAATTAAAAAAACTTTTGTGCTTCAAAGGGCAGTGAAAAGATAACCCACAAAACAGAAAATATTTGCAAATCATATATCTGATATATGGGTCTGTTCTCCAGAACCCGTAAAGAACTCTTACAACTCAGTAATAAAAGGACAAAGAACTCAACTAACAAATGGACAAAGGATTCAGACACATCTCCAAAGAGAACATAAAATATTTAAGTGGCCAATAAGCACATAAAAAATGTTCAGCATCATTAGGCATTAGAGATAGGCAAATCAAAGCTACGATGAGATACCACTTCACATCTACTAGCAATGGGTGCAAACAGGTGATAACAAGTGTTGCCAAGGATGTGGAGAAATCAGAACCCTCATCCATTGTTTGTGGGAACATAAAATGATGTCACTACTGTGAAAAAAACAGTTTGGCAGTCCCTCAAAAAGTTAAGCAGAGAGTTAGCATCATGGCCCACAATCCTACTCCTTGCCCCTAAAAAACTGAAAATAAGAATTCAAGTGAAATCTGAACATGAATATCCATAGCAGCACTATTTGTGATAGTCAAATGGTGGGGGAAAGAAACCCAAATATCCATCAACTGGTGAATGGATAAACATAATGTACACCCATACAATGGGATATTATTATCAGTAAAAAGGAATAAAGTAAAAAAATAAAGGAATGAAATGCTCATATATGCTACAACACAGATGAACCTTGAAAATTTTATATTGAGTGAAAAAAGCCAGACACAAAAAGCCACATACTGTATGAGTACATTCATATGAAATTTCCAGAATTGGCAAATCCATAAACACAGAAAGTAGATCAGTGGTTTCCATGGGATGAAGGGATGGGCACAAGGGGGGAGTGACTGCTAACAGCTCCAGGATTTTGGGAGGGGGCAGTGGGGATGATGAAAATGTTCTGGAATTTGATAGTGGTGACTGTTGTGCAATCTTGTGAATATACAAGAAAATCACTATACTTACTTGAAAAGGTGAATTTTATGGTGAGTGAATTATGTCTCAATTTCTAAAATAATACTGTAAAATATTTAATGGTACAGAATAATGATAATATAGTTAGTGGAAAATAGACTATACATGGTTTATATAGTAGGAGGCCATATTTACTTAGGTAAAAGAAAAAGAGACTCAGAGAAACTTTATATACTAAAAATGGCTATTCTTGGCACCCTTGTTGAAGATCAGTTGGCCACAGATGCTGGATTTATGTCTCCGGTATTCTATTCTATTCTATTCTATTCTATTCTATTCTATTCTATTCTATTCTATCCCATCCCATCCCATCCCATCCCATCCCATCCCATCCCATCCTATTCTATTGTTTATATGTCTGTCTTTACGCCAGTACCATACTGTTTCGATTACTATAGCTTTGTAGTGTAGTTTATTTTATTCTATTTTAAGACTTTCTTTTTCTTTCTTTCTTTCTTTCTAGAACATAAGCAGGAAATATGATGCCCCATCTTTGTTCTTCTTTCTCAGGATTGATTTGGCTATTCACGTTTTCTTTGTGGCTCCATATGAATTTTAGATTTTTTTTTTCATTTCTACAAAAAATACCACTGGGATTTTGATAGGGTTTTCAATAAATCTGTAATGGAGAAAGGATAGTTTCTTCAACAAATGGTGTTAGGAAAACTAGATATCCACATGCAAAAGAATGAGATTGGACCCTTATACCACACATCGAATCAACTCAAAATGGATTAAAGACTTAAACATAAGACCCCAAACTGTAACACCCCCTAGAAAAAAAAACAGGGCAAAACCTTCATGACATTGGCCTTGGTAATGATTTCATCCATATGACAGCAAAACCACAGGCAACAAAAACAAAAATAAACCAGCAGAACTCTACCAAACTAAAAAGGTTTCTGCACCAAAGGAAAAACGATCAACAAAGTGAAAAGGCAACCTACAGAATGGGAGAAAATATTTACAGACCATAAATCGGATAAAGGGTTAATCTCCAAAATGAACAAGGAACTCTGACAACTCAATAGTAAAAAAAACAAAACAACCTCCCCCCAATACTTGATAAAAAGATGGGCTTGGGACTTGAACAGACATTTCTTCAAAGACCTACAAACAGCCAACAGATATGTGAAAAATGGTCAACATCACTACTCAACAGAAAAATGCAGATCAAAATCACGATGAGATATCACCTCACACCTGCTGGGATAACCATTATAAAAAACAAAGCAAAACAAAACAAAAAAACCGAGAGACAGTGTTGGTGAGGATGTGGAGCAGTTGGAACTCTTGCGCATTAGTGGTGAGAATACAAAATGGTGGAGCCACTATGGAATAGTGTATAGTATAGAGGGTCCTCAAAAAATTAAAAATAGAATGACCACATGATCCAGCAATCCCACTTCTGGGTATTTATCCAAAAGAAATGAAATCAGGATCTCTAAGAGATATTAGCACTCCTATGTTTATTGTGGCACTGTTCACAATAGTGAAAGTGTGGAAATTACCTGAATGTCCACTGACAGATGAATAGATAAAAAAGATGTGATATATCCATACAATGGAATACCATTCAGCTTTCAAAAAGAACACAATTCTGCAATATTGAACAACCTGGATGAACCTTGATGGCATTCTGCTGAGTGAAATAAAGGAGTCATAGAAAGACAAAAATTGCATGATCGCACTTACACAAGGTATCCAAAATCACCAAATTCATAAAATCAAAGAGTGGAATGGTGGTTGCTAGGGACTACGGGAAAGGGGAAATGGGGAGTTACTAATCAATGAGCATAAAGTTTTAGCCAAGTAAGATGAATAAACTCTAGAGATCTGCTATCCAATAGTGTACCTCTACTGTACACTTAAAAATTTGCTAAGAGGGCGCCTGGGTGGCTCAGTTGTTGGGCATCTGCCTTCGTCTCAGGTCATGATCCCAGAGTCCTGAGATCGAGCCCTGGATCGGGCTCCCTGCTCGGTGGGAAGCCTGCTTCTCCTGCTACCACTCCCTCTGCTTGTGTTCCCTCTCTCGCTGTGTTTCTATCTGTCAAATAAATAAAATCTTTAAAAAAAAAATTTGCTAAGAGGGTAGAGCTCATGTTAAGTGTTCTTATCACAATAAAATAAAATTCAAAAGATAAAATAAATTACTAAAAAAGAGACAGTTATCTCGGGTTGGTAGTGTTAACTTCCCTTAGCTTTAAAGATTCTTCTCCACTAATTGCAATGAATATGTAGGAGTTTTACAATTTAAAAAATACTATTTGAGGGGCGCCTGGGTGGCTCAGTCGTTGAGCGTCTGCCTTCGACTCAGGTCATGATCCCAGGGTCCTGGGATTGAGCCCCGCATCGGGCTCCCTGCTTGGCAGGAAGCCTGCTTCTCCCGCTACCATTCCACTCTGCTTGTGTTCCCTCTCTCGCTGTGTTTCTCTCTGTCAAATAAATAGAATCTTTAAAAAAAATAAAAATAAAAATAAAAAAAATTTAAAAAAAATAAAAAATACTATTTGAGCATAAGAGCAATTATCTATCATGAGAGCATCAGACTCTCAGTACCGATGGCTTCTACTGCAGAAAGTCAGCTCATTTGACCCAAGGAAGACTTTCTTAATTGCAGAAATGATTAAAGCCCGGGTGAGACGTCCTTTGCAGGGACCATGAAATCTCTATACTCTCGGATGGTCTAAGAACAGGGTAAGATGATGGCCTGCAATGCACTCATTTGCATGCTCATTTGCATGGAGGCTGGGCAGTGTCAGGGTGGTCTAGCTCCAAGAGTTGGTTAGAGGAATCCAGACCAACGCTGAAGGAAACCTCTGCGGCAGGCTGAGCTCCTAAGTGCCTCAGTGGGAAACCCGCCAGCTCTCCATGGAACAGAATTTCCTAAACCTTAGCCAAAAAGTGGAAGCCTAAAAATGCTCTGTTTTGCTCTTGCAAAATAAATTTATCAACTCTAAAAATAGCTAGGACAGAGCCAAAAGATGAAAGTGACTCTGAATGGGTTTCAAAGACATGTGTGTCAAATTTTTTGCCAAGACTGTCACAGTCAGACCCTTAGGACTCTGGCAGTAGCAGAGAGGGACCCAAGAGAATGTTATGGTGCAGTGTGAAAGGACACATGCCCAGGGGAGAAAATGGTAACGATCTTATCTTCATGGGTCTCTAAGCTTCATCCGGACGGCAACAGATCCCATCTTTATTACCGGAAAAGGAGTATAAATATAAATTGTTTATCTGATTAATTCAGTAGGTCATAAGGAATACGTTAATCTACTAAACACAATCTGAAACTGGACACTCGCATGTAGTATAGAAATATATTGCCCTTCTTTGTAAATATCCATAAAGCCTGACGGTAAACACTCATTCTAAGACGAACTTGACTTTGACATTAACCTAACCATCTCTTTCGATGACTCTTTAATTTAGTTCTAAAGCATAACATTTCACTGTGGGAAATTACACAGAGAGAAGTAATTACAGAGGGAGGCGCAGCGTCCTGGGCGAGTGGGGGTTAGTGAAGCCGGCCTTTGAGCTGTGCGGTAAGGTTCATCGCATCCTCCCCCAAGAAAACGTGAGGGGGAGGAGGCCTTCTCTGCAAACGCATGGCTAGGGACAAGAAGTTTGTTGGCTTACAAGTTACCCTACGCTGATACGTTTTCTTTTTAAAAGGCACTCCCGGAGTGCCACATTAATTCGCACGCCTGAATCCTGAGAGGTCACGCAGCCAAGAGGTGTGTCTGGCTCTGGGGACGGACCCTCCCTGCCGTCCCCCGACCCCCGCACTGACCACCTTCCGGGTGGAGTAATACACCTGCCACCCACACTTTGCTTCCCTCCCGGGCGGAGTGAGAATGCTGAGTGAGCCTATGCATATGTTTGAATTTGTTTAATTAGCCAGGAATAGGAAAGCGGCGACTCTTTTGGTTTCCAAGCAGATGTGAAACTAATTTTGGGAAAGAACAAGAGCCCCAGAGAGTCTGAAGAATGACTCAGCCTTAGTCCCTCACAAGTTCCATTACACTCGGGGACATGCCCATCAGGGACTCTCCTGCCACCAGGACTGTGAATCTGAAAGAGGCCTCTCAGACTTCTGTTCTTCTGGTTGCACTGCCACACTCCCTGCTGGCCTGGTGTGCTCCCCGGTCTCGGGTTCTTTCCCTCCCCTGCCAGACTCACAGCCTCCCACCTCCCATTCGAACTGCAAGATCCTTCCACCATGCTCCCCATCAGTCCCTGGATGCCTTTACTCTGGCCCTGCTCAGCCAGCCACCGATCAGGAACTGCCAAATACACATTCTTTGTTCCCGACCTGGGTCTCCCAACGGAACTATAAAGACAGAACCTGCCTGAGGCCATGTGGCCTGAGGTATGTCTGAGCAATTGACTTATTTAACTCTAACTGGCTTCTTGTTGAACCTTCCCAAAAAAGCACTTATGTTTAAGAATATCTCGGTCAAGGGGCACCTGGGTGGCTCAGTCATTAAGCGTCTGCCTTGGGCTCAGGTCATGATCCCAGAGTCCCAGGATCCAGCCCCTCATGGGGCTCCCTGCTCAGTGGGAAGCCTGCTTCTTCCTCTCCCACTCCCCCTGCTTATGTTCTCTCTCTCTCTCGCTATCTCTCTCTCTGTTAAATAAATAAATAAAATCTTTTTTAAAAAAGAATATCTTGGGCAAGTTTAATTCAGAAAGGCAGGGTCATTACCTTGACAGGGAGCACAGGTCAAGCATTCCTCTCCAAGTCAGGCTTGGCATTAACAAAGCCGATCTCCGATTTCCATCAGTCTGATTCCTGACTCCTGTTTTGCTCGGGCTTTTTAAGAGGATTTTTATTTGCTTATGAGAGAGAGAGAGAACGAGCTGGGGGCGGGAGAGAGGGAGAGGAGGAAGCAGGCTCCCCGCTGAGCGGAGAGCCCCATGCGGGGCTCGATCCCAGGACCCTGAGATCAAGACCTGAGCAGAAGGCTGACGCTTAACCCACTGAGCCACCCAAGAGTCCCCTGACTCATGTTTCTTTGCTGATTTTGAACTATATTTGTGGGGGTGGGGAAGAATGATGTCAACAGTAATTTTCCAAACCCCCAACAACCACCTTTGATCTCTGGTGTACAGAGAGGGCCTTCCCGAAATCCACAGTAAGTGGAAAGAAGAAATGAATACAGATAAAAGCAGCAGTTAATGAAACGAAAACATTTTTTAAAATGGTCTTGAAGATTAAAAAAAACTGAAACTAAAAACAGGAGAGAGGATGTAATTACATGTATGGACTTGTAAACCAGGCGAAACAGATAATTTTCTAGGAAAACACAGATTACCAAAATTAACTCAAGAAGAAACAAACAGTCACACGGAGAAAAGGCAAAGGATAGGAAAAGGCAATTCACAAAAGGAAAAATACTGATAAAAATGTGAAAAAAAAATGTGAAAAGATGCTTAGTTTACCTAGTATCCAACAAACATAAACTAAATCAATGTAATATTTTTAAGTCCATCTCATGGACTAATATATTTGAAAGGGATAGCAAAAAGTGTTAGCAAAAATGGGGGAAATACATACTTTCACACACTTGCATGTATGGCTCCTAGTGGGCAGTTGGAGAGGAGATTGTAAAAGGGGCTTTTCATATTTTACTCTATTTCTATATTTTGAATTATTGTAAGATTGTGTTTTTTTTGTTTTATACCTGAAATTTTAACAGTGGAATTTCCTAAGTCCGTATGCACGAGAATTGACACCAAAATATTTATTATATGTCTAAGATTGGAGAACAAAGTAATTTGAAATGAGGATATAGATCACAAAGTAGTTTACGGATCTGAAACAGGGGTAAAGAAAAGGAGAAATAGAAAAATGAGCAGCAAAGTACAGACTGGATATGATACAGAAAACCACACATGCAGAAACATTAGCTCCCTGAGGACAAAAAACTCTGTTCTAGTCACTGAGTAATCCCTCTGCCCCTTGCACAGACCACTTAGTTTGTTGAATAAATGAAAGAAAAATGGGACTAATGAATATCAGAAGGTACTCTGGGAATCTCAATTTCAAAAGAAAACAATGAAACAATTCTTCTCACACATATTTCACAAATTCGAAATGTAAAATGATTTTCACTGAAATCCTGTTATATTCTTAATATAATCATTAACTTTGGAATTTATACTTGCATTGCTCATTTTTCCGCAGCGGACCTTCAATCAAGAGAATGCGGTTCATCTTGGTTAGTCTTGTTACTGCATTTTCATAATATATTGTCATCATATTCATGTGCTGGTATTTATATTTGTTAAAATTCACAATTTTCAGGGCGCCTGGGTGGCTCAGTCGGTTGAGCGTCTGCCTTTGGCTCGGGTCATGATCCTGGGGTCTTGGGATCAAGCCCCATGTCGGGCCCCCTGCTCAATGGGGAGTCTGCTTCTCCCTCTGCCCTGTACTCTCTCACTCTCTCAAATGAACAAAATCTTTTTTAAAAAATTCACAATTTTCACCTTTTTCTATTTTGTAGCATTATATATGTTCAGGGAAATTAACATAGCAAAGTGGTTCAATGAAATGTAAAAGGTTGTGAGTGATATAAATATGACTCTTAACAACGATAAGATCAGTACTGAATAGGACTAGGACGCAAGATGGAGGGATGTGTGTCCTGTATGTCGAGTGGTATGCCACATAGGCATTAAGAAAGGGAAGTGAAAATAGGAGGTACACCAGCAAAGGCTGAAAAATTGGAATTTATTGGAACATTCACCCATTTGCTCCTAAGGCTAGAGCACTTCACTGTTTTTATGAGGCTTCTGAAGGAGTGCCAATAAACCACAAATGCCTTCCGTGTCACTTTCAAAGCACAATGGCCTCTTTGGTAAACCAACCGAGCTCTGCCTCGAGGGCAAAATAATGTTTCTCAGTGCAAAACCAGTGCATTTGTCACCAAAGGAAAAAAGCAAAACTCCTGAGACATCGCTTAAAGTTGCCCTCCCCAGAGATAAAACACATGCAGACATGCATTAATGAAACGTCTTCCAGAAGAGCCCCAAAGTTAATGATACATGTATTTTGGTGAGCAAGAGAACCGAATGAGATATTAGCAAAATTCCTCTATCAAATAATGCACCGAACCTCAAGGCATATCGATGGCATGCCACGTGGGAGAGGAATTGTGAGCCTACATGTGGGCCGCCAGGTGATTTCACTTTACCATTGACTGGAACCTCTGTGGATGAATCAGTACCTTTCATGCGTGAGGTTCATGTTCAAGGGCCAAAGGTAGGCGGTGGAGAAGGAGCCCAGGGACCTGTGATGTGGGCGGCCAGGAAGAAAAGGAGCTGCTACCCAGAATTACTGCATGGAGTGCCAATCTACACCACGGCTGTTTTTCTCTAGAACGGCTGATGATCTAAATAATCTGATCTTCATGTGGTACCGAAAAAAGGATAAACATTTTGAATCAAACTACAGTCATGGACAATCTGTCTTTTCAATGTGCGGTAGGACAGGGAGTACTAGCATTTGCTTTCCACCCTGGAATACACTGCCTGCTAAGGCACAAGGCACTCACATGAATATCAGAAATGAGGAACAATAACAAACTATTTCTTGAAGGGGCGCCTGGGTGGTTCAGTGGGTTAAGGCCTCTGCCTTCAGCTCGGGCCATTATCTCAGCGTCCTGGGATCGAGTCCTGCATTGGGCTCTCTGCTCGGCGGGGAGCCTGAGTCTCCCTCTCTCTGTCTGCCTGCCCCTCCACCTACTTGTGATCTCTCTCTCTCCATCAAATAAATAAATAAAATCTTAAAAAAAAAAAATAACAACTCTTTCTTTGTGACACTGAGAAGGCCAATAAAGGCCATTCCTATGATCTCAAATGACTGGCTTACATAGTAAAGGTCGGAAATCGATATTTGGAACCACCTGAATCTTAGCCACAATATCATGATTTTTTTAATGCTAGAATGTTAGGATAACTTGATGTGAGCAAACTGCAATGTAAGTAGCTAAGGCTCCACCAGTTTGACTTCCCCAGTGGTTGACAGTTTTCATTACAAATTAAATAAATTTTTCATATATTATTGCATCCTTTGAAACCACGTGGAAATGCCACAAAGCAATATAAACAAGCATTTTGTGATGGCAAACTCTCTCCTGCCTGAGAGAAGGGAGATTAAGCTGGAAAGCAAGATAGGGAGCTAACCTCAAATTGCTTTACCTGCATTTGCTGAGGTGTTTAGATGTGGTAACCCTTAGCTGGTGAGAACAATTTAAGTAAAGAAGCAAAATGACCAGATTCACATTTTGGAATGACTGCTCTGATGTCAATGTGGAAGATGAATGAATATAAGGGAGTACAAGTGGAGGCAAGGAACCTGTCAATAGGCAATTTAAACACCTTTGATGAGAAACAACAATCTAAGATAATGACAGCAAAATTCAAAGGAGGTGGAATCAGAAGATACCTACGTGGAAATAACAGGACCCGATCACCAGTCAGATCTGCAGGAGGAAGGAGGAGTTTCCTGGTTTGGGCACAATTTGCTGAGATTGGGAAAACAGAAAGTTGGCCATGTGTACTGGTTATCTATCACTGTGCCACAAGTTACCCACAAAATTTAGCAGCTTAAAACCACCAATGCTTATCACCTCCCAGTTTCTGTGGGTCAGGAATCTAGGAGAGGTTCAGCTGGGTGGTTCTAGTTCAGGGTCTCTCATGAGGCTGCAGTCTGCATGTCAGCAGGGGCTGCATCATCTGAAGGCTTGACCGGGGCTGGAGTTGCAAGGAATTCACTCACACACCAGGCAAGTAAGCGCTGGTTGTTGTCAGGAGATGTCAATTCCTTTCCAAGTGAACCACGTGGAAACCACTGCTTAAACATCCTTCTGTTTTAGCACTTGGCTTCCCCCCAATCAAGTGATCCAGGAAAGAGAGCTATGAGGAGGCCACAATGTCCCTAATGACCTTGAAGTCTCACACCATCACTTCTGCCTTATTTCATTTGTTAGAAGAAGGTCACTAGGCTTGCCCACATTCAAGGACAGGGGAGACTTACGCTCTACCTCTTGAAAGGAAAAGTACAAAGAATGAGTGGCTATATCTTAAAATCATCACACCACATAAGTGAGTACCGAGTTCAAGTCATGCCGTTGGAAATGCTTAAGACAATCAACTGGAAATGTCCAGCAGGTGGATGAACATACCTCTAGGCAATCATTATTGAATTTAGCAAGAATAAAGTTTATAGAATGACAGAATTAGAAGCAAGGTCACAGAATTAAGGGAAAATGAAAGATAAAGGAAGTAGGGTCAGGTTACTCCTGCAAACTTCACCCAGAAAGGAAGTCAACAGTTAGCAGTCAGAGTAGGGGATTTGGGTGGACAAAGGCGACAAAGGTCTTGGTAGAATCCCTTGTCCATTGACTTGGGCCAGAGAAGGGACAGCTCTACTTGAGAGAGAAGGAAAAGAAGAGAGAATGGGTGCTCGTCTACTGTGGTCTTGTCTCTTGGGCAAATAGATAAGCAACAAACTGCCCGTTAGGAATACAGATGGGACCCTTAGAGGAACATATCTCAAATTGGCTTGTCACTTAAGCCTCCCTACCTTCTTTTGTTGTAGGCAGACCCGGGCTACATCTCCCTAGCCTGTTGTAGATTTGCCATTTTGACTTACCTACTTTGCTGTTCCCAAACCTCCCATAACCTCTACTCTCCCTGGAATGGCATTTGATTGGGCTGCTTATAGACAAAGAGTGACTTCAGCTTGTCCTTAGAATCTCTTCTATGGAAAGTACCCATCAGTGGCCCCGATAGACTTGGTATCTTGGGGCCCTGCCCTGCTCCCAGTCTGTGGCCTAGCAGGACCCCTGCCTTGATCTCTAGTAGTATGGATGAGATATTAAAATACCTTTGAATCATAGTCTGTCATATTCCTCAGTGTGGAACAGACGAAACTGTGCTAGTGCTGGTGTTTCTGTACTAGAACTCCATTTTAGCATCTAGATTCTTTCATGTATTACCTTTCGGCTCCACTAAAACTTCTTTTAATACAATGTTCAATACAGACGTAGTTCCCTTTCTGCTTTTTATGGCCTCAACAAAACTTGACCAACAGTAGATGAATATTAAACTATGACAATTCATGGAAATGAATACACTGATACAGCAAGTCCCCATTTTAGCAGTTACCATGGTGACCATATACACAAATGGCTATTTAAAGGTGCCACTCTTTGAAACATCTTATTAGGCACAAGATATTAAAACTAATGAAATCATGGAGAAATTTCTTATTTTTGACAATTTAATGAAGAAGGTGATTAAGCTAGTAATACTTTAGCTACTATTTTGAAAGCAACTAGTATAGGTCAAACACTTTTCTAGGATTTTTTGTTTAAGTGTCACATATAATTCTCAAAAAGCCACTATGGGCCAGGTATTATTTTTTTCTCCTCAGGGCAGTTGAGGAAACAGTGGTCAGAGAGGTTACCCAATTTACTCAAGTTCACACAACTTGTACATAGAAAACCTGCGATTTCCACAGGATCTCACCTAAGTCCAGGATTTTTCCATTATCCCACATCACCCCTCTAATAATTGGCAACAAATTCTGAGTATAAACTACCTTGACTTCTTACTGGATATTGCCCCCAAGCTCCTTCACAATCATACCACCTTGCTTTATTTTCTCCATAATAACTGATTGCAACCTGGAATTTTCTTATTTATTGCCTAGGTCCTCACTAGATTGTGAACTCAATGAGAGCAGGTTGTCTTTTTTTTTTTTTTTTTTTAGATTTTATTTATTTATTTGACAGAGAGAGAGAGAGATCACAAGTAGGCAGAGAGGCAGGCAGAGAGAAGGGGATGTAGGCTCCCTGCTGAGCAGAGAGCCCAATGTGGGGCTCCATCCCAGGACCCTGGGATCATGACCTGAGCCAAAGGCAGAGACTTAACCCAATGAGCCACCCAGATGCCCCCAGATTGTCTCTTTTATTTCCCACTGATCATCAGTACCTAGGATATTATCTAGCACAGAGCAGGTGATCAATAAATATTTGCTGAATTAACAAATGAATGAAAAATTTCAAAGGAAGAAAAAACAAATGCTTATATAAACATACATTTTTAAAAAGAGCATTTGACAAGTTTAAGACAGAATTTAAATTATGATTGTTTTAGAGAAATACACAAGCGCTTATTTGGGAAATACTGTGCTATATTTTCCCATGCACTATTTCAGTAAAGCAGTTAGCAAACTTGCAAGATCATAATAACAAAGATGTTTCTGTAATTCTGAAATTGTGCCTAAAAAGTTCCTCTTTAGAAAGACAAATACCATATGATTTCACTCATATGTGGAATTTAAGAAACAATACAAATGAACATAGGGGAAGGGAAGGAAAAATAAAATAAGATAAAAACAGAGAAGGAGGCAAACCATAAGAGACTCCTAACTATAAAGAACAAACTGAAGGTTGGGGGAGGAGGGACTGTGGGGGAGGAACTGCGCGGGAGGGGAGGGGGATGATGAGCTAAATGGGTGATGGGTATTAAAGAGGGCACCTGAAACAATAAAACACTATATGTTAACTAACTTGAATTTAAATTTTAAAAAAAAAGTCCTTATTTTTATCAGCGAAATCAATTCAAAGCACATAAGTAAATGTGGCTGGGTGTGGGGTTCACTTAAGAATCTTTCTCTCTCCCTCTGCCCCTCCCCTCTTGCTCTCTCTCCTTCTGAAAAAAAGAAGACAGAAAAGAAAAAGAGTGAATTTTCCTATACACAAAGGGTACCTGTAAACCCAAGAAGAAAACCACCAATAACCCAAAATAAAAAGGTGTAAAAGTAACAAATGGACACTTAAGGTGTTCAACATCACTTTTAATAAAGGAAATGCAAATTAAAACTATAAATGCATTTTACCTATCAGTATGACAAAAATTTTAAAACTTTGGTACACATCACCATGTCGGTGAGTGTATGAGAAAACTGGCATGCTCACTTTTTGCTAGTAGGATATGTAGATACATAGGCAACGTCCGTGGAGGGCAATATGGTGATATCTATTAAATTTACAAATGCATACGTCCTCTGACAAGGCAATTCTACTCTAAGAATGCATTCTACAGTTTTATTCTTTCCAGGGCTAAGAACTAGGGAGCGGGGAACAGAGACAGAAGAGGAATGTTTTGTTTTGTTTTTTTACCTATATCCTCTTTTGAACATGTTGAATTTTGTATATTGTTCTTTGTTATTTTATTGCTAAGTGCAATTTTTAAGTTGTGTTCTTAAAAAAGCAGAAGTCATATTTACTTACTCTCCCCTTCAGGTAAAGCCAAAATAGAGATGGAAATTCCACCTATGAAGGAAGTAAAGAATGCCTTCACCCTCTGGGCAACAGATATAAAGACTATGTTCCAGAGACAGGACTTCACCGAACAAAATTCAGAAAGGATTACAAGAATTGATACTTCTCTAGACCTTGAGTGAGTTACAGATTTCTCTAAATTGAGTGAGAGGCAAAAGCAAGGACTGTCTTCCTGAGGGCCCTGCTCCCCCCATGAGGAAAGATAAGGGGCATCACAGAAAAGCTCATAAGACAATGCGAGGAGATGAAAAGGACACAAATGGAGGAAAACAGACATACCATCACATGACGAACAAATGTTACAAGAGGAAGAACAAGAAGTGAAACCAAAATGTTGGAAAAGTCAGTGAAATAGAAGACTCACTTGAGAAAATGGAATAGAGGAAAACAAGGATGAAAGTGATTAGAAAGAGGTTAAATATGGAAGATAGAGATGTGACATATAGACAATTGCTATTTCTGAAGAACACAGCAAAACTGAAGGTATAGAGGAAAAAATTAAAGAAGCAGTGAAGGAAAACTTCCCTGAATTTAAGTCACTCAATCCATGGACTGAAAAGATGCATTATGTATCTGGAAAAATCAGTAAGAGTGCAATCAAGACAGGATATGTCCAGACAAAGTTAACTGGTGCTCAAGGACAAAGAAATAACCTGCCAACAATGAAGCAGAAGCAGATTACCCAAAATAGGAAAGCAAGTTAGACCCTCTACAATCTCCTCTGCTCTTCTCCGCAATATTAGATGACAAGAGACAAAAGAGCAATGCCAATGCAGTGTTGAATGAAAGAACGGACTCGGGAATTCTTTACCAAGTTAAAATGTCACTCATTTTTTTTTTCACTGTATCATTATTTTTAATGTCCAGCATTTATAATACGAGGGCCAGAGCTCTCTTCCCGCCTCAAGTTTATAAATTTTCGATTGGCTTGTGAGGCCAGTAGGGATACTTCTTCTTGTCTAATTTGGTTTCTGGGAAGGCTTCATTCAGGTCCTCAATGGTCATCTGATCAAAGGGAATTATATTCCTTATCTTCTCCAGCTCTTTTTCGTATTCTGCAATCCTGGCCTTTGAGAGAAACAAAAACTCAGTACAACTTTTCACATCTTCTTTTTCTTCAGCATCCACCTGAACAGTATATTTATCCTGTGGCACAGGAACCTTCAGCGCATTAAACTTCTTCTCAAAGTCATCTACCAAGCCAGCCTTTGCCACGTTGGCCTTGTAGTAAGCCCAGTCAATAGCAGGTGGTTTCTCAGGGAGAACAGCCAACCTGGAGGTAAGTGTCTCATTCCAAGATTTCGGGGAGTTAGCAATGGCCTTCTGGTTTCGGGGTATGATCTCCCCAAAAGCTACCCAGTCAATGGTTTTTAGAGCAAGTTTTCGCCCAGCCATTCTGCGATCCTTCA
>CM053619.1:6102731-6130847 GCA_028646535.1 Procyon lotor
TGCCACGTTGGCCTTGTAGTAAGCCCAGTCAATAGCAAGTGGTTTCTCAGGGAGAACAGCCAACCTGGAGGTAAGTGTCTCATTCCAAGATTTCGGGGAGTTAGCAATGGCCTTCTGGTTTCGGGGTATGTTCTCCCCAAAAGCTACCCAGTCAATGGTTTTTAGAGCAAGTTTTCGCCCAGCCATTCTGCGATCCTTCACCGACCCCGGCTGCCCAGAGTCCACAGCAGCAAGGAACCTAAATGTCACTCATTTTTAAAGGAAACAAAAAGTCATCATGAAACTGGAAGGAACGCAAATATTATAGCACTCAAGAGTCTTTTAGAAAAATACAGTCATAATCCAGCCAATTAGAAGTTAAATGTAATAATGTGCTCATTAATGGAAAGTTCACCGCATGAAACCACACTGGTTCCATCTAGCAACACAGCATGCATGGTTTTCCTGCAATACGCCAATTCATCTCCTCCTTCCACTTGTGTCCCCTACGGTCCACTCTCAACACGGCAGACATAGTGAGCATGTAACACCTTCAACAGAGCCCTCCACTGGCTCCCCATATCACTCAGGGTGAAGTGTAGTCTGTGCACTGGTCTACGAGGCACCCCCACAAGTCCTCCTGACACCTGCGACCGTGTCTCCTACCCTGCCCCAGAGCTCCCAGCATCCTCGCTGCCCCCAAACAACGGGCATGCTCCTCCGCAGGGTCTTTACTCCAGCTGCTTCCTCCCCTCCGCAGGACTTAACTAACTCCTTTTCTTCCTCTAGGGCTTTGCTCAAATGTCATCTCTCAGTAGGACCCTCCAGGACCACCCTATTTAAAGTTCTAACCCATCCCCCTGGGCACCCTGGATCTCACTTATCCTATTTTGTTTTTATCTCGACAGTTCAGCATTTGTTCTCTTCTAACACACAATTTCATTTACTCATTTATTAGGTTTATTATTTGCTACCCTTAACTGCACATACACTGCAGGGGCCGGGGATTTCTGGGTTTTTTTCTTCACTCATACAGTCCAAGCACCTAGAACAACATGTAGTTTGGGGTATTCCATATAAACAAAATTGGCAGTACCACTGAATCAGTTAAGCATAGAGCTAGTCCTAAATATAATTAAGTCTATCAGCTGTAGCAACTTCTTTCTAGATAGATATATCTTGTGAGGCAAGGGAAACAAAAGCAAAAATAAACTATTGAAACTACATCAAAATAAAAAGCTTCTGCACAGTGAAGGAAACAATCAACAAAACTAAAAGTCAACTCACAGGAATGGGAGTTGCAAATGACATATTTGTGAATGACATATCCAGTAAAGGGCTAGTTTCCAAAATATGTAAAGAATTTATAAAACTCAACACCCAAAAAACAAATAGCACTAAAAATGGGCAGAAGACATGAGTGGACGTTTTTCCAAAGAAAACCTACAGATGGCCAATAGACACAGAAAAGGTACATAAGGGGAATGTAAATCAAAACTACAATGAGAGATCACCTCACACCTGTCAGAATGGCTATAAAATCAACAACACAAGAAACAACAGGTGTTGGCAAGGATGTGGAGAAAAAGGAACCTTCTTGCATTGTTGGTGTGAATGCAAGCTAGTGCAGCCACTGTGGAAAACCATGGAGGTTCCTCAAAAAGTTAAAAATAGAATTACCCTACAGTCCAGCAATTGCACCACTAGGTATTTACCCAAAGAATACAAAAATACTAATTCAAAGGAATCCGTGCACCCCAATGTTTATAGCAACAGCATCTTCAATAGTGAAATTATGGAAACAGCCCACATGTCCATCAACTGATGAACAGATTAAAAAAGTTGTTATATGTGAATATTACTTAGCCGTAAAGAAGAATGAAATCTTCTCATTTGCAAGGACATGGATGGAGCTAGAGAGTATTATGCTAAGCAAAATAAGTCAGGACAGAAAGACAAATGCCATGTGATTTCACTCACATGGGATTTAAGAAACAAAACAAATGAGCAAAGAAAAAAAAGGGGGGGCAAGCCAAGAAACAGTCTTAACTATAGAGAACAATGTGATGGTTACCAGAGAGGAAGTGGGTTGGGGGGACAGGTTAAATAGGTGATGGGGATTAAGGAGTACACTTGTGATGAGCCCTGGGTGTTAAGTGGAAGTGTAGAATCACTATATTATACACTTGAAACTAATATTACACTGTATGTTGACTGATTGGAATTTAAATACAAACTTTATTGTGTATTTAACTTTATTTATGAATTATATATGTTATATGTACACACATGTACATACATATATATGTGTATGTACATACATAATTAAGTCTAAAAACCTATTAACCATGTATTAACTATGACTACAAAACTGAATACAATTTTAAGAAATTTAGAAAGAAAAGCTAACAGTGTAAAACAATATTATTTCAATAATAACAAAAATTCCCAAAGAGTCATGAAAATTGAAGATTGAGGAGAATGTTAATTGTTTAGTATTTTCAGAAAGTATGCTGAAACGTGTATTCCTCAAGTTGATAAACTGAGAAAGGTGTTTGAAGCATATTGTTTAAAGATATAAAGGTAACGAACAGGAATTAAAAACATATAAGCATATCTTCCAATTGTGAAAGGTGAGGAAGAGAAAAACTAGATCATGTAGCATGAAATATAAATCAGCTTCTAACTGAAAATGAGTGAGTAGGAGTTATTTTGCTTCACCCTCCTCTCTGTGACCTTCAAACCAAACAACAAGACTAATGATAGGGAAGAAAGGCATTATCTCAGATCAAGCAGGAAAACCACCATGGTCCTAAACCACAAACTATGAGCACATCTGCCCAATTCTGCCAAGTCTGGATGGAGATGGGGAACACGCTCAGAGTTGAGATGTGCCAACTTAGACATCCTGCAGGATAGTGATGACCCTGGAAAGTGGGGTGACCATCTCAAAGGGCACCTCCAGTGCCCACTGCTACAGTCACTATATCTGAACAATGTACCACAGTGGGAGGGGGCAGGAAGCAAACACATCCATGTTCCCCGTGGGAGGATGACTAAAGGATAAATATGACAACCAGCCATTATTACTGTCTGTAACCCTATGAACTCAAATCTAACCAAGAAAATCTCACTTCCAGGACACAGGCCCGCATTGAGAAAAACTGCTGGGGTACACTCCAAGTTGAAGAGGACAAGGATATGGGGGACAAAGGAAAGGGAAGATCCAGATAAAAGTAGGGAAGGAAAACAGAGCCTGTATATCTCACTAAGCCCAAGACCATCGATCTGAACACCTGAACAATTTCTGAACAATTTCTGCAATTGGCCAAAGTAACTTTTTTCTATGTAAGTCCCCTGAGGCAAGGAAAACAAAAGCAAAAACAAACTATTGGGACTACATCAAAATAAAAATCTTCCATACAGGGAAGGAAACAATCAACAAAACTAAAAATCAACCTATGGAATGGGATAAAGTATTTGGAAATGACATATCTGAATAAGGGTTAGTATCCAAAATATATAAAGAAGTTTTAAAACTCAAAAAAAAAAAAAAAAAAGAAGTTTTAAAACTCAACACCAAAACCCCTCAAATAACCCATTTAAAAATGGGGAGAACTAATATAACACTGTATGTTAACTAACTGGAATCAAAATAAAAATCTTTCAAAAATGGGTAGGACGCACGAACAGACATTTATCCAAAGAAGACATACAGATGGCCAACAGACACATGAAAAGATGTCCGTCATCCTTACCATCAGGGAAACACAAATCAAAAACTACAATGAGGTATCGCCTCATCAGTCAGATGGGCTAAACTCAACAGCACAAGAAACAAGAGGTGTTGGCAAGGATGTGGAGAAAAAGGAAACCTTGTACACTGTTGGTGGGAATGCAAACTGGTGCAGCCACTGTGGAAAAAAATATGGAGGTCCCTCAAAAAGTTAAAAACAGAACTACCCTATGATCCAGCAATTGCTCTACTAGATATTTACCCAAAGAATACAAAAATATTTCTCAATAATTCAAAGGGATACATACACTCTGATGTTTATAGCAGCATTATCTACAATAGTTATTGTAGGGATCATAACCTTAGCCAAAGACAGATGCTTAAATGACTGAGCCACCCAGGTGCCCCTACTGGAATTTAAATAAAAACTTAAAAGAAAGAATACAGGATTTAGGTTGAGCAAATCCAAGTTGAATTCTTTGTGTGATTTCAAATATACTATATAAATTTTTTGAATCTAAGTTTCCTAAACTACAAAAGAAAGATAACTGTTATAAGAATTGATTTGATTATTGTGGACAAAGTGCTTAGTTCAGTGTTCAGAATCTAAAAGAACTCTTAAATTGTAGACATTAAAAAATAAAAATTAAAAAATTAAAACTTAAAAAAATTTTTTAAAAGAAAGATACAGATGTCTACATACTGACATACAAAGATATGTGTTATGTGAAAACAAAACCAAGCACGAGGGGTGCCTGGATGGCTCAGTGGGTTAAACCTCTGCCTTCGGCTCAGGTCATGATCTCAGGGTCTTGGGATCAAGCCCTGCATCAGGCTTTCTGCTCAGCAGGGAGCTTGCTTCCCCCTCTTTCTTTGCCTGCCTCTCTGCCTACTTGTGATCTCTATCAAATAAATAAATAAAATCTTTAAAAAACAAAAACAAACAAACAAAAAATCAAGCACAAGATTGTGTTAGTACGAGTAGATTTCTGAAAACAAATATATATTATATATTCCAGTGTATACACAGAAAATACCTGGAAGAATAAAAACAAAACAGTTGGGAGAATATTGAGATATATTGAGATAATATATTGAGAAAATGTAACTTTTACTAAATTACTATCTATATTGTTTGCAATTCTCATACCAAGCGAGAATTACTTTTTGAAAAAAGAAATTAAATTCAGGAAACAAAATGTTTCTTTAAACCTATCAATGCAAAGGAGTCTCAACTTTTCTTGTATTTTGATATTTAAGATGTACACAAACACATGGAATACTTCTAACTTCACCAATGGTGAAGGAATAAAGTTTTCTTCATAATCATTGAAAACAACAATATACACATACCCTTTACTTAATAAATATGGTGTTTACTATTGTAGTCTTTCCTTTTAGATTCTGTTCCTTACACTCAAAATGCAGGTTATAAATAAGTTCACCTTACCTGTGCCTTCTGCCAAAATCCACTCAAAGTAAACTGAAAAACTAAAATCTTTCAGTCCCATTATCATTATAGTCTAAAAGCTTGACTCAGGTTGCAACCACCCTTTCATTTGGAACTCTTGTTAAAAAGCCATACTACGACTCCTCTGAATAAAAACAAACCCTAGAATATGACATTAGGCTTCCTTTGTTGCAACTTATAATGACTAAGTTCTGAGCTTATAATACAGGTTTCATTTAATTACTATATATCAAAGGATTTTATATGGTTTCTCTCATTACATCTTAATTCGATTTGTTTAGAATAATGTCACATTCTTCCAGGTGAGAATGAGGAACTGACTTAAAAGTAATAAAGCAATATAGCAGGAATGTCAGCCAGGAAAAAAAAAAACTACCTTAGGTCTCCTACATAAAGGTTAAATACCAGTTGTACACTATTCATCTCTAGAACAAGCTATAAAGCTTTGAAAGTCACCTTCAACAATCATTCAATGTGAGTCATGTCCCACTGCCTTACTATTATCTAGTAGAATAGCCTCAGATCTTGTTATGGCCTTTTTGGTATGCTGAAGCCAATAAAACATTTACCATTCAGCAAGAGAAACAAGTTCTGAAACATTTAATAATTTGCCCACAGCCAATGAACATTCTCACTGCAACTTCTTTACTATTTCTCTACAGAGTCCTTTACTATTTCTTTACTATTTCTCTACAGAGTCTGAAAATTAGAAAAATATTTGAATTATAAGATGAATAGTTTATGGATTTAGTTAGCATAATTTAAGTCCAAATATTTATTAAGTGCCTTTTTTGTTCCAGAAACTATGATAACCACTGTGAATATAAAAATTGAAAAGACATTTGCCTGGCCCCCAAGAAATCCAGGCTTGCAGGGGAGATGCAGCTCACAAATCACTATCATACTAAAACTCTACATCCTTAACTTTGAATGAAGACCTAAATCATCAAGAAAATAGGTGCAATTATGACTGTGAACTACTACTTTAATTCAGCACATTATCTTTCCACTCTTCTCCCTTAGAATTTATGTGTATTTCTAAATATCATTCCTACTAAAAGGAAGCAGTGCTCCTTGGAGAAAAAGCTGGTTCTAGGTGTGGAGAACAGAATTAACAAGATGAGTTTGGGATATTTTGTGGTGCCTAGAAATCAAGGAAATGCCCAAAGATTAATGGGACTTTGTTAAATGGACAATGAGAGTGAACCTGAAGGAGCTTAATTTGACTTATTTGGGATAATTTCAACAAAAATTAATGACAGTAATGAATTATAAAATACTAATTAAAATATTTATTGATACTAAAAGAACAAAAGGACAGAAAGATAAAGTTCTTCTTTACAGAATAATAGAGGTAATAAATAAAGGAAATGACAGAATGGGGGGAATCACCATTTTGTACAACTTATATATTCACCAAAACATGCTAAAATCATTGAGTAGAAGGTTGTTGGGGAAGATGTTCACATGATCTCAAAGTTTCACTCTATAATTTAATAGTGACAAAAAGGAAGACAAAGGTGATCAAGCTTACCATGATTACCTGGTGGGCAACCTGACATTGCATGCCTTCTAAGGTGATGTGATGAGACACAGAGCATCACCTAGGGAGCCTTCTTGTTGAAAGTGTTTGATAAATCATGAAGAAGAATTAGACAAATTCAGAATGTGGGGCACTCTATTGGACAACTTGCCTCTTAAAAGAAAATTCACCTTCATAAAAAGTAAAACTAACTTGAAAAAAAAGTGTGGACTTAGACTTCTGGGAAGATGGAAAGGACGTACTTTTCCCTATTCTTTCTACTAAGTATGACTAAAATCCCTAGACATGAGATGGAAAATAAATATAAGAAAGTTCTGAAAGGTGGAAAGAAGACAAACTGCTAACGGAACTTGGGACTCAAGGAACAACAGTGGCAAGTTGCCTCAGTTTTCTTTCTGCCTCAGATATACCAGACTGGGAGGTGAAGAAGTGGCCAACCTGGAAATACTACAGGGTGCAAACATAAAAGCCTGTTGTCAAAGGACCAGGAAAGGGGTAGTCTAACAAGACAAAACATTCAGACAATAAATGCTCTACTCCAGTTGGAAGAAATAACATGAATATAAAAGAGTAGAAATCAAAAGAACAGAGCTTCAGGGCGCCTGGGTGGCTCAGTGGGTTAAAGCCTCTGCCTTCGGCTCAGGTCATGATCTCAGGGTCCTGGGATCGAGCCCCGCATCGGGCTCTCTGCTCAGCGGGGAGCCTGCTTCCCCCTCTCTCTCTGCCTGCTTGTAATCTCTCTGCCTCTGTCAAATAAATAAATAAAAATCTTTAAAAAAAAAAAAAAAAAAGAACAGAGCTTCAAAGACCTATGAGATTATAATAAAAGATCTAACACTTAAGTCATCAGAGTCCAGGAAAGAGACAAAGATGTAAGAAGCTGGAAAAGTATTAGAAAAAAAAATAGCTGAAAACTTTCTGAATTCAGCAAAAGATAAACGCACAGATTCAAAAAGCTGAGCTCCAAACTGAGAATCCCAAAGAAAGCCACATCAAAACATGCCACAGTCAAAATTCTAAAAGACAAAGAAACCTGAAAGCAGTGAGAGAAATGGCATTTCCCTGTAGGAAAAACAATTCAAAAGGCAGATTCCACCCCAGAAACCATGTGGCCAGAAGGAAGTAATACATTTTTCAGGTGCTAAAAGAAAAGAACTGTCAATCCAGTATCCTGTGTCCAGAGAAAATATCCCTTATGAATCAAAGAGAAATCGAGATATTCTCAGATAAAAGAAAATAAGAGAATTTGTTGCTAGCAGACTTATCTCAAAAGAACAGCTAAAGAAAGTTCTCTCAACAGAAAGAAAATGATAAAAGAAGGAATCTAGGAACATCAAGAACAAATAATAAAAATGAATGTAATTATAATACAATTTATGTCTCCTCTTAAGACTTCTAAATTATGTCTGGTGGTTGAAACAAAAATTATAATCCTGTCTGATGTGGTTCTCAATGTAGGTAGAAAATTTTAAGTGAGGAGAGTAAAGAGAAGTAAGGCTTCTGCAATTCATTCCTGGTGGCAAGATATCCATGCCAGTAGACTGTGATAACTCATATGTACAATGTAATATTTAGAGAACCACTAACAATATGTAAAAAAACACAATCAAAACAATTTAGATAAATCAAAATGGAATTCTAAAAAATGTTTAAAATAATCCACAGGAAGAGAGAGAAAAGAGAAAAAATATATCTGAAGAAATAATGTCTGAAACTTCCCAAGTTTATTAGAGAACAATAACCTCTACATTTGGGAGGCTCAATGAACTCCAAGCAGGATAAATTAAAAGCGATCCACAAACAGGCACATGATAGTAGACATGCTGAAAATCAAAAAACAAAGAGAAAAATCTTGAAAGCAGGAAGAGAAAAACAACTCAGCCTTTACAACAGAGCCACAATAAGATTAACGGCTGACTTCTCATCAGAAACAATGAAAGCCAGAAGGCAATGGGATAACATATTCAAGTACTCAAAGGAAAAAAGAACTATCAACCAGGAATCCTATACCCAGGAAAGTTATCTTTCAAAGTGAAGGTGAAAAGGGTATATGCCTTGAATAATGAAAAACAGGATTTTGAAGAGATATTTGTATATTCATGTTCATAGCAGCATCATTCACAGTAGCCTAAAAGTGCAAGCAACTCAAATGTCAGATGAATTGATGAACAAAATGTGATATATACATAAATGAAATATCATTCAGACTTAAAAAGGAAAGGAAAGACACACACTACAATATGAAAAAAGTATGTTAAGTGAAATAAGCTAAACAGAAAAGGACAAATACGGTATAATATACCTTATATGAGTTAGCTAGAGTGGTGGTTGCCAGGAGCTGAGGGAAGGTGGGGATGGAGAGTTACTGTTTAATGGGTATTGAATTTCAGTTTTTCAAGATGGAGAATTCTGGAGACTGATGAGGGTGATTGTACAACAATGTTAACATACCTAATATCACTAAACTGTACACCTACAAATGGATACCACAGTCAATTTTTTATGTGTATTTTACCACAATTAAAAAAATGGGGGGAAAATGAAAGTGAAATGAAGATTTTCCCAAATAAACAAAAACTGAGAGAATGTGTTGCTAGTATACCTGCCTTACAAGAAATGTCAGAGTAAGTTCTTCTCAGTGAAAGCACATGAGCCCAAAAGGTAATTCAAATCCACACACAAAAAAAATCAAAACACATAAAGGTTATTAATTACAAATAAGAGCAAAAATGTCTATTTTTCTCCCTTCTTCTCTGGATTTAAAAAACAATTATATATGAAGTGTATGGGTGGCTCAGATGGTTAAGCATCTGCCTTCAGCTCAGGTCATGATCTCCATGTCCTGGGATCGAATCCCATGTCATCAGGCTCCCAGCTCAGGGAGGAGTCTGCTTTTCCCTCTCCCCCTGCCTCTCCCCTTGCTTGTGCAGTCTCTCTCTCTATCTCAAATAAATAAATAAAATCTAAAAGAAAACAATTTTACAAAATATGATCCATACAATGTATTGTTGGACATATAATGTATAGAAATATATATATCTGCTGACAATTGAACAAAACAGATGGATTGGAGTAAAGCTGTATGGAGTTAAGGAAATTACTACAGTTGGCTAAGGTAATAATTATAACAATGTATGGTTAGTCTTGTAATATTGACAGGTGTAATATGTATAACAATAATACAACAAAAAGGAAGAGAATATAGCTATATAGAAGTAATATTTCTTTTTTTTTTTTTTAAGATTTTATTTATTTGACAGAGAGAAACACAGCGAGAGAGGGAACACAACCAGAAGGAATGGTAGCGGGAAAAGCAGGTTTCCTGCCGAGCAGGGAGCCCAACGTGGGGCTCGAACCCAGGACCCTGGGATCATGACCTGAGCCGAAGGCAGGCGCTTAACGACTGAGCCACCCAGGCACCCCAGAAGTAATATTTCTATATCTCATTGGAATTAAGTATAAATCTGAAGTATATTCTGATAAGTATCAGAACATAACTAAAAGAGATAAAGTTAAAAAAAAAATTAAAGAAAATAAAATGTTTGTATTTATTTCCTAAAGCTGCAGTAACAGATAACCACAAATGGAGCAGCTTAAAACAACAGAATTTTATTCTTTCCCTCTTCTGGAGGATAAAAGTCTGAGATCAAGGTGTCAGCAGGACGTGTTCTCTCTGAAGGCTGTCATAAAGAGTCCTTCCTTGCCTCTTCCAGCTTCTTGTGGTTCCCAGTTATCATATATGTTCTTGGCTTGTACTTGCATCTCTGCTTCTGTCTTCACATGGCCTTCTTTCTGTGTGTCTTTGCATATACTTCTCTTACAATGACACTAATTGCATTTAGGAACCACCCTTAATCCAGGATGAATTCATCTCAAGATCTCCAACTAACTAGTCAACCCACTGAAATGTTATACTAGAAAGCACTCACTTAAAGCAAAAGAAAGCAGTGAAAGGAGTTAACAGAGGAACAAAAATAGATGAGACATATAGAAAACCAAAAGTAAAATGGCAGATATAAATCTAATAATACTAAGTGTGAATGGTTTAAACATTCCAATAAAAGGGTACAGTTTGTCAGACTGGATAAATAAATACATGAGCCAACCATGTGCCATCCATGAAGTATAATTTAGATACAAAATACAAATGGATTGAAATAAATTGATGAAAAAAGATGCATCATGCAAATAGCAACCACAAGAGCGTTCAGGTGCCTATAGTAATATCAGATGAAATAGACTTTGAAATAAAAATGTTACTAGAGAGGGGCGCCTGGGTAGCTCAGTCTGTTGAGCATCTGCCTTCAGCCCAGGTCATGATCTTGGAGTCCTGGGATTGAGCCCCACGTTGGGGCCCCAAGGTGTAAAGTCTGCTTCTCCTTCTGCCTGCTGCTCCCCCTGCTTTTGTTCTCTCTCTCATTCTTGCTCTATCTCAAATAAATAAAATCTTTTTTTTTTTTTTTTTAATGTTACTAGAGGGCGCCTGGGTGGCTCAGTCGTTAAACGTCTGCCTTTGGCTCGGGTCATGTCCCAGGGTCCTGGGATCCAGCCCCACATCAGGCTCCTTGCTCGGCGGGGAGCCTGTTTCTCCCTCTCCCACTCTCCCTGCTCCTGTTCTCTCTCTTGCTGTATCTCTCTCTGTCAGATAAATAAATAAAAAATCTTTAAAAAAAATGTTACTAGAGATAAGAACATAATGATAAAAGGGTCAATTCATCAGAAGATATAACAATTATATATGCACTTAATAATAGCACACCAAAATATATAAAGCAAAAAGTGACAGAAATGAAGGGAGAAAGAGACAATTCAACAATAGTAGCTAAAGATTTTAATACTCACTTTCTATGATAGACAGAACTATACAGAATCTAAAGGAAGTAGATCTGAAAAATACACTAGGCCAGTCAGAACACTAGATCTGCAGAACACTCAACCCAAGACAGCAGCATATACATTTTTCTCAAGCGCACCTACAACATTCTCAAGAACATACCATGTGCCTTGCCATAAAACAAACCTCAAGAAATTTAAAGGGACAAAAATAATGCCAAGAATGTTGTCTAACCAAAATGGAATGTAATTAGAAATCAACAGCAGAAAAATATTTGGGAAACTCACAAATATGTAAAAATTAAACAACATACTCCTGAATAACCAATGGGTCAGAGTAGAAATTGAAAGAAAAATCCAAAAATACTTTGAGATAAATGAAAATGAAGAATTAACATACCAGAACTTATGGGATGCCTCTCTAGCAGTGCAGCAGTGCTTAGAGGGAATTTCATGGTGGTAAATACCTATGTTAACGTTGGAAGGTAGGGAAGAGACAGTAAGTACCCCCCAAACCGAGAAGGCACTTTGAGACTGGAAACCAAAAAAGGTGACTCCATACAGTTTACATAGAGTTTTATTCAGGGTAACTGACAGGAGGGATTGGGCAGACAATGACCCAGTCAGCTGTGCAGCTGTTCTCTGCAAAGTCCAGACCTTCATCTACAGATTTTATGGAATGAGGAGGTATACAGAAGGGCACTGTAGTGAGATCAAAGGATTCCCATGCATTTCAAAGGGTTTGCATGTACCTAATTGACATCTAACATTTAATTAGACCTCATGGCACCACTGATGCATCAGGAAGGGGAGAGACTATTTTATCTCTAACCAACTTGAGGAGGAACAAAGCAAGATTCCGCCATCCCAGCCTTTGTGGGGATTTCTAAGGTATGTACATTAATCTCCAAGGGAACACACAGCCCTAAAAGAGGTCACTGAGTGAACATGAACATGATGGAAGACCAAAGATGGAGTCAGTATTGCTAGCATGCCTACAGCTACAAAGAAAAATCTCAAATCAATAACATAACCTTTCACTTTAAAACACTGGAAAAAGAGAAGTAAACTAAACCTAATGCGCACAGAAGGAAGTAAATAATAGGTTAGAGCAAAAAAATAATAACATAGAGAATAGAAAAACAATAGAGAAGATAAATAAAACCAAAATCTGCTTCTTTGAAGGGCAACAAAATTGACAAACCCTTAGTTAGGTTGGCTAAGAAAATGTGAGTAATTGAAATTACTAGAATCAGAAATGAAAAAGGGGATATTACTACCAACCTTACAGAAATAAACAGAATTATAAAAAACAATACCCTGAACAAATCTATGCCAACAAATTAGATAACTGAAGTGAAATGGAAAAGTTCCTGGAAACACATCAGCTACCAAAACTGACTCAAGAATAAATAATCTGAACAGAGCTATGACAAGTGAAAAGACTGAATTAGTAATAAAAAATTATCCACAAAGAAAAGCCAGCCCCATATTTCACTGCTAAATTGTACTAAACGGTTTTTAAAGATTTTATTTATTTGTTTGTTTTTGTTTGTTTGATACAGAGTGTGAGAGAACACAAGCAGGATGAGCAGCAGGGGGAGAGGGAGAAGCAGTCTCCCCACTGATCAGGGAGCCCAATGAGGGGCTCAATCCCCAGACCCTGGGATCATGATCTGCGCCTAAGGCAGATGCTTAACCAACTGAGCCACCCAGGTGCCCTGTGCTAAACATTTAAATAAGAATATTAAGTATCAATTCTTCACAAACTGTTCCAAAAAATATAAGAGAAGGGAAAACTTCCCAACTCATGAGACCAGTATTATCTTAACATCAAAATCAGATAAAGACATCACCAAAAAAAACTACAGATCAGCAGCTTTTCTGAATATGGACATATGAAAATCCATAAGAAAATACTAGCAAACCAAACCCAACAACATAAAAAACAACAACCACCACCCACAAAAGCTATATACCATTGACCAAATGGATTTACCCTAGGAATGCAAGATTGGTTTAATAACCAAAAATCAATCATTTCAATAGAAGACATTTTAAAATCACATGATCATCTCAATAGACACATAAAATGTATTTGACAAAATCCAAACTCTTTCCTTATAAAAACACTCAACAAACTAGAAGCAAACTTTCTCAGCCTGATAAAAGTCGTCTACTAAAAATCCACAGCTAACATCATTCTTTATAGTGAAAGACTGGATGCTTCCCCCGTAGGATCAGGAAAAAAGCAAAGATGTCTTCTCTGCCACTTCTATTCAACATTGTACTGAAACTCCTGGTATGGGCAATTTGGTAAGAAAAAGCACCCAGACTGGAAAAGAAGAAATAAAACTGCTTATATGCACAGATTACATGAGCTTGTATTTAGGAAATCTCATAACCTAACAAAAAACTATTAGAACTCATAAGCTTTAGCAAGGTTGTAGGATACAAGATAGATATACACAAAAATCTATTCTGTTTCTCTACACTTGCAATGAATGATCCAAAAATGAGATTAAGTAAACAATTCCATTTATAATAACATCAGAAAGAATAAAATACTTCATTTAACCAGAAAAGTGTCAAACTTATACCCTGAAAATTACAAAACATTGTTGAAAGAAATTAAGAATAAATAAATGAGAAAACACTCTGTGTTGATGGATCAGAAAACTTAATGTCAAAATGGCAGCACTCTCCAAATTGATCTACAATTCAATATAATCCTATCAAAATCCCAGCTGATTCTTTGTAGAAATTGATAAGCTGATTTTTAAAAAAATCATATGGAATTGCAAGGCCCAGAACTGCCAAAAGAATCTTGAGAAATAAAAAAAGACAATTCCCAATTTCAAAACTTACTATACAGCAACATTAATCAAGATGATGTGGTACTGATGCAAGGATAGACATATAAATCATTAGAACCAAACTGAGAGTGAAAAAATAAACCCAAACATCTGTGGTGAACTGAATTTCAGAAAGGGTGCCAAGACTATTCAACAGGGAAAGAATAGTTTTTTCAACAAATGGTGCTAGGACAACCACATAGACACAAACAAAAGAAAGTTGGACCCTTATCTCATACATATGCAAAAGTTAATTCAAAATGGATCAAACATTTAAGGGAAGAGCTAAAACTTAATTTTGCAATATATACGAATATCAAGTAAATTTTTTGTACACCTGAAACTAATACAATGCTATACATCAATTATACCTCAATTTTTAATAAGCACTAAATCTATAAATCTCTTAGAAGAAAATATAGAGGTGAATCCTAACGACCTTAGATTTGGTAAAGAATTCTTCCCAAAATTGCAACAAAAATAAAGATAAATTGAACTGCATCAAAATTAAAACTTTCTCTGTTTAAAAGAATACCATCAGGAAAGTGAAAAGACAACCTACGGAATGGGAAAAACTACCTGCAAATCATGGACTGATAAGGATTTAATATCCAGAATATATAAACAACTTTGACAACAACAAATGCAAAAACAACTCAATTTTAAAATGAGCAAAGGACTTGAATATCTTTCTCTGAGAAGATATATAAATGGCTAATAAAGATTTGAAAAGATACTCGACATCACTAGTCATCAAAGAAATATAACCCAAAGCGACAATGAGGTTCACATCTCCTAGGCTAGAATAAAAATGTCAGATAATAACAAATGTTGACAAGGATATGGGAAAGTCAGAACCCTCATTCACTGCTGCGGAGAATGTAAAATGGTGCCGTCACGTGGTAAAACAATCTGGCAGCTCTTCAAATGATTAAACATGGAGTTACCAACATGACCCAGCAATTTCACTCCTAGGTATGCATATACTCCCCACACGAGAATATATAAAACCTTAAGAACTTGTGAATGGGTTTTTATGGCAGCCTCATTTATAATAGCAAAGGTGGTAACAATTCAAATGCATGTCAAATGATGAACGGATGAACAAGTGGTATATCCATACACTAGACTATTTGCCCATAAGAAGGAAAGACACATTGCTACACGCTACAACGTGAACCTTGAAGACATTATGGCAAGTGAGAGAAGCAAGTCACAAAAGGCCACATATTGTATGGTTCCATTCAAATCAAGGGGAAACTCAAGTACCATGAAGAAGACTTTGTTTACCACAGGGTGGGAACTGGAGAGAATGGGAGACAGTCTGCCTAGGCTCTGACAGAAACCTGGGTTTGCCCTCCCCCTGGGACACACAGAACACTGTGGTTGTTGGTCTCCAGGCAGGGAATGTTGCTTCTCTTGTGAAAGCATGAAGAAGCCAGAAAACCGAGTTTGGGAAGCTTACCAACGAGAAACAACCCATGTCACAAATCGGTCTGTAGTCAATCCTGACAGAGGGTAACCATGCATCCTCCACCAAAGGGAAACAAAACAAAATAATCTTTGATTACCATCCTTGCTCCTGGGCCTCTACTCTGAGAGAAATAACGGAGAGCTTCTGGTTTCAGGCCAGTCCTGCTCCTACCTTCCCTGCCCTCTCCTCCACTTGAGCTCCTTCCTGTCCTTTCTACTGGTTCCTCTCTATTCTGGCTGATCCAGTCCAGTCCCTCAGAATCCTCTTCTCATTTCTACTTTTAAAGATTTTATTTATTTATTTGTCAGAGAGAGAGAGATGGAGAGAGCGCACAAGAATGGCAGGCAGAGGGAGAAGCAGGCTCCCTGCCGAGCAAGGAGCCCGATGTGGGGCTCGATCCCAGGACCCCGGGATCATGACCTGAGCCGAAGGCAGCCGCTTAACCAACTGAGCCACCCAGGTGTCCCACGTTCCCACTTATAAAGGCTGGAGTTCCCCAGACGTCAAGTCTCGGTTCTCTCCATTCTACCTCTTCCCAGGCAATCTTACCCACTCTCATGGTTTTCACTTCCAAAAGCAGACTTGTCTCCCCAAATCCGTATCTACCTTGAAGACCTAGATTTCCAACTTCTTAACACACACATCCACGTGGATGCCACACTTAACGGATCATTTTCTCCAGCCTCCTTCATAGTTTAGGCTCCCTCAAATCTACCTCCCGAAGGTAAAAATTTGAGAGCCAACTGTTTATTTGGGAGGTGACACGAGAAGACTCGAGCAGAGAAGTAGGAAGGTGAAGCATGGAATGAAAGTGAGTTTCATCAAGCAAGTTACCACAGCGGGTACCCAAAGCTTAATCCCACCGAGGAACTCTGGGAACCAGCATATGAAATACACCCAGCAGCACTATCCCACTGGAGGGGCAAGGAGCTGGCGTAGTCATACACCATTAACCTTGGTTGAAGGCTCCTGGGGAGTTGGAAGGGTGTGGATTCCCCAGCACTTTTACTCTGGGGGTGTGGGTTGCAAAGTGGGCACCAGAAAACTCTCTGGCAAAGAAATGCAGGTGCTAACAACGGAAGGCAGGTCAGGGTTCCCAGAAGTGGTGAGGGGAAGGGAATCCAGGCAGGGTCTCTGTGCTTTGGCTACCCACTCAAACCTGGAGCTCCTCTCAGATCCCCTATTGTAGTTGTTATCATCCAAGCCAGAGAAAAATAGTGTCGAAACCAGCTCCTCTCTCTCTTTCACCTCCACACCTAGGACCCTGAGGTCTCGATGCCCTGAGTGGTACATCCTTTCCTTTCTTGTCATCCCCACTGCCAAAGCCTTGGTTGCTAACTGGATTTCCTACACTCAGCCTCTTCCACCTCTCGTCTATCCTTAAAAAAAAAAACAAAACACCTGCCAGCATGAACATTCTAAAATGCAAATCCATTTACACCCTATATTTAAAATACTTCCATGGTTTATAATGAGGCATCTGGAATAATCAAATTCATAGAGACAGTTAGCAGAAAGGTGGCTGCCAGGGGCTGGGGAGAGGGAATGGGGAGTTAGCATTGAATGGGGACAGTTTCGGTCTGGGAAGATGGAAAAGTTCTGGAGGTGGATGGTGGGGATGATCGCACAATAGTTTGAATGTGTTTAATGCCGCTGAACTACACACACTGAAAATAGTTAAGGTGGTAAATGTTACATCTATTTTACCATATTAAAAAAAATTTGATACTTCAATGGTTCCCACTGCCTAAGGAATAAAGTCCAAGCATCTTCACATGACGCATTAGCCCATCCTCCAGACCTCACCTGTCCCTCCAGCCTCATCTCTTATGTCCCAGCCCATCCCAGCTCTGAGTTTCCCCTCCCAGCATTTCAAATTACATGTAGTCTCCAGAATACATCTTGCTTTTTCCATGTCATTTTCCCACTGGGCTTTCTGGTTTCTCTTCCTAGAGCACCCTTCCCAACCTTGCACGTGAGCAATTTCTCTTCATTCCTCAAAACTCATTCATTCATTTGTTCAACGATTATTTGCTGGGTCTGTGATTCCCATCTTAGGAAACAGAGAGTGGTGGGAAAGGCAGGGTGGGAATAAGTGATTTGAACTGAGCACGTGTATAAGGTCCTTGAGAGGCATCCTAGAAGGGGGTCTTGCCTCATCTGGGAACGTCAAGGGAACTGAAGCTTAAACACCTCTGCATGTTAGGGACCCTCTGATGGTCATCCTCTCTCCTTGGTGCTACTTCTGAGCTTTGTATGTGCTTCTAATTTCTGCATATACCATGTTGTTTATAATCATTTTATAAGCTTCTATGTTAGTCATGATTCTTTCAGTTGCCAGTGACATTAAACCAATCTGAACCAGCTTTATGAAAAGAGAGGGGAGGAATCATCAGCTTCCATAAATAAACCATGGAAAGCGCAGAGGTGGATGTGGCCTGTGGAACAAAGGAATCTGGGAACATCCACTCTCCATGCCTTTCTGCGTGTTACCTTCACTCTCTCAGCGGGAGTTAGGGGTTCAGGCAGCACAAAATCCATGCAGTGAATTAATTTCACAAATAGCATCATCCACCAGTTCTAGGACACACATTTTAATGTTCCTAAAGTCAGCATGCCTCTTACAGTTGCCATCGGCTGCCAATGCCAATGTCTGGACATATGCGAAATCGGGCAGTTAAAGAAAAAGCTCACCGAGGGGCACCTGGGTGGCTCAGCTGGTTAAGAGTCTACCTTCGGCTCAGGTCATGATCTCAAGGTCCTGGGATCGAGCCCCGCATTGAGTTCCCTCTCCCTCTGCCTCTGTCTCCCACTTGTGTTCTCCCTCTCTGAACCTCTCTCTTGCTCCCTCTCTCAGATAAATAAATAAAATATTTAAGGAAGAAGAAGAAGAAGAGGACAAAAAAAGCAGCAGCAGCTCACCCAAAAGCATGGTGACTTCATTTTCATCCTAGGTGGCCTCACGGAAAACTGCAATCCTACAGTATTTCAGCCTACAAACTAAGCAAGGATGTTCAAAGAAGCGATGTGAGTCCTGATTGTTTAATTGACACCTTCTGGTCGATACCTTTAGTTAAGATCAAAGAAAATGTCAGCATCAAGTCTGCAGAACAGATGTCACAAGCTCAGAAAGAAATCCTGGAGAAAAGTAAGGAACGCTTTCACAAGCAACACATTACTGGTGTTCTTGACGGCAGACGGGGGGTTATCTGTGAAACAAATCATGGACGTAAATGACTTAAGTGAAAAAGTGACACTCTGGGGTGCCTGGGTGGCTCACTTGGTTAAGCACCCAATTCTTGGTTTCAGCTCAGGTCATGATCTCAGGGACATGGGATCAAGCCCCAAGTTGGGCTCCATGATTAGTGCAGAATCTGCTAAAGTTTCTCTCTCTCCCTCTGCCCCTCCCCATGCTCGCTCTCTCTCTCTCTCTGAAGGAAATAAATAAATATTAAAAAGAGAGAGAGAGAGACTCTGAATGTAAGGAAGTTCTAGAAATACCTTAACCAATGTATCACGCTTATATTTTCCTTTGTGCACATGTACAAGAATGGAATATGACATACACTGATGTCTAAATACTCTAAAATATCTTTCAGGAAGTCTTAAATAAAAAACATACCTAATAAGAAGCATCATATCATAGTTTAATTGACAGTATTTTTTTCTCTTTTAGTGGAACACAAAATAATTGTTTTAAAATTGCTAGTAGCTTAGATTTTACAAAATTGTATTTATCGGACACCTACTATGCACTGCAGACATGCATTAAGCAAAACAAGAGCCAAGATCCCGTGGAGTCCATGTATCCTTATACTTTCTGAGAACAAAGAGGGCCTCTTGCTCACTGGCTCCATTTTGAACTACCCACAGAAAAGTGATTAGCCTGGTATGGATGACATCGTCACCCCTGGAAAAATCTTTGTGAATAGGGAACATGCATGAAGTTCTATGATTGTTTCAGTCTGGGTCATGGCCAATCCTTGTGCCCAAAGCTAAGACTGCTTCCAGAAGAAGGAAGGAAGGAGCATTGAACAGAAAAACATTACAGTTATTTTAATGTCCATTTGTCCCGTAAGACTGTGGGCACACAGACGTAGGGTTCTTGTCTATATACCAGGCAGGGTCCAATCAAAAAAACAAAATTCAAAAGAGGTAGTTCAATGGAGGGAATTTAATATGGGAAGTAGTTACAAGGTTTGGGGAAGGGTTAAGCAGCCAAATGGGATGGTGAGATGGTGAGCCACCCCAGGGATCAGAAGGAGTAGGACACCTCCGGCACACTTACAGCTAGAGGGGAAAGGAAGAAGGTCGTATCACCAGAGGCCAGTATCACTCAGCTCGAGCTAAATCACTCCAGAGATGTTCAAAGCAGAAAACGGGGAGAGAAATCCACTGGCTTTTCCTTTCTTCTCACCTTCCAATCTCCCACTAGTGCCCTTTCCTGGCCACCCTCAGCCATCGGCACTCGACAAAGGAGCCTGCAAAGTGAAGCTGGTAGAATCAGCTCCCTCCAACATAGAGAACAGGAGAAGGAGGTGGACTGAGTCTGACGTTACCGAGGCAATGTCTGATCCGTCTCTGAATCTCCAGCGCCTAACATGGCACCTGGATCTTAAGGAAGGAAATGACCAAAGTACGGAGAGAAACTGAGAATGACCATTGAAATGCAAGGACAGAGATATGGATGGAGCCTTACTGCAAGGGAGAGAAGAGGGCAACTTATTCCATACAGAGTATACATGAGAGGATTCACAACAAACATGATGAATGAAAAATCATACAACGAATGGGCAAGGATTTGCCAGAGAAATAAAAAGGTGAGAAAGTCAGCCAGCAAGGAAGACTGCACACGTTGAAGGCGGGGGACACAAAAGCTTTTCAAGGAATGACAAGATTCAAAGTCAAATTCTATTATGTGTACCTCTCAATTATATAGGGATTATATAGCTTTCCCTTTTATTTTCAGTATGTCTCAATGGGATCATATAGCTTTTGTCTTTTATTATTTACACAAGGTATTAAACAGATATATGTCAATTTATCAAACCATTCTTGAATTCCTGTAATAAAAACAATTTGGCCAAGAGGCACCTCGGTGGCTTGGTCAGTTGAGCATCTATCTGACTCTTGTTCTTGGCTCAGGTTTTGATCTCATGGTCTTGAATGTGAGCTCTGTGCTGGGCTCTGCACTGGATGTGGAGCTTTCTTAAAAAAATAAAAAACTATTTGGGCAAAATGAATTACTTTTTTAATTCTCCTGAATTCATTTTGCCATTTTTTTAAAGTAGGCTCCATGCCAGCATGGAGCCCAACATGGGGCTTCAACTTACGGCCCTGCGATCAAGACCTGAGCTGAGACCTTTGACTGAGCCCCCCCAGGTGCCCCAATTGCCTTTTTACTTAGGATATTTGCATGTACACCACACGTGATCTTTGGTCTACATTTACTTTTGTGGGCTTCCCCTGTTCTCTATCAGGGTTACTTTAACTCTGCGAAATTATTTGGAGAGCTTTCTATGTTTTCATATTTTCTGACATATTTTAATAGCAGTGGGATTGTCATCACCAACCTTTAATCATTTAAGCATTTGTGACTCTGCCTGTGGGGTTTTAACTCAATCTCTTTCTTGTCACTCCTGCTACCCACTTTTTAGATGTTCGGCACCCCCGCTCCATCTAGCCTGACTCCCACCTTCCTTGTACCACAAAACCCTGATCTTTATCCTCCAGCTCTAGTGAATTAAACCCTCAAGGCCCTTGCCCCGTCCCACCTAACTCCTCTCCCCACTTTACTCCTTACAGAAAGCCTGGCCTGATACACCCTGTCCTAAGCCCCAGTGCCCAATTCTGTGCCCGCTTGGTCGGGCTTGTTGTCTTCTTGGGTAACTGGCTGCTCACTCATCTGCCTCCCCACCCAGACATCATGCTGAAAGACTGATTGGTACCTTATACCTCACCCTAATCTTAGCTCTGGCACACGGTAGGTACTCGCTATGTAGCAATCAGGTCAGTGTTATAAACTTACACCTCAGAAACCAAAGAAAGAAAAAATTACATTGGCAAACTACAGCCTGCGGGCCCAATGAATGGAGCACACTACTTACTGTCTACGGCTGCTTTTCGCTATAAAGGCAGAGGTGAGTCGTTATGAGAGAGACTATATGACCCTGGAAATTCAAAAATAGTTACTATCTGGCTCTTTATAGAAAAAGTTTTCAAACCCCTGGTTTAGAGTTTCCCCTCATTCGCAGACTCCACTGAGCTATGGCCTTTTTGTGCATCAAGATAAAAGACAATCCAGAATGGGTTGAAAAGAATGAATTATTACTGCTCTCAGAGGGTGGGCACATCCTGTCTGTTTTGGTAGCTTACTGACCCCCATTCAATGTCATGAGGTACAAGCGACCACTGCCGTGCTTGCCACTCTGAGGCCAGGTGACCCCAAAACCAGGCTCATCAACCATCTTCATGAATGTCAGCAACCGCTTGATTATTTCCAAAGTGCCAGTCCACACCCAACGGGGGCTGGCCATAAACCCAAACAACTACAGGGACCAGGAAGTCAAGAGAAAGAGTGGGGCCAGCCGGGTCAAGGAGAGCTTGTGGTGTAGCTAAAGGAGGATCCTACCCCTCCGTGACTTCAGCCAACGATGAAACACTATTTATTCAACAGAGGCTAGAGATAACAGATTTTTATGTGAAATGTCTTGATTATTAAAGTGCTGTTAATCCACATATCAAAAGGTAAAACCGAAATCCTGGGGAAAGGTAGGTGGTGCCGACACGCCGAAGATGACCGGGCAATACTTGGTTCTATTAACCACAGAGACATACTCTGACCAGAAAATCCTGCTCCTGTGTCTAAATCCCAAAAAGATTCTCATGTAGATCATACGGGGGGAGGGGGGAGCACATGCCCAAGAGTTCCATTCAGCATTGCTTGAAGAGTCTGCCTCCCCACCCAGACATCACGCTGGGTGGGGAGTGGATGGATGTCTGTGTGTCCATTCCCAGATGGAGTGGATACACATGCCAGATAATCACAGGGGCCACAGGGACAGGACATAAAAATATAGTGGTGAGGGCACCTGGGTGGCTCAGTCGTTAAGCGTCTGCCTTCGGCTCAGGTCATGATCCCGGAGTCCTGGGATCGAGCCCCGCATCAGGCTCCCTGCTCTGTGGGAAGCCTGCTTCTCCCGCTACCACTCCCTCTGCTTGTGTTCCCTCTCTCGCTGTGTTTCTCTCTCTCGAATAAATAAAATCTTTGAAAAAAAAAATATAGTGGTGAATGTCAACACTGAAAAAGAGAGTGACAGCTATAACATGACATCGCTTATGGAAATGAGAAACACATGCACACAAAGCACAGTACGCATTTTTAAGTACACATTCAACAGAAGCACGTATATCCAATGCATCTGAATAGTTTGCTATGGGGGGCGGAGAATAAGCACAGGGTACACAGAACAGAAAGAAATGAACGAATCAATGAACAACTTGCGTGAACAAGTACACAAGAGAGGGGCTTGCGTGGACCAATGACGCTAAAGGGCTAAGAATGACATTATGATTAGTCGTTCCCCACACCTGGGGTCCAAACATATGGGGAGAGGGAGGAAACAAGTCTACAGATACATTCCGTAGGGTTAGGAAGAAAAAAGTGGTTTGGGACTCGAAGCCCCCACACAGGTTCAGTGACCTCAGAAAACCTCTCAAACGAAAACCTTTAATTATACAATTATACCATCTGCTGCCTGGGGAGACAGAACTCGACAGACAATCCGAGCCGCTAGCTAATGGCAGCTCGGTGCTTTCTGTCACCATTCTCTTCACAGAACGAAAAACCAGCCACGTGTTAAGCAGGGGACAGAACGAGCAGGACACGGTTTCCTACTTTCCTGTGGTTTTTCCTTCAACAAGCATTAGTAGGTAGTAGGCACCAGCTGTATGCATTTCACCCTACGAGAGAGGCACAGCTAATGTAAACGAGTAGGAGTTGCTGCCTGGTCCCCAGGGAATTCTTGATCTTGTGGGAGATTAAACTTAGCCCCAAAGGGTGAAGCAACGAAACCATCTAATTCTGCTGAGAAGGTGTGTATTAAGCTGCAGATTGCTGTGTTTGATGATAAGCCCCTGCCATCTTGAAGTGACCAAAGGCCAGCAGGGGAAGAAAAGGATTTAAAATAGTTGAGTGGCTCCCCTATGCTCTGCCACTGACATCCTCCCAGACTCTGGCTTCTTCCAAAGTCAGCAAACAGTTCTTTACCCGCCGTCTGTTATCTTAATATTAAAAAGTGTTGGGAGGGAGCAAAAAACACCTGATAATCAGGCAGAGAGAAACCCATTTCCAGGTATGGTATCCATCTTTTTCTGTGGAAACTAGGAGGGAAATTTTGCAGAAAAACAATCACCATAGCAGGCTAGAGACTGCACTTCTCCAAAAGGCCCTGCTTGCAAGGTTAGCCCTTGGCTGACCTCGGGGAACTTGGGTTTGGGGGGTGGGGTGGGGGTCCTAACATTTGCAGAACTGATAAGAGAATCCCACTGGCCTAAACTGTTCGTATAAACACCATCGTTTACGCTGAACACCTGCTTTCCTCCTGGGAGTATGAAGTTTTGGAAAGTGCCAGGCAGAGGGCACCTACAGGACCAGCACCTGGTAAAAAAAAAAAAAACAAACAAACATGGGCCCTGAGTCTCTAATGAGCTTCCCTGGTGGACAGCATTACCCATACGCTGTCCCAACGCATCCTGGGGGAATCAAACATGGGACTCCACTAGGAGATGCCTCTTGGAAGCCAGAGGCCTCTGGACGTGGCGCCATACACCTCTTCCCTTGGCTGATTTTGCTTTGTGTCCTTTCAATGTTTAATACATCACAGAAATGACTATGACAATAGGCTGGGTCCTGTGGGACCTAGAGAATCACCGAATCTAGGGGTGATCTTGTAGACCTCTGACATACAGATACGTTCCAAATAAAAGATAATAGTGGAGGCTGGACTAAGATAAGGGACTAAACCCATCCTTCTGCTTTCCGGGTGGCCTAAAATTCTATGGGATGGCAAAAACACTTTTTAAAAAATATTATATCAGTAAGAGACCTTGAAAAAAAAAAAAAGAAAGAAAGAAACAGTGCTACTGGGTGACTAGAATGTCTAAGAAATTTCTGAAAGGTAGAGGGTACTCAGAATTAGATTGCCTGAGGGAACCACAACCCATGCATGTCTGGGAGGGGGCCGTCATGCAGTGGAAAATAAGGGGCTTGGGGCTCTGAGGCTGCAGAGAGAGGAAGGGACAGGGACGGAATATGACAACTGGATGAACTGAGGAATTGCAGCCAGAACAGCCCAGACTACTGGACCCTTCCCCATGTACACTGAGCAGCCCGCAACAAATGCCCCCTCGCCTGGAATACACACCCCACTCAGCAGCTTGGCATCACTCTTCAACAATCACCAGGGGCTGCCCATGGCGAACAGTACAGGCAGGAAAACAGGAATCCGCAAACTCAAGGATGAGCCTCAGAGGAAGAGTCACTGAGTTTTTATTCAACGTCACAAAATGGAGACATCACGTCAACAGAATGTATACCCAAGGAGACAGAGTTAGTAGAGCACATAGAAGAAATTATTAGACATCCTTGGGAAGATTTGAGGGAATGCTTTATTGAGGAAAGCAAGCAGCTGAGAGGTGAAGATCTCTAGGTCATGAAATAAAAAAGCAGGGTGATGGGCAGTACATGGATTAATGCTATAATTTGTGCAAAAAAAAAAAAAGGATTAAGAATCTATAGATTTTAAACTTTAAAATTTAAAAAGATTTTAATTAAAAACAAAGATTTTGGGGCGCCTGGGTGGCTCAGTCGTTAAGCGTCTGCCTTCGGCCCGGGTCAGATCCCAGGGTTCTGGGATCGAGCCCCGCATCGGGCTCTCTGCTCTGCGGGAAGCCTGCTTCTCCCGCTACCATTCCCTCTGCTTGTGTTCCCTCTCTCGCTGTGTTTCTCGCTGTCAAATAAATAAAAATTAAAAAAAAAAAATAAAATAAATAAAATAAAAACAAAGATTTTTATTTATTTATTTGACAGAGACAGCTAGACAGGGAACACAAGTAGGGGGAGCAGGGGAGGGAGAAGCAGGCTCCCCGCTGAGCAGGGAGCCTGACATAAGGGCTAGATCCCAGGACCTTGGGATCATGACCTGAGCCAAAGGCAGATGCGTAACCGACTGAGCCACCCAGGCACCCCAAGAATCGAATTCTTATTTAAATGTATTTGCACAAAGAGATTTCGGAGGGACATATAAGAAACCAATAATGTGGCTACTTGTTTGTGAGGGAGAAGTGGGCAGATGGGGGAAGGGATGGTGGTATGAGGATACAGTATGGTTTTTGAACACTAAATGTCTTATCCATTCTAAAAGCTAAATTTTATAAAGTGGAGACTTTGAAAGTTAAATATATGATAATCAACATTGAAAAACACTCAACAGAAAGCCAAACACTAGATTAGTAAACGGGAAAGTCCAAAGCAAGGAATCTCCCAAAATGCGGCCCGTGAAGATAAGGAGGCAGATCATCTGAGAAGAAAGTCTAGAAACATGAAAGACAAGTTGTGAAATTCTGGTACCTATTTAATAGTAACTCCAGGAAAAGAAAATAAAGAAATGGAGGTAAGGAAATATTCAAAGGGAACTTTCTCCCATGCCACAGAAGTGCATTAATCTTTGGAAAGAAAGGAACCACTAAGCACTGAGCAGGAATAACAGAAGAGCACTACCCCTGAACAAATAGTGAACTTTTTGAACATCAATTAAAAAGAAAAAAATGGTAAAGCTTCAGAGAGAATAAACAGGTTAACTATATAGAAACAGAAATCAAACTGCAGAAACGTCTCATCAACCACACTAGATACCAGCAGATAATGAAGAATTATCTTCAAAATGTAGAGGGTTTTTTTTTTTAAGATTTTATTTATTTATTTATTTGTTTATTTATTTATTTATTTGAGACACAGAGAGCACGTGAGCATGAATGAAGGAGGAGCATGAGTGGGGGGTAAGGGGGGAGAGAAGCAAGCTCCCCACTGAGCAGGGAGGCTGAGTAGGTGCTGGACTCAATCCCAGGACCCTGGGATCATGACCTGAGCTGAAGGCAGATGCTTACCTGACTGAGCCACCTAGGCGCCCCAAAATGCAGGGAATAGATTCATGCCCTCAGAAAACCAAAATAAAAAATATTTTAAACATGCAAGGGCTCAGAAAGTTTACCATCCACAAAATCTCAGGGGGAAAAAAATTCCTTAAGGATTCATTTAAGCAATAATGAATCCAAAAAGTAGAAAAACAACAGATAAAAGAACCAATGATGAGCAAATAATTGGAAAAATTTATAATTGATGAGCAAATAATCAGTAAAATATAACTGCTTACGCATAATGTACAAAAGCACAAAATCCCATATGATCTTAATACAAGACAAAATTAAAGTCACATTAAGGTTCATTCTTGCTTTACTCACGAAGAGTTCATATATACAGATTATCTTTAAACATCAAGAGAAAAAAATTGTTTAGACACGTGTGAAAATTTAAGGGTAACAAAAGAGCTCAATTTCACTTATCATCAGGGAAATACAAATCTGAACCACAATGTGATACCCACCAGGATGACTAAAATGGAAAAGACAGAAGTTATCAAGAGATGACAAGGATGTGAAGTAACCACATATGCTTCTCAGGTACATAAGTTGGTACAGTCACTGTTGGAAACTGTCAATATTTACTTAAACCCTATGTTCATGCCATGACCAAGCAATTCCCCTCCTGGATATATACTCGACAGAAATGCAGACATCCATTCCACAAAAGACATGTACTAGAATGTTCATAGCAGCACTATTCGTGATATCCCCAAACTGCAAACAACCCAAATGTCAATCATGTAAAATGGTTATCTACATTGTGGATAAACACGCAATGGAATATATACAGCAACAAAAGTGGACAAACCACAACTACACTCAGGAATATAGACAAACCACACAACTGTAATGTTGATGGAAAGAAGCTGGATATAAAAGAGTACATACTATATGATTCTATTGATATAAAGTACAAAAACAGGTAAAACGAATCTGTTGTGTTAGAAATCAAGATGGTGGTTATCCTTGGTGATGGGCCACATTTGGGCAGATTCTGGAGGGTTGGAAAGGTGGTTTCTTGTG
>CM053619.1:6131347-6158762 GCA_028646535.1 Procyon lotor
TCTGTCTTCAGCTCAGGTCATGATCTCGGGGTCCTGGGATCAAGCCCCACATCAGGCTCTCTGCTCAGCAGGGAGCCTGCTTCTTTCTCCCTCTCTCTCTGCCTGCCTCTCTGCCTACTTGTGATCTCTCTCTGTCAAATAAATAAATAAAATCTTAAAAAAAAAAAGATGTTTTAGATGATTAATGACACTGGGCCATGGACCCATTTGAAGATGTGATAAAAGGGTGGACGCTCTCTTGGAGAAATGCACCAATCCAACACATTTACATGGATCCTGGGACTGCTGAAGATCACACGCACAAGTTTGGTCCCCGTTAAGAACCTCTCTTTTATGTGGGAATTAACTAAATTCCCACTAAAACTAAATTAACTAAAGCGGGATCAAGCCCCACTCAAGGAATCACTCTTGAGTAAGAAAGGACTTAAATAGGCCTCCTGGGTGGCTCAGTTGGCTACGTGTCTGCCTTCAGCTCAGGTCATGATCCCAGGGTCCTGGGATCAAGCCCCACATCAGGCTCTCTGCTCAGAATTCAATTTCAGTTCAATTTCAAATATAATTCAAAGACAGGCTCAAAAATGCATCTATTTACAAACTATCCCTGAACCGCTTGTTTCACTTCCCAGTGATGTTGACCCACAGAGAGACACTCATAGTGTGAAAAAGTACAGGGGAATTCAGAGTAGAGCATCAGATAGGCCACATCAAATCTTCCTTGATCTCTGGTACAATTCTAAAGGACCCCTCCACTTATTCCAGAGCAGTGGATAGCGGTGGGCTGTGAGCAGATCCTGTTAGAACACAAGCTGTATCATTTACTAGGAGCGTAAATTTGGATCTCAGCCTCAGTTTCCCCAGACACAAAGTGGGTATAATGGCATTGAACTCAAAGGGCTGGGGTGAGGTTTAAATGAGATCATGAATATAAAGGGTACTTCCAGTGTGTATGATATAGAATAAACGTAATGAATGTTAATGGTTCACACCTTATAGATAGGTTTCCTAATCAGGCCTTGGTAGGACATTACACAAAGCTCTTGCCCTCGCAGTGCACCTTTAATATTGGTGTAAGAGAAGAGTTCCAGCTAAACTGAAACAGGGCTCCAGAATCTCCCTTATCTGAAATAGAATAAAAGTAACAAAACATAGGAAGCGGGGCACCTGGGTGGCTCAGGCAGTTAAACGTCTGCCTTTGGCTCAGGTCATGGTCCTGGGGTCCTGAGATCAAGCCCAATATCAGGCTCCCTGCTCAGCAGGAGCCTGCTTCTAAAGATTAAAAAAAAAAAAAAAAAAAAAACCATAGGAAGAAAACGGTCAAAAATTCACAGGGACAAACAAGCAACAAGATTCCCAGCTCCAACCCGACCCCCAGTGATGCCGCAGGATGAGCTGCCTAAGGAAGTATGTGGGCAGAGGGGGTGGTCATTACAGCTGTTCACAAATATACCGTTTCTTCTTTTTCCAGGATCATGGTAGGATAACGGTTCCCTGCTTATTTAAAATATACCTTTGGAGTTTCCTTTGAAGTTAGGCATAGCCATACGATTTGCTCTGGTAAATGTAATGAGCAGAGGCTCTGAGACCCAGCACACGCTTTAGCATGCCCCCTTTGCACTGATCCCATAACAGTGGGAGAATGCATAGTGATGAAGTCACTGTCATTTTGTGTCCCTGAGCACTAGTAAAGCAGAGGCCCCCTGTACACTTGTGTGAGACATGTAAGATAAGTGAAGAAAATAAACTTTCTTGTTTCAGCCCCCAGATATTAGAGTTGTTTGTTACTGCAGCATAACCTAGCCTATACTGATTGATACAGCTGGCCTAAAGAAAGTATGGAATCACTCTTGTGTAAGAAAGGACTTGAATAGGCCTCCTGGGTGGCTCAGTTGGCTACGTGTCTGCCTTCAGCTCAGGTCATGATCCCAGGGTCCTGGGATCAAGGCCCAGATCAGGCTCTCTGCTCAGAAGGGAGTCTGCTTCTCCCTCTCCCTCTGCCTGCCATTCCCCTTGCTTGTTCTCTCTCTGTCTGTCTATGTCAAATAAATAAATAAAATCTTAAAAAAAAAAAAAGGAACCATTTCTCACAGCCGTTAGGATGGCTACTGTTTAAAAAATAAAATAAAATAAGACCAAAGCCAGAAAATGACAAGTGTTGATAAGAAATTGAAACTGTTGTGTGTTACTGGAAGGAATGTAAATTCCTAATTCCTAATTCCTAATTACTAGAGCCACTGTGGGAAATAGTTTGGCATTTCCTTAAAAAATTTAATATAGAATTACTGTACGATTCAGTGACTCCAATCATGGGTATATACTACCAAAAATTGAAAGGAAAGACTTAACCAGTGTTATATATAAATGTTCATAGCAGTATTATTACGAATAGCCAAAAGGGAGAAATAATCCAAATGTCCATCCACAGACGAATGGACGAATAAAATGTGGATTTTATTATTATTATTCAGCCTTAAAAAGGAATAAAATTCTGACATGCTACAACATGAATAATCGCTAAGTGAAATAAGCCAGTCACAATAGGACAAATATTGTGTAAATCCATTTATATGAAATACCTACAATAGTCAAATTCAGAGAGACAGGAAGTGGAACGGTGGTTGCCAAGGGTGAGATGGAGGGGAAATGGGGAGTCAGAGTTTAATGGGTATAGAGTGTCAGTTTGGGAAGATGAGAAAGTTCTAGAGATGGATGGCAGTATTGGTTGCATACCAGTGTGAACGAACTAAATACCGCTGAATCGTACACTGAAAAATGGTTAAGATGGTAAATTTTATATTATGTGTATTTTACCACACACAAAAAAGAGCAACAGACTCAGCCTCCACATACTGTACCATTTCCACAGATAAGAGTAGAAACTACCAGAGTTCTTCAACATTGGGTCTCCATGTTGAGTTGGAAGAAGTAACCCATTCCCGCAAAAGTGGGGTCCTCTCCATTGTGATGAACTACATCGTGTATTTTGGTCCTAAACCACCAGAGACAGAAACTTTTGAGAGGAGATGACAGTTGTAGAAGCCACTCTCAGACTTGCGATTTCAAAGGAAACCCAAGGAGTAGAAGGACCCTCAGAATTCACGTAACTCGGGCTTCTCGTGTTGCGGAAGCAAACGTGAGATGCAATGAGAAGAAAGGACTTTGCTCAGTCGCAGGGCTTCCAGACCACCAGAAATACAAATATATCTGTGCTTCTTGACTTCTGAACACTGACTATAAACAATAAAAGAAAGGCGAAGCTTTCCTATTTACAACTTTCCTTCCAAATCTCCCCTTAAACTTAATTGTTAGCCGGGGATGAAACTGAGGAACAGGGAGGAGGAAAGTGTGACTAAAAACCCGACAAGCAAACCCCAAGTCTAAGTGGACAGCTGTGGGTGTGGGCTTTTTCACACAGAGGAACATTCATGGGCGTGACTTTAGATGCATATATAGAATAAAGCCATTGCAAGAATAAGACCCTTTCTAGATCTGCAGATGGAATTAAATGAATGTTGTCAGGAGCCCGCGATGAAGGGACACACACGGCGTTGGGTCTTCCCACAACATCAGCTTTGTTCAGCGTTAGAGCGCGGTTAACATGATGATCAAGGAGATCCAGGGGTCCAAAGTCAACGACATTTTACCACGGGATTCACTGGGCTTCTCAGGCGGCACAGAGAGCAGAACCTAAGACAAGTCACGCAACGAACAAGATAACAGAGCGGGGTTAACAGACCAAAGGCGAAGTCAGTCTACGGTCGCACAGCTGAGACAAGGCTTCCGGTCCAATCCCAGCCAGGTCTTGGTACTTACTGATTATTATGTTCAAGCAGTGATGAATCTCGGTTCTGTTTGGAGATCAACGGAGCAGAGCCTTCAGCAGCGGCTGCTTTTTTTTTTTTTTTTAAGATTTTATTTATTTGAGAGCGAGAGCGAGAGAGAGAGAGAGAGAGAGCATGAGCGGGGGGAGGGGCAGAGAAAGAGGGAGACGCAGACTCCTCGCTAAGCAGGACCCCAGGATCATGACCTGATCTGAAGCTAGACACTTAACCAACTGAGCCACCCGGGTACCCCAGCAGCTGCCTTATTCTAAGTGGTCAGACATTGAGGGATCATGTCTGAAGAGCCTGACCGTTTGCTGCAAAATTCCTCCCTTTCTAAGGGGATTTCACCAGTCTTGGGCCCCTGCAGACCTCCTCCGGGGTGTCAGCTGACGCTAATGTCTGTGGTATCTCGTAGCTTCGGTACCCCTGCCTGATGTCAGTGACTCCCTCTCGCTCTCTACAAATGACCGCGGTTGAGAGTCCTGGTTTGGGGGCCAGACATTTGGGGGAATTTTAAATCAGGGCTCTGCCACTGAGGCAGAAACTGTTCGTTGTCCCTGAAGATCCATCTTTACTTTCTGATATGGAACCAGAAACCCCAATTCTAGTACAATTTTTTTTTCCAAAGAAGCAAGACTCCGGGTCACACAGTTCAACACAGAACCCTGCTTTGTCCTGCGCCCACCAAAACGCGGCTTCATCTACATGTCAAGCGCGGCTCCACTCTTCCCTCAAATCCCAGGATTTGAGGGACTAGTCTACCTCTAGTAGACTACCCTTCGTTGGCTGCGTCATTCCCCTGGGTGCTCAGGTGTGGGGTTGCGGGAGGCAACTGCTCAGTCCGGTTGGACGGCAGGTTCCTCCTTGGCGGTTTTGGCTGTCTGCACCCTAATGGTACATTCTGACACTTCTCAGCCCATGGGCTTTGTCCTCTGCCAACCTTGCCATGCTTATACGACGTGCTGTTGAGAGGTGTGCGTTTGCACTCCCTTCTCACAGGCATCCCCTCAAACTCTTGCCCAGGGCTTTCCTCCTCTCCTTTCCCAAGTCATGTTGCTCTGCAGGGACTGAAAGCTGCAAGGTGCCCAGCTTCCTCCCTCCCACCACCAGACCCTGGGCTCCTCTCTCGGAAGGCTTAGAACAGAGTCTCTTAGCACAGACCCCAAAAGCTGCCGTGCCTCTCTCTCCCATCCTTCCAGACTCCTACCGAAGTGATCGTGGCAAGCAGGGGTCACTTATGGAAACGAACCCCCTCGAGCACGAGGATGGCTCCCTCTGGAGTTGGGCAATAGGCGCTCTGCCAGCACCTGCAGAGAACATGGGGACATTCTGCGAGTCAGGGCACGAGCCTCCGGGAGGTGGGGATGGTGCTCAAGCAAGCTGCTGGAGGTCGGAGTTCAGTAGGGCGAAGCCACTAGACCTTCCTGAGCTTCCTCCAAAATATGTGCCCCTGTATTAACGGTCCCTGAGCTGATGGACCTGGGGGGCCCTGGATCTGTCCTCAATTGCCCTGAATTCCTGTGGGGGCTCTGCTGAGGTCCTTTTCTTGCAAAGCACTGCATCCTTTGACCTACTGGGAGCAGGTGTGGGCGGCTGTAGGTGCTGTAACAGCAACGGTAGAGGGAGAAGTCAGATGAGGCAGCAAGAAAATGGGCCTCCGAGCAGGGGTTGGTGAACTTTTTCTGTTGAGGGCCCAACAGCAAATCACTTAGGCTTTGAGGGCCACTTGGGCTCTTTTGCAACTACCCAACTTTGCTCTCGCGATGTGAAAGCAGCCATAGCGAATATGCAAATAATGAGTTTGACTGTGTCCCAATAAAACTTTATTTACAAAAACAAGTGATGAATGGACTGGATTTGACCCAGGATCGTTACTTTGCCAACTCCGCCTTTGGAATCACCCAGCTCCGAGTCTGAATTCTGACTCTGCTGCAGATTATCTATAGAGCTCTGGCAAGGCTTTCCTGATCCCTAACTGCCCCATCTGTAAAATTAGAATGATGATGCCTGAAAAGGTTGTGAGATGATGCCTAAAGGATGTCTTGCCCATAATAGGTCTTCTTCAATAATAGGTAGATGTATGACAATTTAGAAGCAATTAAGTCTGCAAGGGCTGGATCAGTCAAGGAGGACTTCCTGAAGGAGGTGAATCTGGTGCTGAGTCCTGAAAAAAAGGTAGGAGATACATAGAAGAGCCAGAAAGGTGCTCTAGGATTATTATTAGTGCAAATGGTGACCGAATCACACTTAACTCTCCTCTCCCTCTGACTCTGTGAACACAGAATCTCAGGTCTCTGGCTGCTTTGCTACAGTGCCCTTCTCTAGGGCAACAATGGGGTCTAATCTTCCATGCACCTGCCCCAGGGCCTATAACAGGGCCTAGACCTTGAGTATAAATAAACAACAAAAGCAGTGGAATGATGGCAGCAGTACTGAATGATTTCTATAGGCCTGACTCTGTTCTACACACTTCAAATGTATTATTTTTAAACGTACAACCACCCCATGAGATAAGTGATATTTTCATTTTACAGATGCCCCTCATCGAGGGCAAATATTTTACCTGAGGACAAAGGCTGGGTCGGGGTAGGTATCTAGATCACTAATGTTCTCAAGCCTATATTCTTCCTGGTATGAGATGCCATCTTTTATCTTTTATTTTTAGATTTTTTAAAAAAAGATTTTATTTATTTCTTTGACACAGAGAAAGGGAGAGACAGCGAGAGAGGGAACACGAGCAGAGGGAGTGGGAGAGGGAGATGCAGGCTTCCCTACTGAGCGGAGAGCCCGATGTGGGGCTCGATCCCAGGACCTTGGGATCATGACCTGAGCTGAAGGCAGATGCTCAATGACTGAGCCCCGCAGGCACCCCAAAGTGCCAACTGTTAAGAACAGACACGTAGGGGCACCTGGGTGGCTCAGTGGGTTAAAGCCTCTGCCTTCGGCTCAGGTCATGATCTCAGGGTCCTGGGATCGAGCCCCACATCGGGCTCTCTGCTCAGCGGGGGAACCTGCTTCCCCCTCTCTCTGCCTGCCTCTCTGCCTACTTGTCATCTCTCTCTCTCTCTGTCAAATAAATAAATAAAAATCTTAAAAAAAAAAAAAAGAGAACGGACATGTAATGGGCACTCAGAAAATGTTCAAGGAACAGTGACTGAATTCCGTCTTCCATGCCTTTGCATTGGTTGCTATAAAGAGATGAATTCATCTGGAGACCCTGGATGACACAGTGTCTGACTCTTGGTTTCTGCTCAGGCCGCGATCTCGAGGTTGTGATCCAGGGGTCATGAGATCGAGCCCCACCTCGGGCTCCACGCTCAGGGCAGAATCTGCTTGGGATTCTCTCCCTGTCCCTCTGCCCCTTGACCCCACATAAATAAACACATCCAAAAAAGAGAGAGAGATGGACTCACTTTGCTGTGCAGTTGCTAGTGAGGAAAAGACTAGACAAGAAATCCTTTTTGATCCCTTCATATATATCGACTTCACCTCTGCCCCAAACAGGACCTTCTTTCTTTCTAGAACATGGACTTCACCATCCATCCCTCTTCTCATCTTGCCTTGGGAGCGGTACAACTCTGGTCTTTCCAGGCCCCTGGCGGCACAATTAGCCAGCTGGTCTGGTTCCATCAGCTTGTGCAAAGTGGGGTTGCACAAGTCTGGGGTGCTAATTACTGTTCTATCTGCCTGTCTCCATAGTTGACTATGATGCCTGATTCAGTGAGGGCAAGGCTCCATTTCTCTGGACAGTTAGCTGTTACAAAAAAAAAAAAAAAAAGGTCTTACAAACATTTATACCAAAAAGCAATTATAGGCTTGGATAGACTCCTGGGTAGAAAATTCACCCTTGAGCATCTCGGTTTGATGAACCCCACTTCAGGTGGGGGTCTACCCTCTGCCTTGTGGCTCTTTTGTGGCTTTGCTTGACTTGAAAAAAAGGCTTTCTGGAGGTGTCCCATGCTTCTGTGTGCAGACTCATGTCTCATACTTGGTTTCTGACTCACCTAAGTCAGGCCCAAGAGAGAGCGAGTTAAAACCTCTCAGTCACTTCCATGTGAAGTGTGGCTGTCATTTTCAAATGAAAGGAACCGCTAAATTTACCAAACTAAACCATTATGCAGCGAGGTATAAAGAAAAGGGGCTTTGGATGCACAGAACGATATTCCAATCCTCAGCTCTGCTTTTTATTAACTGAAAGATCTTAGGCGATTCATTTCATCTCTCAGATGGCTCATTTCCTCATTTGCAAAACGAGGCAAATAATAATATCCAACATCCCAGGCTGTTGTGAGACTGAAATGGTCCGTTACTTAAGCAAATGAAAAGTCCCCTGGACAATATCTGGAATACAGCATAGACTCAACGGATGTGAGTCTTTTATCTCTATCTTTTTATTTAGATGCTGAGCATGAAGGAATAGATGTTCATAATAACAGAACATGGGGAAGATAATCATACAAATTTATTCGATGATTGCGGGCAGATAGGCAATCCAAGGGGAGGGGGGCAAAAGGATTAATTATAAAGGTTGAGGCTCACTAGCCTCCTTTTGAGATGGGGAGGGGGAGACCAAACTATTTTATTTTATTTACTTATTTATTTTTAAAGATTTTACTTACTTGTCAGAGAAAGAAAGAGATTAAGAGAGAGCACAAGCAGGGGGAGCAGCAGGGTCCCCACTGAGCAAGGAGCCTGGTGTGGGACTCGATCTCAGAACCCTGGGATCATGACCTGAGTTGAAGGCAGACCCTTAACCAACTGAGCCACTCAGGTATCCCAAGACCAAACAATTTTAAGTTAAACATCAGTCTCTACATTCTCTTCATTAGAAGCATTCAGACTGGTGTAACCTCAGAGCCTATGTGAGACTTTTTCATCTGCACAATGAGAGCCTCTACGGGGATTAAGTTTTCCAGAAAGTATTTCTAGTAGGTGCTCAAAAACGCTAGCTGAAATTATCACCGTGGTGGTAATGATCATTGCTCTTTTTACATGGCTCAAGACCAGTTTTCTGATCCACAGAGCATGGGGACCTGTGGGAGGCCATTGCCAAGATCCCTTCTAGCTTTGACCATTGCTGATAGTAGAGTGCTCTGTGAAACACATTTGAGACATCCTGGATAAAGGACCACACCAGGACTTGTGGTGGCATAACTGATGGGGCATATCGGCCACTCCTAATGCTTTGGACATGACTCAGCTGTCCTTGTGCGCACAAAACAATAGCAACCCAAACCCAAACAAGTTATTCTAGCATTCCATTTATCTAGTTTCTTTACAGACCTCACCCCCAGCAGCACATTAAGAATATGGGCAGTCAAATCTTGGGCCCTATGGATACCTAGAATCCATGCACTTTTGTGACTCATACAAACACATTCCCTCGGCTTCACTCCTGGCTACTCGGGACTTTCAGGTCTGGAGTTGGGGTGGAGAATGTGTGGTCGCCCACTATTTCCCATCCCTTTCTTGGGCCACTCCAGACCCTCTTGGTCTCCCCTGACTCTGGTTCCAGCTCTGCATGGGCTCTGGACAAAATCAGGTGAATCAGATAGTATCTTACTTCTTACCCCAATTGTGCCTCTCCCTCCTACTCGGAGGCTTCCGTATTGACAATGCCCTGGGATTTCTATGCACAGCCCTGAGGTCCAAGAGAGTTAATGCCCTGTGGGGTAAATTGTTGATCAATGGGAGATGAGAGCTGGTGGGTGCATTTATACAGGTTACTGGGGGCACAACCCTACAGACTGGCAATCCTTCCCACTTGGTGGCAGCCCACCCAATAACACCATCCCACACTGGCTCCCGTCCATCCTGCTTCACTCCCCTTATTCTTCACTTTTGCTCCCTGGAAATGTGCTCCTGGACATAGCCCTCTCGTGAGCCCTCTGCGACCAGTTCTGCTTTCTGGGGAACCCAAGCTAAGCCTAAGTGGGTGATTGAGATTTGGAGGTTAGATTATTCACCAGTATGATAGTCATAAAAAATATGATGAAGGGTGGTGGGTAGAGAAGCAAAGAACCCTGTGCAAACAGAGGGGAACCTCATGCATCACAATTACTCAGGGTTTCAGTTGAAATGAGTTTGGTGATAGGTCTGGCTTCTGGCTGAAAACAAAACAGCGAGCTCAGGGTAGCCAATTGCCAATTCTAGCTACTCTGTGAAAAGCCACAGGGCCCCTCTGGCAGCTTTCGAGAAGCAATTGTAGAGCAGACTTCGCTGAAGAGCAGACCAGGGATTTAACCGTGGAAATGGCAGAGTTGATTGATAGAAACAAACTGAGGGTTGCTGGAGGGGAAGGGGGGGTGGAGGGATGGCGTGGCTGGGTGATGGACATCGGGGAGGGTATGTATTGTGGTGAGTGCTGGGTGTTGTGTGAGACTAATGAATCACAGACCTGGACCCCTGAAGCAAATAATATATATTAATTAAAAACAAACAAAAAAATGGCAGAGTTGAAAAAGAGAATGCATCGCCTTGACAGGCATCCCAGTCAGTCAGTGTGAAAGAGAAGACTGGAAACTGAGCTGCGAAATGGGGACCTTTGAGTAGATAAGCCTGAGCAGCTTCACCCGGGAGACTTCTCGAGCCCCCTTCTCACCAGAGGAGAATGTCATGCTGAAGCAGAAACCTTGCAAAATGTTCTTCTCCTACTGAAGATCCACCCCTCCACTCTTGATTATTTTAAAGCAAATAATCAAAGTCAGGTGCCTGCATCTCCTGGACAAGAAAGTTATTTGCTGCTCTGGAAGAAAATAACACACACGTTATAGGACTTGTGGGCCCTGGCTACTGTGATGGGAAGAACCTGGGGGGAGGGGGGCATGTGGGAGAGTAGGTTCAGACACTGTTGGATTGGGGGAGGAGTGAAAGATAAGGCCGGGTAAGGGGACTTTTCCCCCCGTGGGGGCTTTCATCCACAGGTCAAGACCCAGCACTATGGCCACAATACCCACAGCTGGCCCTAATTGACCATTGGGATGGAACTCTGCCTAGAGAAATGAGGAGGATATTAGCAGAATTTCCTGGACACAGTATCAAGGACAGGTCAGAAGGATTAAAATACGGACGTTGGAACTGATTTATGATGTAAGACCGGAGAACCCATCAGAGGAGACACTGTCTTTATGAAGGCCACCAGCATCTCTGAGACATTCAGTGGTGGCACATCTCTGTTGGCCTGGTGTGGATAGTGAGAAAGGTGCAATTATCAATGGGAATGACAGGATTCCAGAATGGCGGAGACCAGGCAACAGCATTTAATTATCAAAGGAAGGTGAGTATAATTGATGTGTTGTGAGCAAGGCTGAACCAGCCATCAAGGTTCCTTGACCCACAGGGATCTATCTGGAGAAATGGCTAATGGATCATAGTGCTACTACCATGGTGCTACATCTGAGCAGGGCATCCTTATTTATATAATTAAAAAAGAATTCGCGAGCTCATGAGTAGAAGGCTAACGCCAGCTGTCATCATGAAAACCACATTCCTTCTCAAGTTCCCAGGGGAACATCGGTTCACAGGCCCAGAGCTCATTGTTTGAAAGGGAAGTCGGGTCCCCTTAAGGAAGGACTTTGCAATACCACCCTAAGTCTAAATTTTTCCCCAGTCATTCCCCCAGGTAGACTTGAGATCATATTCCAGAGTAACTCTGCACCAGGATAGAAGAAAGACCCAGAATTTCCGAGGACTGTGTGACATGGGATCTCAGATAAGGCTGATTGAAACCAGAGGACGTAACATGCTCCTCTGCCTAGAATGAAGGCTTATGGAGGCCCAATGATAATCAAGTCCAGGCTCAAATCTAGCTGATGATGGGCCCTGTGAGTTTTCAGACCCACTCTCTGGTTATTTCCTCGGTCGCAAAGTGGAGATTGTGATAATGCAACAGCTACTGTAGATACCTGGCCCACAACCCTTATTACTTCTGTACACGCTAACCAGAGAGCTTCCTACTGCAAACATCAGTGAGTCTTTGTCTATGGTCTTTCTTTAGCAGCTGGCCTATGCATGGAGAAGGTTGGATTTGCCAGAGAGATAATTCCAGGTCAGAGAAATGGGAATGTCAGAACGCATTATGTCATGCCAGAGGCTCTATCAGCCAACTATGTTTCCTAAGAGGTCCCAGAAGTCACCCCCTCTGTAAAACAAGGAATGAATGAGTGAGAAGGCCACTAGGTTATTGAGAATTTGAATGGTGCCCCAGGATTTATGGTAGGAGATTGGGATTGGAATTGGAATTGGGATTCCTAGTGTTAACAGTGGTAACAGGATTCCAGAATAGTAGAGCCCATGTGACAGCCCTAAACTATCAGAGACATGATAGATATAATTACCACATAGGTGGGAAAGGTACCAAGAGTGCTTTGACCCACGGGGATATGTAGGAATGGCTAATGATGATTATATTCTTGGAGTGAGATAGATGGGCAGTGTTATAGACTGAATGCTTGTGTCTGCCCAAAATTCATATATTGGAATCCTAATCGCCCAGTGTAATGTTAATAGGAAGTAGGGCCTTTGGGAGATGATTAGGTCATCAGAGAGCCCTCATGAGTGGGACTGATGCCCTTATAAAAGAGACCCCCCCCAAAAAATAAAATAAAATAAAATAAATGAGACCCCAGAGAGCTTTCTTACCCCTTCTGCCTTGTGTGGATACAGAGAATGTGGCCATCTAGGACCCAGGAATTAGGCCCTCAGCAGACACAGACTCTGCCAGCAACCCCTGATCTTGAACTCTCCAGTCTCCAGAACTGTGAGAAATAAAAGGTTTTTTGGTTCAAGTCATCAAGTCTATGGTATTTTTGTTATACCTGCCTGAAGAGACTAAGACAGGGAGTAAACAAGGTATTATTTCACTCACATGATCAAAAGATCAAGATCAGATATCAGAAGGCTGGTGTCACTACCATGATGGAAGAGTCATGACCTTTCATCTGTTTCCAAACCTGAGAGAGTTCTTTTTTTTTTTAAGATTTATTTATTTATTTATTTATTTGACAGAGAGAGAGAGAAATCACAAGCAGGCAGAGAGGCAGGCAGAGAGAGAGGGGGAAGCAGGCTCCCTGCTGAGCAGAGAGCCCAATGCGGGGCTCGATCCCAGGACCCTGAGATCATGACCTGAGCCGAAGACAGAGGCCTTAACCCACTGAGCCACCCAGGCGACCCCCTGAGAGAGTTCTAAGATTCGAACCTAGCAATTGAAAAGGAGGCCAAATCTTGAGAAACTTTGAAATGCCACTTCTCCCAATCCTTATTCAAAATAGTCATTGACTATTTTGACGGGTCATTGATGAGTATTTTGAGTCATTGACAAGGTATCATCAATATGGATTTCCCTAGAATATGGCAGAACCTTCACGTTGGCTCCCTGACCTGTTGAGTAAGACATTAATTTTTTTTTTTTTTAAGAAGAAAGGCCAACTGGAAGTTTCTTTTTTTCTTTTTTTGTTGTTGTTAACACATAATGTATTATGTGCCCCAGCATACATGTCTGTGAATCGTCAGGCTTACACATTTCACAGCACTTACCATAACACATACCCTCCCCAATGTCCACAACCCAGCCACCCCATCCCTACAACCCTGCCTCCCAGCCACCCTTAGTTCATTTTGTGAGTCTAGGAGTCTCTTATGGTTTGTCTCCTTCCCCATCCCTTCCTGTTTCATTTCTCTCCCCAACCCCCCACAACCCCCCACTGTGTCTCTCAAATTCTTCATATCAGAGAGATCATGTGATAATTGTCTTTCTCTGACTGACTTATTTCGTTTAGCACAATACCCTCCAGTTCCATTCACGTTGTTGCAAATGACAAGATTTCATTTCTCTTGATGGCTGCATAGTATTCCATTGTATATATATACCACATCTTCTTTATCCATTCATCTGTTGATGGACATATAAACTATTCTTTCCATAGTTTGGCTATTGTGGACATGGCTGCTATAAACATTTGGGTGCACTTGCCCCTTCGGATCACGACTTTGTATCTTTAGGGTAAATACCCAATAGTGCGATTGCTGGGTTGTAGGGTAGCTCTATCTTCAACTTTTTGAGGAACCTCATACTGTTTTCCAGAGCAACTGGAAGTTTCTGAAACTACTCCCAACCATTGGCCAAGAAAATAAATCAAGCCATAGTACATTCTGGGTAGAATGACAGATTACTCCCTCCCTCAGAGACTTAAAGAATGAGTATTGGTTCCCATTCTACTTTTCATTTCACTCACGGGCATATGGCCCTGCAGAACCCAGATGGATCCGTGTTGGACAATGGTGAACTTCTATAAATTTAACTAAGATGTAGCCCTAATTATAGTTGCCCTTCCAGATTAACACAACCTCTGACGATTAGTATGTGGCTATAGATTTAGCAAATGCATTGTTTTTGAATTCCATTAAGAATGAGGCTCTAGGGGGGCACCTGGATGGCTCAGTCATTGAGCGTCTGCCTTCGGCTCAGGTCGTGATCCCAGAGTCCTGGGATCGAGCCCCGCATCGGGCTCCTTGCTCGGCAGGAGGCCTGCTTCTCCCGCTACCATTCCCTCTGCTTGTGTTCCCTCTCTCGCTGTGTTTCTCTCTGTCAAATAAATAAAGTCTTTAAAAAAAAAAAAAAAAAAATTTAAAAAAAAAAAAAAGAATGAGGCTCTAGGGGTGCCTGAGTGGCTCAGTGGGTTAAAGCCTCTGCCTTCGGCTCACATCATGATCTCAGGGTCCTGGGATCGAGCCCCGCATCGGGCTCTTTGCTCAGCAGGAGCCTGCTTCCCCCTCTCTCTCTGCCTGCCTCTCCGCCTACTTGTGATCTCTCTCTCTGTTAAATAAATAAATAAAATCTTAAAAAAAAAAAAGAATGAGGCTCTAAAGCAGTTTGCATTCATATGCAATAGAGAAGAGCACAAACACAGTCTTGTTTCGTCCTTGTTAATTCTACTGCTGTCAGTCCATTGGCCACAGTTCCCAAATAAAACAGAACTGAGAGAAACAGAGAGAGAGGGAGATTTTTTTATAAAGCTTTGACTCATGTGATGGAGGAGGCCGAGAGGTTCCATAATCTGCTGTCGGCAAGTTGGAGACCCAGGAAAGCCAGGGTGTGATTTAGTCTGAGTCAATGGCTTGCGATCCAGAACCGATAGTACAAATCTCAGGCTGAGAGCAGGAGACCATGAGAGGAGATGTCCAAGCTCGAGCTATGAGGCAGAAAAAAGGGGGTAAAAAATTCCCCCTTTCCCCACCTTTTGTTCTAGTCATGCGTTCAACAATTGTATGATGCCCACCCACACTGCAGCGATCTACTTTGCTGAGTCCACCAATTCAAATATTAATCTCATCCAGATACACTCTCATAGACACACCCAGAAAGAACGCCTGCTATGGGCCCCCCACGGCCAGCCAAGCTGACCCATAACACTAACCATCACACTCAGTATCAAAATCGTCCAAGCAATGCTGTCCGAGAGAAATATAAGTCCCATGTGTAATTTTAGTAACCACACTGAAGATAAATCAAAAAGCAACAAGCGAAATTAATAATATATGTATTGACTTACTGAACATATCTAAAATATTATCAATTGCAACATGAATCAATATAACAATATTAATGAGATATTTTTACGTTCTTTTTTCATAACAAATCTTCAAAATCGGGTATATATTTCATGGTTATAAGTAGCCACATTTCAAGGGCTGAATAGCTACATGGAGCTGGTGGCTACCATACTGGACACCGCGGGTCTGAAGAACCCTTCATTGTCTGGACATTCCGTAGAACATCACACTAGGATACTATATTGATGACATGCTAACCAGACCCAGTGAACAAAGAAATGGCAGGTATTCTAGATGCCCTGGTAAGACACATACATGCCAGAAGGTGGGATATAAGCCATACAAAGATGCAGGGATCTGCCACACTGGTGAAATTTTTAAACCTGTTAGATATTTATGTAGAAAATAATTTAACTTGCCCAAAAAGAGGTCTGGCCTCAGCTCTTGGCTGGTAGGCAGTCATCTCTAGGCTGTTGGAATGTCATGCCAGATAGAAGTGTGGTATCATGACTAGGGCCAGCCATATTGTAACAGTGTAATTTGGGGTGGGACCTTTGGGTCACATGGCGACAGTATGACCTGTCGAGGGGCCGCAGATAATCAGTTGCAAAGGCAATCAACCATGCTTGTGCGACGGAGTCCCAACCCTTTGAGCATTAGCCTTGGGTAAGCTTCCCTGGTTGGCAATACTCCACGCATATTGTCATGTATCAATGCCAGGAGAGTAGTGCTCTTGACTCCATGGGGAGAGGACAGCTCTGTGTTTTGTACTTGCCTGAATTCTGCCTTATGCATTCCTTCCCTTGGCTGACCCTAGCCTGTATCTTTTAGCATTTAGAAACTATAGCTGTGAAGGTAACAGCTGTCACTGAGTTTTGCAAGTCTTTCTAGCAAATTATCGAAACTAAAGGTGATCTTGGGGATCCCCAAACTGGTGTCATAAGGGAGGGTGATCTTGTGCAGACTGTGACCTTTAACTTCACGGTGGATTACTTTCATGTTATCATTAAATGTTGATTTATCTTTGTCTATGTATTTACCACTTTCTTTGTTCTGCATGTCTTATAGCTCAGACTTTCCATCTGATATCACTTTTTCATAAATTCTTTGGTAAATTCAGGTCTGCTGGTGATTTTTTTTGTTTGTTTTCATCTGAAAATGTCTTATTTTGTGTTGTCTTTGGAATATATGGGTATAGGTTTTCAGGTTGCTAGTTACTTTTACCAGTACATTGAAGATTTAATTCTATAGTCATCAGGCTTCCACTGTAGCTGTTGAAAATATCAGATCCCTAAGTGTCACTCCTTTGAAGGTAATCTGTTTCCCCAACCCCCAGGTGTTTGTTTTTTTTTTAAGATTTTACTTATTTATTTGAGAGAGAGAGAGCTCACACAAGCCGGGGGAGGGGATGGGAAGGGGCAGAAGTAGAGGGAGAAGGAGGCTCCCCACTGACAAAGAGCCTGACGTGGGGCTCGACCCCAGAACCCTGGGATCATGATCTGAGCTGAAGGCAGATGCCCAGCTGACTGAGCCATCCAGGCACCCCGAACCCCCAGCTATTTTTAATAATTTTTTGTTGAGGGGCGCCTGGGTGGCTCAGTCACCAAAGCAGTTAAAGCCTCTGCCTCCGGCTCAGGTCATGGTCTCAGGGTCCTGCGATCAAGCCCCACATCAGGCTCTCTGCTCAGCGGGGAGCCTGCTTCCTCCTCTCTCTCTGCCTGCCTCTCTGCCTACTTGTGATCTCTCTCCTCTCTGTCAAATAAATAAAATAAAATCTTTAAAAAAAAAAAGAAAGAAATTACATTAAGCCTAAATTGCTTTTAGCTTTGATTAAAACTAAACTCAGGGGGCACCTGAGTGGCTCAGGCATTAAGCGTCTGCCTTCGGCTCGGGTCATGATCCCAGCGTCCTGGGATCAAGCCCCACATCAGGCTCCCTGCTCGGCAGGAAGCCTGCTTCTCCCGCTACCATTCCTTCTGCTTGTGTTCCCTCTCTCACTATGTTTCTCTCTGTCAAATAAATAAAATCTTTAAAAAAAAAAAAAAACTAAACTCAGAGGCCACAATTTTTCTTAGAGATAACTTTTACAAAGCAATGGATGCAAAGGCTTTTGAGAATGTAGAACACTGGTTTAGGAATTAAACTTTGAGCGTTGATGAGGCTTGTAAGTTACAGCAATACACATTCTGAGACTTGTCATAGTCTGAGTTTGTTTTTATCTGCTAACTAATAAGGTACAGGGAGCTTTTTTCCCTATAGTGTCAAAAGATTTATTTGAATAATTCCCTTGAGGTTCAAGGGAACCTCAATGAATGTTTGACATAGACAACCACATTTGTTAGAATGTTTGTTATAGAATTCTTCGTTAAATTTGTAAAAAAGTGTTTGCTATAGGAAATTAATTTTATTTACTGGCTTTGTGATAATTACCCGGCTGATTTTATCTCACTGATTTGTTGTAATTGATACAACTGGTATAAAAAGACCATGAGAGGGCCCCCTGGGTGGCACAGTCAGTTAAGTGTCTAACTCCTGGTTTCCCTCAGGTGGGGATCTCTTGGCTCGTGAGATCGAGCCCCACGTCCGGCTCGGCGCTCAGTGTGGAGTCTGCTTGAGACTCCCTCCCTCTCTCCCTCTCTCCCTTTGCTCCTTCTCCCCTAAAATTAATAAACAAATCTTTAAAAAGAAAAAAAAAAAGACTGTGAGGATTCCCTTAAAATAGGAATATAACGGGTGCCTGGGTGGCTCAGTCAGTTAAGCATCTGCCTTTGGCTCACCATCCCAGGGCCCCCAGGATCGAGTCCTGCATTGGGCTCCCTGCTCTGTGGACAGTCTGCTTCTCCCTCTGCCCCTTCGCCACTGCAGTTTGTACATATGTGTTCCATCTCTCTCTCAAAAATAAATAAATGAAATCTTTTAAAAGATTAGGACTACAATTAAATTCTTTCTGGTGAAAATTTATTTTGTTTTATGTGTAAATTAAAATGGCTTTAACAAATTAATTTGGAAATGCAGTACAGAATATCCAGTTTGCCACAACTGGGTATTCAGGAGAATGAAATACTCTTGCTTATTTTTATACTCTTGTTTTCTTTCAACTTTGTTCATCTGTGGATCACCAAATTCCTACAGACTAAATGGTAGTGTAGTACCCTTATAGCTTCCCTAAGCATATAAACACTTTAATGGGTGATGACTCAGAAGGCATCTGCACTGCTAGGTATCACTCATCGCCTTGTGTTGGCCCAAAAAATAGACACCCCATGCTGGAACATCAGCTAAATAGGTATTAGCTGCAGGTGGAGAGAAAGACAAGTGCAAGCAGTGTAAGCAAATAACTTGGAATCAGACCAACTATGGTCGAAATCTTGTCTCTATCCCTTATTAGCCTTGGCTCCCTGGGTAAGCTACTCTAAGCCTCAATGTAAATTGGGGGTAATGATATTAGCCATCTCATGGGGTCTTTTTGGGGGGACAGAAGGTAAAGGATGAAGTGAGAGTGTGATTATAAAGCACTTAGTAGGGGTGTCTGGGTGACTCCGTCATTAAGCATCTATCTGCCTTTGGCTCAGGTCATGATCCCAGGGTCCTGGGATTGAGCCCTGCATCAGGCTCCCCGCTCAGCTGGAGGCCTAGTTCTCCTCTCACTCCCCCTGCTTGTGTTTCCTCTCTCCCTGTCTCTCTCTCTCTCTGTCAAATAAATAAATAAAACCTTTAGGGAAAAAAAGATAAAGCACTTGATATACCGAGAGCACAAGAGTACCTAAGAAATAATGTCAGGTATTACTACCTGAGAATACATATTCTGCTGCCTGGAGGAGGAAAGGCAGCTTCAGAATTTCTGCTACCAGGCACTCAAGAGCAGTAATCACAGTGGAAGGCAGGGTAGGACCCTGCTTTCACATTGATTCTACGCTTAGAGAAAATGAGTAAGGGTTTGAGATTTACAGGGATTAGAGCACTCCACCTCGCTCCTGTTCCATGATGATATTCAGGGGATTACTTGCACTCCCCCTTCAGTCCCAGGCAACTAACCAGTCAACAAATACAAGAAGGCACTGCCAAGTCCAAGTGGACTCCTGAGGGGAAGGGAAAGAGAGAAGGGCCCCGTGCTTCCACTTCTGCTATGTCCCACTCATTCCCTTCTATCAACTGCTCATGAGCTACACACTTCAGCCCATCTCCATTTCCCAGGAGCAAAGGGCAAGACCTTTGCCCTTTGCAGAGTGGTCCTCCTGAGTGCAGGCTGGCTTATAATAGCCCCTCTGATCGGGGGAGGATACTGCCCAAATTCCTTTGCAATTGCCTCTGCTGAGGCCGACAGGAGATGAACAGACCTCCATTCTCCACACCAACCCAGGTCCAGGATGCACTCGGGCATCCAGAGCCTCCGCCAGCCTTTCTTGCTTCTGCCACACTCTGACCACACTCTCTTTAGCTAGGCAGCAAGATGTCTGATCTTGGGCTCTGGAGGGGACTAAGTTTGAAATCCAGGGTTCATCCCTAGTCAGCTTGTGACCTTGGGCAAGATACTTTTCCGTATCTAGTTTTCCCCGCACCTAGACAGACCCAAGGACTGTACCTAATCTGGAAGGTTTGGCACAGTGACTGCATAGAAAACTTTCAGTATCAGCTGTGATTGCCTTACAGGCCTAGGACCAAAAGAAACCTATTAAGTTGCTCTAATTACGTGGTGAAAAGACCCCGGGTTTTAGTTACAGTCTCAAATACTGACACTCCATAATCTTGAACAAGTCGGGACTTGTTTTTGGTCCCCTTTCCCCAACCATGACATGATGGACTTCACTGATTTAAAAAACACTCAATGAACATTTATTGAGTGCTATCGTCTATATTCCTACTCCAAAGGAGCACACACAAGGCTACAATTATTTCCCAATCAGCGCACTCACCACGTGGCGAGGACCCCAGAGTCGGGGGCGGGGGGACACGACCTGTTTCGCTCTGCTCTAGGGAAGGGACGGAGGGCCAGATTTACTAGGAAAGAGGCATTTGAACAAAGCTTGAAGGATAATTCACGAGTTTGCCTTGTAATTACTGGCAATGCTTTTATGTTACCGTCCCTTTCAAACTTCAGCATTCGTAGGGATTCCGTTCTGAAAATAAGCCCACTTCGCCTTTTTTATTGCCGAGGTCACTGTGATTGAGAGAGCCTGGAGCCGCAAAAAATAGGTTGTCTCCGCTTCCCCCTTCCAGGAACCGTGACCTCCCGGTGTCCGCGCGACCGGGGGTGTGCGTTTTGGCGGGGGCGGTCTGCTCGCCTGGGAGAGCAGGGCCTGGAGGTGACACCGCGCCTTCCAGCTCCAGGGTCCGGGGGACGGGGGAGTGGAGGGGGCTGCAGCTCCAGGAGAGTCAGCTTTGCAGTGACCGCGTCTGCGTCTCTCCAACCCCCGCAGGGACCTGGGAAAGGGCACAGGCCGCACGCGCGCAGAGTCACGTGGGCGGGCCGAGCGCGTGCCCCCGCACCCACGAGAGGAGGCGGGGATGGGGGGCGGGGCCGGCGGCGCGGCCTCCCGTGAAGCCTCGCGCGGGGAAGGACCGGAACTCCGGGCGGGCGGCTTGTTGATAATATGGCGGCAGGAGCTGCCTGGGCTTCTCGAGGAGGCGGTGGGGCCCACACCCGGAAGAAGAGTCTCTTTTCAGGCTAGTGCGGCGGCCGCTGCGGACCCGGAAGTCCGGGCCGGTTGCTGAATGAGGGGAGCCGGGCCCTCCCCGCGACAGTCCCCCCGCGCCCTCCGCCCCGACCCGGGCCCCGCCATGTCCTTCTTCCGGCGGAAAGGTAGCAGAGGGGGCTCCGGCGGGGAGCCAGGCCGGGCCTCAGGGGCGGCGGTGGGGTAGGTGGGCCTGCACGGGTTTCCTCTCGGGTGGCGGCGAGGCCCTCGGCCTCCGCGCAGACGCCCCCTGCGTGCCTTGCTTTGCTCCCGGACTCTGCAGGGAGGGAGAAGGTGGCCTCCTCGCGCGAGGTCAGAGGGGAATTGTCTCGCTGGTCCAAAAGTGTTTGCCGGAGCCCACACAAGTTAATGCCTGCTTGCGCAAAAACAGTTTTGGCGTTTGTGTGCGTGTGTGTCTAAACTGTGGATCCAGAAAAAGGAAATTCCTTTAGTATCGTCTTACGGAAGTCTCTGACTTTTCAGAATATTGAGGGTTTTATGTCTAAAAGCAACATGTGAAAAAGCTTGTTTTCTTCAACTAGTGCTGTTTTCTAGTTTCCCCTTTTTTGGGGGTGGGGAAGGGGATCCTGCAGTTCCTAAAATAACATTACTTACTGCTAAAAGTTCCCTAATGAGGAAAACTATTTCTTTTGATGACTTAGCAAGTCGACTAACCATTGGAACCCTCACTTTGTAAACTACTTAAATTTCTGATTTTCAGTTGTAATAGCTGCCCAGTTTTTAGGTAGAGGCAGCTTAATTTTGATCCTGGATAAAGTGGTTGTGTTGAATTCAAGGTATATATCCAGAATGAACAAGTGTAGGTTTTTTGAGTGATAGTGGTTCTTTCAGTTCTTGTTATTTAAGAAGAAAGGTACCAGAGGAAAAAGAAAAAAAACAAAACAAAACACTAAACCATATCAGGGACTTGGGTTCACATGACTTCTCTGCTACTGACTGTCTGTCACCTGGGACAGAAAAGTGTTAACCCACTTTTTTCTCCTCCCTCAATTGAAAATTAGATGATTCCTAAAGGCCCCATTCAGATATGGATTTAAGAATTCCTTTTAAGTACATGCAGAGTTTTAGTAACTGGTGTCATGGGGTGAGTGAATGAAACTGAGAAATGAATGAAAGCACTGCTGAATAAAATAAAACCTGCAAAATGGTACAAGGAAGCTTTGTTGATAATGTACCTTGGTGTAGTTTATAGCTTTAATTTGTTTGACAGTGTTGAAGTAGGTTTTTTTTAAAAGGGGGAAAGAAAGCATTCTATGTATAATGAGGCAGATTGCATGTTGCATAATAGACTGTTGTCTCTGTTCAACAAATACTTTTGAATGTCTACTGCTTGGCAGGCACTGTGTTAGGCTCTCATTATTAAGCACTGAACAAGAAAAAGTCCCTGCACCTATGGAACTTACTGTCTGCTGGGCAGACAAAATAAATCTCTTTCAGTACCTGTGTGTATTTACAAACTGATAACATGTTCCGACAGAGATAAGGTGAGAGGAGAGGCATATTTTGGTTTGATGTTAGAGAAAGGCCTCAGCAGGTGACCTTGGAACTTAGAGTCGAGGGGTCGGTAGGAGGTACCAGAGGCTAAGGAAGAGCATGTCCAAAGATTGTGAGTCAGGAAAGAGTTTGGTGTCCTTCAAGAAAGGAAGGAAGGCCACTGTGATTTGGGCTTAGAGAGGTAGACAAGATTCAGAGCTTTGTAGGCCATAGTTAGGTTTTATTTCAAATGCAGAGACACTATTTAAATTTATTATTATTATTTTTAAGATTTTATTTATTGATTTGAGAGAGAGCACAAGCAGGGGGAGCAGCAGGCAGAGGGAAAAGCAGGCTTCCGCCAAACAGGGAGCCCGATGTGGGACTCAATCCCAGGACACTAGGATCATGACCTGAGCTGAAGGCAGACACTTAACCAACAGCATCATGCAGGCATCCCCATTATTATTTTTGAAAGAGAGAGCACAAGAGGGGCAGGAGAGAGGGAGAGAATCTTAAGCAGGCTACGTTCTCAGTGTGAAGATGCTTCAGGGCTGGATCTTATGACCCTGAGATGATGACTTGAGCTGAAATCCAGAGTCACACACTTAACCCACTGAGCTACCCAGGTGCCCCTTAGAATTTTTAAAGAGGAATGATTTGATCTTATGTTATAAAAAAAAATCATTGTAGTTGCTTTTTGCAGACTGAATGTGGCAAGAGTAGAAGCTGGAGATGTTTCTGTTTAGGGATCCCATCCAGTCTTTAAATACCATTTTTAAATACCACCTATATGCTAGCGACTCTTGAATTTACATCTCCAGCTTGAATTCTCTCCCCTGAATTAGGAATGGTATATCCAACTGTTGGTCCACTTTATACCTCTATCTAATAGATATATCTGTTAATAGAAATAATAGGTTGATAGATGGATCTTTCACTTACTATATCTAAAATCTAACTCCAGACTTTTTGTCACCTCAGTAAATTGCATTTCTGTTCTTTTAATTGCTCAGACTAAAACTTTAGTGCCTTCTTGAACCTCTCTTCTCTCCTCTGTATCTACATAAGCAAATCTGCTAAATCTACCCCAGAACATAACCAAATTCAACCTTTTCTCAACATCCCTCACTATTAACTCCCTGGTCTAGGTAGTCATCTCTGTTTAGATTGGACAGTTAAGGAAGTTAACTGTCATTGAGAGGATGTCATTCAAATCTCAGCTTAAATGTTAGGAGGAAGCTGGTTTTATGAAAGTATCGAGAAAACGAGTGCCTGGGTAGCTCAGTCGGTTGAGCATCCGACTCCTTTGGCTCACTTCATGATCTCAGGTCGTGAGATGAGCCCTGTGTTGTTTTGAGCTGAGCGCAGAGCCTGCTTGGGATCCTCTCTCCCTTTCCTTCTGCTTCCCACCCCCACCCCTGCCAGCACTTGCTTGCTCACTCACTTGCTCTCTCAAATAAATAAAATCTTTAAAGGCAAAAGGAAATAGAGAAAGCAGAGTTATTTTGCTATAGGCTTCAGTTTGGTTTCCCTTCTTCCAACCTTGACCCCTATCTGTTCAGATTTCTCCAGTAGCTTTCTATACGTGGCCCTCCTTAATCTAGTTCCCATTTCCTCTGTGTTCATCTCCTGCTCTCGTTTTCCATCACTGTTCCTTCTATATTGGCCTCTTTGTTGTCAAATACATTCCCACCTCAGGGCCTTCGCACTTATTTTTTCTCTCTGCCTGGAAACCTCTTCCCACAGATACCCGCTACTTTGTTCTCTCGTCTCCTTCAGGTTTTTGATCACTTGGCATCTTGGTGAGGCTTTCTCTGTCCATCCTACTTTTAACATTGCAGTCCCCAGCGCTTGCACTCCTTCCTGTCTTGCCTACTTTCTCTACAGCATTTATCACCCTCTACTTTTCTATGTATTTTATTAATCAGTGCCTGGGTATAGTTAGGAATTTGGTAAATATTTGTTGAATAAATGAATAAAAACAAAAAATATCCACTAGTAAAAAGTGCTGAGCAGGGAATTTAAACTGGTGTGGGAGTAGATCACAGGACAACAGTATTTGTTCAGATAATAAAGGAAGGCTTGTCTGAGAAGATGGTATTTAATTTGAGATCTGAATGAAGGGAGAGAGCCAGCCTCACAAAAGATCAAAGGAACTGCATTCTAGCCGAGAGAACTAGAAGTACAAATGTCCTGAGGCAGCAGTAGCTGGGTGTGTTTAAGGAACCTGAATAAGGCTGGAACTTACTGGGTATAGGATATGTTTTGGAGATAGAAATAGCATAACTTGAGTAAGTGATTGGAGTGAAGAAAAACTGGGAAAGCTTTGGGCTTAGAGCTTGGGGCAGGAAGAATTAAGAGCTGTCTTTTGGCAGTTGTGACTTTGTGATAACAGACATCCATGTGGATACATCAAGGAGGCAGTGGGATGTATGAGTCTGTAGTTCTGGAAAGAGGTCAGAACGTGAGATATGGTTCTGCTTTAGAAGTATTTTGCAGGAGCACCTGAGTGGCGCAGTCAGTTAAACCGCTGTGTTCAGCTCAGGTCATGATCCTAGGATCCCGAGATTGAGCCCCCAAATCAGGCTCCTTGCTCAGCAGGGAGCTTGCTTCTCCCTCTCCCTCTATCTGCCACTCCCCCTGCTTGTGCTCTCTCTCTCTCTCTCTCTCTCTCTGTCAAATATATAAATAAGATCTTTTAAAAAATTTTTGCATAACTGATGACTAATGACTTAGGATTAATGAGATCACTTAGAGAATACATAAAATGTGTGAATTATGTTGAAGGGCTAAGGCTATTATAACAAAGATACACTGAAGTGTAATGGCTCAAACAAGATAGATTTTTTTATTACTCTCTTGAATGTAATGGTCCAAATTCATTGGGTGGCTTTGCTTCATAATCATTCAGGGATCACTTTCCTCCCTAATTGTTACACCTCTTTCCCTTCGGGTATGGTCTGTTTTGTCAAAGCTGGGTCATAGCCCTTTCCGTCTGTCCTCAGTCCTCTGATCCATAGTAAGGAGGAAAGAGAAGCTTTGGCCAGCAAAGTGGCACATAATCATTTCTATTCATATTCTGTTGGTGAAAAGGTGTCATATGCAGTCATAGATAACTGCAAAAGCTTCTGGGAAATGTAGCATAACTAACCAGCTAGTAACTAGCTACTAGGCTACAGTAGAAAGAGGAAAATGAGTTCTGTGGCCAGTTAGCATTTCCTGCCATACTGTATATACACAAGAACAGAGCCTTGGTGAAAGCTCTGGAGTTAAGCCAGCTTTTAGAAGTTAAATTGAGGGGCACCTGGGTGGCTCAGATGGTTGGGTGTCTGCCTTCAGCTCAGGTCATGATCTCCAGGTTCAGGGATCAAGCCCCATGTCAGGGTCCTGGCTTGGCAGGGGTCTACTTCTCCCTCTCCCTCTGTTTCTTCTCCTGCTTGTGCTCTGTTTCTCTCTCTGTCTGTCTCTCAAATGAATAAATAAAATATTTTTTAAAACATTTTTTAAAAAGTTAAATTGAGGAATATGAGCCATCGGCAAAGGAAAAACAAAAATAAATTGCCAGTTATATAGGAGTGTGATATCATGAAAGCTAAGAGAAGATAATATTTCAAAAAGAAGGGCATATTGTGTTGAATGTCACCTGCAAGATCAAGATAGAAATAACTTAGTTTGATAATGTGAACGTAATTGATGACTTTTGAGAGAGGTATCAGTGGAATGGGTTGGAGAGAGAATGTAAAGTGTGGAAAGTAGCAAGAATAAAAACACCTTTTTCAAGAAACTTCAGTCAAAAGGAACTGAAAGGGACTCTTGGGTTAAGGGATTTTTTTTTTTTTTTTTTAAGATAAAAGGCACTAGAACATGTTTGTATGCTGATAGGAATGATCTGGTGGAGAGGGGGAGAAAATAATACAGAAGAAAGAGGTTTTACTTGTGGGAGTAAAGTTCTTGAGAAGTTCTGAAGGATGAGATTAAAGCCTGACTATACCAAGATTTGGTTAGGGTATGCTGCCGTTGGGAATGGCAGTTGGTAGCACCACTTGTATAAAGTTTAAAAACCTTTGATCAATGCTATATGTTGTTTATAGATACAGAAACATATTAACGAGTGAAAATGTAGGTAGAAACAATAAATATCCAATTTATGGAATTATTTCCCTAGGGAGAAGGGGGAATCCAATCAGAGAGGACTTAAGTTGCACATGCATGTCTTATTTCTTTTGAAAAAATTTTAGAAGCAAATATAGCATTATGTTAAGATTTGATAAACCTAAGTGTTACTCAGATTAAATTCTAGTATTGTCTTTGTTTTAGCTGTTTCAGTACAAGGAAATACAGACAAGAAAAAGCATAGTCAGCAGTACAGAATAAGGTAGCTGAAATAAAGCTAAATAGATCAGTAGATCAGTAGCCACAATAAATGTAAATAGACTTAATTCTACCCAAAGACAAAAACAAAAGCTAAAAGACAAAAAGGCTGGGTAATAAAGATCCACCCAAGATCCAAGAGCCACGCATAAACTACTGAGAGCACAACTAAAACATAAGGACATAGAGAAATTGAAAATAACTGGATGGAAGGATATAGCAGACAGATGTTAACCAGAAGAAAGCTGTGTGGCAGCTTGATGATACACTTTAAAGCACAAAACGTTAGCAGGGCTAAAAAGGTCACTACGTTATGATAAGATGAACAGGGTAGTAGGAAGATAAAACTCTGAACTGCTTTGCACCTAATATCAATCTCAAAATACATAAAGCAAGATACACAGAACTACCGGGAGAAATCAACAAATTCATAGAGTTAAAGGTTTTTTCCTTTTGTTTTGTTTTTTTAGAGGTTTTAATTTTTTGACAGAGAGAGATCACAAG
>CM053619.1:6159262-6196163 GCA_028646535.1 Procyon lotor
AACCTGTATATTCTTCAGCACCTTGCATATGATAGGCTTTTACTAAGCACTTGTTGGCTGTCCTGGTGATACAGTAAACCAGTGCCCTCCTATTAATCACATGTTTAATGGTTCCCTAAAATCGATGAGTTGACTTTATTATTTTTTAAACTTAAAATCAATGAATTACATATAGTGTATTATTAGTTTCGGAGGTAGAGTTCAGCGATTCATCAGTTGCATATAACACCAGTGCTCATTAGATCAGGTGCCGTCCTCAATGCCCATCGCCCAGTTACCCCGTCTCCCCACCCACCTCCCCTCCAGCAACCCTCAGTTTGTTTCCTATAGTTGAGAGTGTCTTATGGTTTGTAGTTGACTTTATTTTAAAAAAGCAAAAAGCGAGGGGTACCTGCATTGGTTGAGCATTTGACTCTTGATTTTGGCTCAGGGTTGTGAGATCAAGCTCTGTTTCGGACTCCATGTTGGGTTCCCTGCTCAGTGTGGAGTCTGCTTCAGACTCTCTGCATCTGCCCCTCCTCACTGTGCATAGTCTCTCTCTATAAAATAAATAAATAAATCTTTTTTATTTTAAAACTTCATTTTAAGAGAGCGCGCACACAAACAGGAGGAGGGGCAGAGAGAGGGAGAAGCAGACTCCTTGCCAAGGAAGGAGCCTGATGCGGGACTCGATCCCAGGACCCTGGAATCATGACCTGACCTGAAGGCAGATGCTTAAATGACTGAGCCACCCAGGCGCCCCATAAATAAATCTTTAAAAACAAAATAAAAACAAAAAGTGAAAAATACTCTGAACTGAGCTGACAGATCTGGAGTAAAGAACTGTCACTTATAAGGCTTGGCTTTCTGTTGTTTATCCAGAAATATGGATGATTACAGTTTTTACTTCTCTGTTACTTTGGGTGAATGGTCTTAACTTAAAATTTATCCAGGGTACTTTATTGTAATCAGTATATTGTCTTTGTTTATAGGTTAGAGCACGCTTCTTTAGGGTGTAATCTCTACTATGGTTTTGACTGATTTCATTATGTTAATTACAAAGACGAATAGAAAATTATAATGGAAATTATTTATGTAGCCATTACATGTAAATTTCATAAATAAAATTTATTTACATAAGATCTGTAGATTGCCACTTAGACTTTTCTTTCAAATTTGTTATCTTGTGTGGCTAGCATTAAGTGTTAATCATATACACTCAGTTTGCTAGAGAGAAACTAATTATAACTTAAGAGATTTGTGGGACACCTGCGTGGCTTAGTGGGTTAAAGCCTCTGCCTTCGGCTCAGGTCATGATCTCAGGGTCCTGGAATCAACCCCCATATCAGGCTCTCTGCTCGGCAGGGAGCCTGCTTCCCTCTCTCTCTCTGCCTGCCTCTCTGCCTATTGTAATCTCTCTCTCTCTCTCTCTCAAATAAATAAATAAAATCTTAGATTTGTAACGTTAGGGAAGAACTAGGATACCTTATAGTCTTTTTTTCTGCTTACTTCTGTTAATTTTAAGCCAGTTGGATTCCATGTTGGTTCATACCGCCTTTCTTAAGCAAAATTTTATTAACTTTGGTAAAGACTTCAAGCCCTTAGCAAGCACCGTGTGTCAAGACTAGATCTGAATGTAGAAGGAAAGGATTTGATGTCTCAGTCACTTTAGATTTCTCTGGTCTTCTACTCTAAACTCTGCTACTGACAGTATGACTTTGGGAAGTCATATAACCTTCCTCAGATTCTTTGTTGAGTGAGAGGGTTGGCCTGCCCAACTTCTAAAACTGTACCTGGCTAAAAAATTCCACGTTCCTACCCTGTGACAGTATATAATCTATGCTTAGCATTCGCTGGCTTCCTTTAGAGTCAAACAGAACAGTATAGGAAACAGGCCCTCAAGAAGTTTGCAGTATAAGGGGAGCCTGGGTGGCTCAGTGGGTTAAAGCTTCTGCCTTCAGCTCAGATCATGATCTCAGGTCCTGGGATCTAGCCCCGCATCGGGCTCTCTGCTCAGGGGGAACCTGCTTCCTCATCTCTCTCTGCCTGCTTCTCTGCCTGCTTGTGATCTCTCTCTGTCAAATAAAGAAATGAAATCTTTAAAAAAAAAAGAAGTTTGCAGTATGATTAGAACTTAGACATGGAATAGTAGCAAATATACCAACATACTAATAACAAGTGTTTCTTGAGCACCTGTTCTGTTTTAGGCATTAGCCAAAAACTGAAGCTAAACAAAAAAAAGATTTGGATCCGGCAGTCATTGAACTTACAGATTGGTAGGGGAGAGGAACATTAATCAATTGATTAATTAATGATTAATCACAGATGGCATGGGCTAGATCTACAGTGATGAAAATAAAGAGATCTGGATTGATCGATTAAGAGCTAAAATGGATAGAACTTTGTTATTGATATATAGGAGGTGTAAGAGACAGGAAGGTTTCAGATTAACACCTACTTTTCTGGCTTGCCTAACAGTGCGACTGGTGGAGAACCAAGTTGGGAAATTCAATTTTGGCATGTTAGGTGGGAGGTACTTGGAGACATTTACATATATTATTTTATCCACATAATAATTCTAGAGTCTGAGTTTCCAACCAAAGGTAAAAGAGTGATTTTCCTAGAGTATGGCAGACCAAAGCTGAAATTCTGCCTATTGAAACACTCTTTACTATCTCATTGACTTATGACAAAGTATTTAACTTTTGTCTGTCTGCATCTCAAAAATGAGGAAAATACTGGTCTTGCAAAATTGTTGTGAGAAATAATGAAGTAATGTACCCTCCAAAAATGTGTATCAAGCACCCAGTACAAGGTCTGGTATGTGGGAGGTACTACTTTGGTAGCTCTTGTTTTCTGGTTGTAGCAGAAGAGGCCCTGAATATGATGACTTAGTTAAATGAAGTATTGCGAGGAGTTCAGAGGAATCTGAGATCAGCAAATGGTTTTTGAAGTGTGGGGAAGATTTCGTAGAAATGGGACGTAACCTATATGAAAGTTGAATAATAAGGATTTGAATGAAAGAGGCAGTTCTTTCTTTTTTCCCTAATAGCCCAGCCTCTTACTTCTTTGAGTATATATATATTGGGCAAAGGGCCCTTCAGACAAGTAAGGGGATATTTTTACCAAAGATTGATAGCCAGTTATAAGGGCCTTAAAGACCAGAACAGAGAGTTGAAGCAGAGAAAATAGGGAGCCTGCAGCCTTTTGAGTAAGATGTTGATGTTTACATATGGTAGTTATGAAAGGTAAGTCTGGAAGAGTTCTATAGGATGGAGACCCTAGAAGTTCTTTTGCTGTAATACAGAAAAGCCTATACTAAGGGTGTGGTGTTGATAACAAACATGCAAGTAGATGTTTAAATATCTTTAAGGAAAAATCCATCAATCTTAGGTAAACATGTAGAGGAAAAAGAATGGGTCCACGATTTTGAGCTTTGGAGACCTAGCAGACTGAACAGAAATAGGGAAATTCAGTAGGAGCATTAGTTTGGAAGAAGAGGCGGTGAGTTTGATATTTGGACAGATTGGTCTTGATATGGTAAAGTCAAAGTGAGAATAGCTATTGGTAAGGAATTAATAGGCCCCAAGCCCAAATCAAAGGACAGGTCTCAGATACAGGTCAGGGCTTCTCCACTGGGACTCCAGTTCCATAGAGATGTGCCGTTCGAGCTGTTGCAGGGAGGTCCAGGTCCAGAGTGAGTGAGACTTTTCCCTTGAATCAGCCAGAGTTACTAATAATTCTTTTTGGGTTTTTTAAATTGTATTTATTTATTTGACAGAGAGACAGCAAGAGAGGGAACACAAGCAGGGGGAGTGGGAGAGGGAGAAGCAGGCTTTCCTGCCGAGCAGGGAGCCCAATATGGGGCCCCATCCCAGTACGCTGGGATCTTGACCTGAGCCTAATGACTGAACCACCCAAGTGCCCCCTAATAACTCTTTTTTAAAATCTCCTTTAGATAATCTGTTTAAATTTTAGGTACCTATTTTTTCTGGAGCTTTATCTATTTTAACAGATGTATCAGGGTCTCACTTAAATTTATTTGGAGGAAAAAGAGGAGCGCTTACAGGTTTAAATAATCTGTTCGGAAAAGATGGCTCTAGTAATTAGAAGGTTTGAGAGTAAATGTTGTTTCTAGCAGAAAGAATAAAAGAGCAGAGAGCCTCAGGAAGAGGAGGAGTCAGGGAAGGAGACCATTTCTGACATAGTGGGCTTTTTTTTTTTAATTTCTTTTTTAAGACTTTGTCAGAGAGCAGGAGAGCAGCAGCAGGCAGAGGGAGAAGCAGGCTCCCTGCTCAGCAGGAAACCTGATTCCAGACTCCATCCCAGGTCTCTGGGATCAAGACCTGAGCCAAAGGCAGAAGCTTAGAGGACTGAACCACCCAGGCGTCCTTTCTATCCTTCTTGTTATAGCAATATGCTAGACCAGCACTTTTTTAAAACCTTTAATAAGAGTCATTACCATTTGTGTGGAATAAACAGGAGAGGTAGAATGTTGATCCAGCTGTAGCAGCAAGGTCACAGGACTACTTTGACAGTATTGTAATATTGAGTTGCTTATTTCCTGTTAACAAATGGGTAACCTCTTCATTCTGATGTCAATAGGATATTTCTTCAGACTACTAAAGAAAATGTATTTTGTGACTTTTTTAAGTGTGCTTTATCCTTAAGCAGCTTAAACTTTGATCATAAATATTTTTCATTAGAGAAATTTTGTTACCCAATTACAAAGTAAAATACGGGGGCTCCTGGGTGGCTTAAGCATCTGCATTCAGCTCAGGTCATGATCCCAGGGGCCTGGGACTGAGTCCCACATCGGGCTCCCTGCTCAGTGGGGGGACTACTTCTCCCTCTGCCTACTGCTCCCCCTGCTTGTGCACTCCCTCTCTCTCTCTGACAAATAAATAAAATAAAATTTTAAAAAAGTAAAATAAGTATTCTGAAGAATATTTTTCTCATTTTTACCCTATTCCACAAGTTTAGTTTTGTTCCGTGGACAAAAAGGGTTAAGGAATTGAAAAGGGTCCATATATCAGAATGTTTTCTGGCTTTGGGTACTTCATGTCATCAGTAGAAGTTCTCAAAGAAACACCTGTGTTTTAAGTTCCATTTTTGGGACAGTATTTTGAGAATTATAAATAATAATAGACATTTCATTCGAGTTTTCTGCTGCTTGATTACCTTTCCCCTAAGTACTTTTTGTTGAGTGTGCATACATAAGAGCGGCATTATAAAATTTAATTTTTAAAGTTCTCTTAAAGCCCTTTATGAGACATTTTTAGGCTATCAAATTGTGTTTAATTTTTAACCTTTTTTTTTTTTTTTAAATTATAGCTTCAATATCTGTACATTCCCCACAAAAAAGCACTAAAAATCATGCCTTGCTGGAGGCAGCAGGACCAAGTCACGTTGCAATCAATGCCATTTCTGCCAACATGGACTCCTTTTCAAGTAGCAGGACAGCAACACTTAAGAAGCAGCCAAGCCACATGGAGGCTGCTCATTTTGGTGACCTGGGTAAGTGACTCACTTTTTGTTAACTTCCAGTAGGAAGGATTTGAGTGTATTATGGGAAACTCTTGCTGGAGGATACGAGAACTATATAATGGGAATGTGCTTTGGAAAAAATGTATTTAAAATAACAGGTACAGAGGGGCCTGGCTGGCTGGCCAAGTCAGTAGAGCATATGATTCTTGATCTGAGGGTTGTGAGTTCGATCCCCACATTGGGCATGGAGCCTCCTTAAAATAAATAAAATTTGGGGCGTCTGGGGGCTAAGTCGTTAGGTGTTTGCCTTCAACTTGGGTCATGATCCCGGGGTCCTGGGATCAAGCCCCACATTGGGCTCCCTGCTCGGGGGAAGCCAGCATCTTCCTCTCTCTCCCACTTCCCCCGCTTACATTCCCTCTCTCGCTGTCAAATGAATAAATAAAATGTTTTTTAAAAATAATAAAATAAAATTTAAAAAATAAAAATGACAGCTACAGGTATTAACAAATGATACTCTATTTTGTTCCCATAAGCATAAAATATAAAGCATTCTCACTAAAAAAAAAAATGGGCCATTTCCAGAAGAAGAAATACATTTAACCACTAATAATATGAAAAAGATGCCTCGTTTCACTCATACTCAGGAAAACACAAATTTAAGTAATGAGTTAATGTTCCCCCCTAACACATCAGCAAATCTTTGAAGTTTGATCATTTGAATGGTAACAGAGATGAAGAAAAATAGCCACTCCTACTTAGTGGAAGTATAGATTGATGAAGATTTTTTGGAAGGCAGTTTGGAACTATTTATCAAAGTATAAAATAGAAGGGGCACCTGGGTGGCTCAGTGGGTTAAAGCCTCTGCTTTTAGCTCGGGTCATGATCTCAGGGTCCTGGGATCAAGCCCCACATCGGGCTCTCTGCTCTGTGGAGAGCCTCCTTCCCCCTCTCTCTCTCTGCCTGCCTCTCTGCCTACTTGTGATCTCTCTCTCTCTCTGTGTCAAATAAATAAATAAAATCTTAAAAAATATATATATATATATATATGCATATATATATAAAAAATAGAAGATCTAGCCCTGAGATATAGTCACATATATGCAAAAAGATGTATATAGAAGTTGTATAAAGCTGTTTATGGCAGTGTTTGTGAAAGCAAAAAAATGAGGAACAACATGTAAATATCTGTTGATGGAGAAGTAGTTAAATTGTGGTATATCTGCATCTGGAATATTGGGGAGCTGTTTAAAAGTCTGAAGATGACCTAGAGAAATATCTAAGGTTAAGGTAAAAAGCAGGTCACATATCAGTAAGTGTAGTAGGGTCCCTATTATGTTAAAATTACTTATCCCCTCCCCCAAAAAAGATATGCAGGAGATCAATGTTTTCTGAATTTTTGTTACCCAAAGTTCTGCACTTATAAAAATTGTGTGTCATGGTATCATAAATTGAAAGAAAAGTGAATAAATTGATGTCTAATGAGGTAAGTCCCTCTTTTGACATCTTTGCTTAACATTTGTATATATTCAAAGGTGTCAAAATGTTTATGGGTCACACTCAGCAATACATTGCAAACAGCATTTGTACTGATCACAAAGTAAAATTATAAGTTTTCCTGGATTATACTTATATTGCTAGTGGGTATGTGAAATGGTACAGCCATTCTGGAAAGTAGTTTGGCAATTTCTTATAGAGCGAAACATGCAATTGTCATATGACCCTGCAATTGCACTCTTTGGCCTTTATCCTAGAGAAGTGGAAACTTACATTCACACAAAGCCTATACCCCAATGTCCGTAGCAGCTTAAAAGCCAAAAACTGGCTGTCTTTCAGCAGGCGAGTGAATGGTTAAACAGACCGTATGGTACGTGCATACCACGGAACACTACTCCGCAATAAAAAAGAGCAGACTGTTGATATACCTAACAACTTGCATGAATCCCAAGGGAATTTTGCTGAGCATCAAAAGCCAATCCCAAAAGGTTATATGCGCTAGGATTCCATTTGTATAATATTCTCAAAATGACAAAATTAGAGAAATGAAGAAGAGTAGGGTCTGCCAGAAGTGTGGAACGGAGGAGGTGGTTATAAAAGGCCATGTGAGGGATCTACGTGGCATTGGAACTGTTGGGTATCTTGGCAGTTACATGGGATAAAATTGCATAGATTCCATTGCATTGAATGAAGTCCACAGGTGAGTACAGGTGAAATGGGGAAATCTGAGTAAGATTGGTGGTCGTATCAATGTCAGTACCTTGCTGTGATACTGTACCAAAGTACTGTAAGATATTACCATGGGGAACCTGGATAAAGGGTACGTGGGGGTCTCCCTGTATTGTGTCTTACTATTGTATTTGAACTTCCCATTATCTCAAAATTAAAAATTTAATTTAAAATTGTACATATTGCAAAGGATCAGGATTTCCTGAAGTTCAAGGAAGCGATGTTGACAAAGCAGCACTGGTTAACATTGAACATGAGACAGTGGGGGGGGGTGCCTGGGTGGCACAGTCGGTTAAGCGCCCCACTCTTGATTTCGGCTCAGGTCATGATCTCGGGGTTGTGTTGGGCTGTACTTGCTTGCTCGCGCCCTCTCTCTCGAAAAGAAAAAGAAAAGAAAAAGAAAATGAGACAGCCAGCAAGGATGAAGTGCTTCAAAAGCACACATGAAGTGCTTCAAAAGAAAATGATTTGAATATCAAAGGATTACGAAAAGCCCTTTTGAAAAATTGATGAAACCCTGTTAATTTTATGAAATGAATCTCAAAATGTCAATGCTATAAATGTAAAAAAAATTTATTTATTCTAATAACTAGTTTGTGATTATGATCCTAACCTAAATTCAGTTACGTATATAATGAACTTATTTTTATTAAATTTTGGTAAGTTTAGTTTTATTTTTCAAGGAAAGATCCCAGAGCTACTCTTTATTCTGTTGTAGCAAATGCTGAGGGTTGGTAACATTTTTCTGGCTGTATCCACACATGGACCGTTTTTTCCTCTGGAGAAGTTCCTAGAGGTAGAGTTACTGGATTGCAAAATCATGCAGATTATTAAAGCTTTGCTCTCTGTTATTGAATGCTCCTCCAAAGAGGTTTTTGCCATTTTTTATTTTCATCATCAGTGGGTGACAGTGTTGCCTGTTCTGCTGTGCCTTTGTTATTTTTTATTGTTATTTTTTGAAAAAACATCTTCCAGTTGGACAGACAAAAACGTTATCTTGTATTAATTTGCTTTTCTGGCATTTTTAATTAGATTGAATATATTTTCATGTTTTTATTGGCCTTCTTTCTTTGGTACTAGTATCGTAAGATTTTTTTTCCCCAAGAATTTACATGGTCTGAACTGCCATTAAAAGATAAGAATAGGGGCGCCTGGGTGGCTCAGTCGTTAAGCGTCTGCCTTCGGCCCGGGTCAGATCCCAGGGTCCTGGGATCGAGCCCCGCATTGGGCTCCCTGCTCGGCGGGAAGCCTGCTTCTCCCGCTACCATTCCCTCTGCTTGTGTTCCCTCTCTCGCTGTGTTTCTCGCTGTCAAATAAATAAAATTAAAAAAAAAAAAAAAAAAAAGATAAGAATAATTGAGTTACAGAGAGCTTTTTAATAGGTTGATTAAGTTTTGGACACCTTTTTTTTTTTTTTTTGCCTGTTTAGAAGGCATAGTGATAGTATTTCTAGCTCTTTACTCAATTAAAATTGCTAGGGAAGTAAACTTTGGTTCAAGAATTCTGGTACCACTGATGCTAAACTTGGCTGACTAATCCGTTAATCTTAAATTATTTGTTACTGAACTGCTAATCTTTTGCTTCTTTCAGGCAGATCTTGCCTGGACTACCAGACTCAAGAGACTAAATCAAGTCTTTCAAAGACCCTCGAACAAGTCTTGCATGACACTGTTGTCCTCCCTTACTTCATTCAATTCATGGAACTTCGGAGAATGGAACACTTGGTTAAATTTTGGTTAGAAGCTGAAAGTTTTCACTCTACAACTTGGTCCCGAATAAGAGCACACAGTCTCAACACCGTGAAGCAGAGCTCATTGGCTGAGCGTGTCTCTCCGTCTAGAAAGCATGAAACTGCAACATCTTTTGTAACTGAGTCTCTTGACAGGAGATTGGAGGATTCTAGCTCAGCCCAACTGCTTATGACTCAATCCGAAGGAATTGACCTGAACGATAGAACTAGCAACATTCAGAATCACTTGCTGCTTTCCCGGGAATGTGACAGTGCCCATTCTCTCCATCTTGAAATGGCCAGAACAGGAACGCATCAAGTTTCCATGGAAACCCAGGAATCCTCCTCCAGACTTCTAGTAGCCAGTAGAAATAGTCCCTCTTCACCACTAAAGGAATTATCAGGAAAATTAATGAAAAGTAAGTATGTGGTTTTCTTTCTCTCTTTATCCTGTTTGTTTAATCAGTTTACAAAGTAGACCGTCAGATGAAGAATAAAAGGATTGGAATAGTGTTCTTTTCTCTCACACCCACTTGCAAATTTGGAAGGATTTGGAGAATGTCCTGGAGGAGGATTGGTGTATGAAAAAGGAACGGCAGGGATACAGACCTGCAGAGATTGGGTCCTCTCAGAAGCCTATTTAGCAGAATTAACAAATGAAGAAAGTCCTGGTTTAGGAAAGTTAAGTAATTTGCCTCGGGTTATAGAGTGAGCAGGGAGCTAGAGTTAAAATCAGCATTTCAACAACAGTACCTCTTTATTTCTTTATTCGTTTGGAAGTTACTCTCCTTTTTTAATCTTTCAGTTATCACCTTCTGGAATTCCGATTAGACAGCCTTCCTGTTTTTCCTCTCTTTCATCTTAACCTGTTGTTTGCTTCTCATAGGGTTAGGTTATTCTTTTTTGGTTTTTCCTTATTTGCTTTTGCTTTTCTTTTTTTCCCCCTAGTAACACTATTTTTTCAGAGCAGTTTTCCTTGGCTTTTTATTTTAAGATTTTACTTACTTGTTTGAGAGAGAGACAGCGACAGAGATAGCGAGAGCGACCATGAGCCGAGAGGAGAAGGGGAAGCAGACTCTCCACCGAGCAGGGAGCCCTACGCCCGCTGGGGGCTCAATTCCAGGACCCTACGATCATGACCTGAGCCGAAGGCAGATGCTTAACCAACTGAGCCACCCAGGCGCCCCTTTTCAGAGCAGTTTAAGGTTCACAGCAAAATTGAAGGGAGGGTATAGCGATTTCTTGTATACCCTTGGCCCCCGCACATATATAGGCCTGTCACCCCCATCATCCACATCCCCCACCAGAGTGGGACATCTGTTGCAATTGTTGAACCTACCTGGACACGTTATAGTCACTTACAGTCCATAGTTTACATCAGGGTTCACTTTTGGTGCTGTGCATTCTATGGCTTTGGACAAATGTACAATGACATGTGTCCATCATTATGGTGTTAAGAGTATTTTCACTGCCTTAAAAATTGTCCATACTCTGCCTTTTCATCTCTCCCTACCTGCTAATCCCTGAGAACCATTAATCTTCTTACTGTCTTCATAGTTTTACCTTTTCCAGAATGTCATATAGTTGAAACTATATAGTATGTAGCTTTTTTACATTGATGGTCGTTTCTTCAGATCTGTGTTTTAGTTCATTTATTGTCTCTTAAGATGGATCTAATCTGCTATTGAATCCATTATTTAAAATTTTTTTTATCTAAAAGTTACTGAACTTTGTACTTCTAGACTTTTTTTTTAGTTCAGATTTGCCTGGTCAATTTTTAGTTTCTTGTTCCTTTATCCCTTCATCTCACTTTTGAGCCCATTTTTTATTTCTTTAAGTTTATTAAACATATGTTCATCATATTCATCATCTGATAATTCTAATATTTATAGGTTTTATGGATCTGATTCAGCATTTTTTTTTTTAAGATTTTATTTATTTATTTGACAGATCACAAGTAGGCAGAGAGGCAGGCAGAGAGAGAGAAGGAAGCAGGCTCCCCACTGAGCAGAGAGCCCAATGCGGTGCTCAATCCCAGGACCCTGAGATCATGACCCAAGCCGAAGGCAGAGGCTTTAACCCACTGAGCCACCCAGTCGCCCCAGCATTTCTTTCTTTCTTCAGATTCACACTCTTGGTAGCTTGTGATTTTAGTGGTTTTGGCTGTCTGAACATAGGTTTTTGGGTTTTTTTCTGTGGGAATTCTTTGAGAACGCTGTTTAAATTGGGTTATTCAAGGAAAAAAATAAAAAGTAAGTTGGGTTATTTCAGAATATATTGGCATTTGCTTTTGCCATGTGTCTGGGGCCAGCTTCACTACCTTCCTGGTACCACTTAAAATACATTTTTGTCTTGGGTTTTCAGGCAAACTCTTAGGGCCTTTGGCATGATTTTGGTCTAATCTACCCTGTTTGGGCCCTGGGCAATTGCCCTTGAAAGTGCACACTTCAAGAGTCTTGGCATTGCTGGTTTTCCCAGGTGACTGCGCTGCCTGTCTCGCACTTTGCCCATCTTGATTTGCACTGGCTGCTGCAGGTCCACACTTTCTTTATCTTCGAGTTAGAAATCCAGAAAGCTTGGACTATCACCTGTTATTTTTTAAATGAATTAAACTTGAACTAGTATGAACTAACTGCAGAAATGTGAATGGGTGTGATAACGTGGTGGTGTTCCTCATGCAGCTAAGAGTATTAACAAGGTATTTGTAAACATAGTGCGTTCCCTCTGTGAAAACAAGCAGAAAAACCCAGATTCTGAGTTCTGAATTATTACTGTTTTCCTTACTTTACCACAAGCTCTGATATCCTTTTAAAAAGCATTTTGGGAGAATTCAGTATTAGGAAGAATTTCTTTGAACATCTAGTCTGGACTGTTTCTGGAAACGGAAGTCCTTCTTTCATTGTGATACAGTTTATTGTTTTTGGAAGCTTTTTTGTTTTGGTGGTAGTTTATTTCAATAAAAAATAGAAAAATTGGAGTCATTAAAAGAGTACTAGTTTTTGTTTTGTTTCAATTTTCTTTAGTTTTAAAATTTTTATACAGTAGATTTGACCTTTTTTGATGTATACTTGCATGAATTTTAACACTTACATAGATTCCTATAGCTGTCATTACAGTCAGGATAAAAACAGTTCTGTCACTTTTATAGTTAAACTCTCCTCTGTCCCAGCACATGGTAATCACTGATCTAGTCTCTGACTCTAGTTTTGCCTTTTCTGAAGGGCCATACAAAGTGAATTTATATAATATGTAGCCACTGAGACTGGCTTCTTTCAGTCAGTGTAATGGCTTGAAATTTATCCATATTCTATCAGTAGTTCGTTGCATTTAATTGCTAAGTAATATTCCATTGTATGGATTTACCATCCATTCACCTGCTGAGTGACATTTGGATTGTTTCCACCTATTGATGATTATGAATAAAGCTGCTATAGGGGTGCCTGGGTGGCTCAGTCGTTAAACTTCTGCCTTTGGCTTGGGTCATGATCCCAGGGTGCTGGGATTGAGACCCACTTCGGGTCCCCTGCTTGGCGGGTAAGCCTGCTTCTCCCGCTCCCACGCCTGCTTGTGTTCTCTCTCTCGCTGTGTCTTTCAAATAAATAAAATCTTTAAAAAAAAAAAAAAACTATAAACATTTGTGTACAGGTTTTTGTGTGGACAAAATTTTTTATTTCTCTGTGTTAAATACCTACTAATAGGTGGTGTGTGTGTTTAAAATGGTAAGAAACTGCCACTGTTTTGTAGAGTGGCTGTATTATTTTGTGTTTTCACCAGCAACATAGTCCCATACTTTATTGGATTGTCTGTTTTATTATTGAATTTTGAGTTCTGGGTATAAAACCTTTATTGGCTATGTGAATTGCAAATGTTTTCTCCTAGTTTATAGCTTGGCTTTTCATTCTCTTAATAGTGTCTTTCACAGAACAAAAGGACTTTTTTGATTAAGTCTAATTTACCAATTTTTTTTCTTTGTTTTTCTTATGCTTTTGGAATCATATCCTAAGAACTCTTTGCCTAATTTAAGCTCATGAAGATTTTCTCCTGTGTGTTCTTCTAAAAATATTATGGTTTTATACTTAATATTTAGATATATGGTCTATTTTGAGTTAATATTGTATTAGATGTAAGGGTTAGGTCAAGGTTTTTTGTATTGGTTTTTATTTTTGCATATGTTGCAACACACTGATTGAAAAGACTACTCTTACTCCATTAAGTTGCCTTTGTACTTTAACCATATTTGCATAAGTCCGTTTATGGACTCTGTTCTGTTCCATTGATATGTGTTTATTCCTTAACTAATACCCACTGTCTTGGTTACTGTAGCTTTACAGTGAATCTTAAAAATCATAGTATGAGTCCTCCAAGTTTGTTCTTTTTCCAAATTGTTTTGTCTATTCTAGTTTTTTTTTTCTTCATATATTTTTTTAGCATAATCTTGTCTTTATATACAAGGAAATCCTGCTGGAGTTTGTATTAGAATTGCATTCAATCCATAGGCCAGTTTGGGAAGAACTTTTGTCTTAACTGTATCAGGTCTTAAAATCCATGGACATGGTATGTCTTTATTTACTTAAGTCTTTGATTTCTTTCAACAGCATTGTGTAGTTTTCAGCATACAGATCCTTCATATGTTTTGTTAAACTTATATCTGAGTATTTCTTTTTGGTGCTGTTGTGAGATTTTAAAAAATTTTGTTACTTTTTATTGCCAGTTTTTACAAATATGATTGACTTTTATATATTAACCTTCTATTCTGTGACCTTATGAAACTCACTTATTTTAGCAGCTTTTCTGTGGATTGCTTGAAATTTTCTACATAGACATTGATGTTGTTTGTGAATAGGACGGTGTTAGTTCTTTTCCAACCTTTTTTTTTCCCCCTTGCCTTATTGCACTAGCTAGGACTTCATGTACCATGTTGGCTAGGAGTGGTGAGAATGAATATTCTTGTCTTGTTCTTGATCTTGAAGGGAAAGCATTGAGTCTTTCACTTACTATAAGAATGAGGTTGGCCTTGGGTTTTTTTGTCAATGCCCTTTTTCAGGTTAATGAAGTTTGCCCTTCTTAATGGTTTCCTGAGAGTTGTTTGAATCATGAATGATGTTGAAGTTTGTTATGTTTTTTTCTGTATTTGATATGACCATTTGGTTTTCCTTGGGTTTTGATTGTTGTTGTTGTAGTTGTTGTTGTTATTTTTGGTCTGTTAATATGATGGCTCATATTGATTGACTTTTACAAGTTTGAATAAGCTCACATTTCAAGGGTAAGCCCCATTTGGTTGTGGTGTGTATTATTCTTTTTACATGTTGCTAGATTTGATTTTCTAAATTTTGTTCAGCATTTTTGCATCTATGTTTATGATGGATTTGGTCTGTAGCTTTTTTTGTACTGCTTTTGTCTGGTTTTAGTATCAATGTAATGTTGGCCCCCAGAAATGAGTTAGAAAGTTTTCCTACCTCTTCTATCTTCTGGAAGAGATCATGTAGAATTGTTATTATTTCTTCTTTAAATGTTTGGTAGGATTTGCAAGGGCCTGAATGTGTTTGTTTTGTTTTGTTTTCAGAACATTTCAAACTATGAGTTCAAGTTCTTTAATAGGCATGGGACTACTCACGTTATCTATTTATTCTTGAGTGAATGTTAGTAGTTTGTGCTCTTCAAGGAATTGTTAATGTCATTGAATTGTTGAATTTATGGGCATGTAATTATCTAGCATGCCCTTACTGTCTTTTTAATCTTGGGTTTGTAGTGATATCCTTTTTTCATTCCTGATGAATGATAATTGTGGTAATTGTTGGTAACAATGGTAATTGTTGGTAACTGTGTCATCTTTTTTGTCAGTACATATAAGGGTTTAACCTGTCTTTTTTTAAAGAACCAGCTTTTGATTTAATTGGTTTTTCTCTTTTTTTCCTGTTTTTAGTTTTATGGATTCTCTATTATGTTACTTCTATCCTCCTGCTTGCTTTGAGTTTATTTTACTCTTTTTCTCATTTCTTAAGGTAGAAACTTAGATTATTTGAGGTCATTCTTTAAGATAAGCAACTAATGCTACAAATCTCCTTCTAATCACTGTTTTAGCTATACCCTGCAAATTCTGATACTTTGAGCAAAACTTAAATGTCTAATTTCCCTTAAATCTTACTCTTTTGCCCATGATCATTTAGAAATGTTTAATTTTTAGGTGTTTGGAGAATTTTTGCCCTGCTATCTTTCCGTTACTGATTTCTCATTTAATTAATGGTCAGAAAACATACTTTGAAAAAAAACCCATTATTTCAGTTATTTGCAGTTTGTTAAAATTTTTAAATTGTCTGGGATATGGTTTGTTTTGGTGAAAATCTCACATACAATGAAAATGATGTATATTCTGCTGTTCCATAATTTTCTATAAATGTCAATTAGGTTGAGTTGGTTGATGATCATGTTCAGTTTTTCTGTATCCTTGCTGATACTTTGTATGCTTTTTATATCCATCACTGAGAGAGGAGTATTGAAGTCTCCAACCATAATCGTGGATTTTTCCAATTATACTTTCACTTCTGTCCATTTTTGCATGTATTTTGAGGTTCTGTTGTTAGATGTGTACATATTTAGGGTCATTATATCTTCTTGGTGAATCAAATCTTTTATCATTATGTAATGTTCTTCTTTGTGGTAACTTCACTTGTTCTAAGGTCAGAAATAATCTGCTGTCTGATTTATATAGCCACTCCAGTTTAATCTGATTGGTGTTTACGTGGTATATATTTTTCTATCCCTTTACTTTTGACTTGCCTTTATCATTTCTAAAGTGAGTTTCTTTTGATAGCATGTAGTTGGGTCTTTTTTTTTTTTAATCCATTCTGACAGTGGTTTTTATTGTTGATAAATTTACTTCAGTGCAATTTTTAGTGTAGTTCTTTGTATTAAGTGTAGTTTATTATATTACTTACATTGTTATATGTAAGTATAATTACTCCTACTTGTTAATATAACATGTAATGATATTAAGTGTAATTATTAATGTGTTTGGATTTAGGTCTCCCATTTTATTTTTTCTTTATTCCCTTTGTTTTCCATCCTTTGATTTTTCTGTTCTCTTCTTTATTTTGGATTGTTTGATTTTTTTCTTTTTTCTAACAATTTATGAATTTTTTAAAAAGATTATTTGAGAGGAGAGAGAGCACACACAAGCTGTGAGGGAGAAGCAGACTCTTTGCAAAGCAAGGAGCCCAATGTGGGGCTTGATCCCAGAGCCCTGAGATCGTGACCCAAGCCAAAAGCAGATACCCAGCTGACTGAGTCACCCAGGTTCCACTATGAGTTCTTGAATATATCTCTCTGTATAGGTTTTTAGTGGTTTCTCTGGGGATTACAATATAGATACCTACATGGTCTACTTAAAATTAGCATTTTATCACGTTAAGTGGAATGTAGAGCACAGCACCTAGGTCTCTTTTCCTTCCCACTCACGTGATATAGTTTGTCATCTATTTTTTTGAAAACCCCATCATGCAATTATTTATATATATATTTTATATATGTTTTCCATTTATATCTTTATATTCATATTATTTATATTTTATATTCTTTTATTTTAAGAGTATTTCAGAAATTGGACCAAAGCATTTATTTTAGCTTAACCCAGTATTTCTTTTTTCTTTTTTAAGATTTTATTTATTTGTTTGTTTGTTTGTTTGTTTTATCTATCTATCTATCAGTGAAAGAGACAAGCAGAGGGAGCAACAGGCTCTCTGCTGAGCAGGGAGCCTGATGCAATGCGGGGCTCAATCCCAGGACTGTGGGATCATGACTGAGCCAAAGGCAGATGCTTAACAACTGAACCACCCAGGCGTCCCTAGCCCAGTATTTCTTGAGTTAAAACTCTTTCATTTATTAATTTATTAAAATGCTTAAAATACATTAATGTCTTTTTAATTCTTTTTTCTTTTTTTTTTTTTTTTTTAATATTTTGGGGCACCTGGGTGGCTCAGTTGGTTGAGCAACTGCCTTTACCTCAGGTCACGCTCCTGGAGTCCCAGGATCAAGTCCTGTATCCAGCTCCCTACTCAGCAGGGGGTCTGCTTCTCCCTCTGACCTTCCCCCTTTCATGCTCTCTCTCTCTCTCATAAAATCTCTCTCAAATAAATAAAAGATATATTTTTTAAGATTTTATTTATTTACTTAAGAGAGAAACAGAAAGAGCCTGAGGGGAGGAGAGTCAGAGGGAGAAGCACACTCCCCACTAAGCAAGGAGGCCAACTTGGGGCTCTATCCCGGGCCTCTGGGATCATGACCTGATCTGAAGGCAGGCACTTAACTGACTGAGCCGCTTCGGTGCCCCAGTATCCTTTTATTCTTAAATGAAAACTGAATTCTCCTGATCCAAAAGAAAGATGTAACCTCATTCAGTGTCCAAAAGAAAGAAAGATGTAACCTCATTCAGTGTTTCTGAAATGAAATATAGTTAATATTTTATTTAAAGGTGTCAAAACTTCTTTCAGTGAACTTAGTCGCCCAGAAAATAAATGCATTAGTGTCTGTACAACTTCTTACAGCATTTGTCTGGGATTGGCAGCTGTTTTTAGTGGTGGAAAAGCAAGAACTGAGAAACAACACAAGTTCTGATTTTTAGGCTTTTTGACAGACATTTTCAGCAAAAGTAGTGTCTTTGTTCTGATTAACAATTTGCTCATAGTGGCTATACAATAAATGTTTGTTGAGAGAGTAGAATTAGCTTGGATTATGTTATATCTGGTTAAAGGCAGAATAGTCATCCCAAATCTTCACAATTGATACCTTTCATCGAGGCCCTGGTTGTAGAGAGGATTGATTTACGCAGAAGCACAACTTCTCTTCCCCAAAACATATCTTTTTATAGCTCTGTATATTAGAGGCAGTGCTGGTGCTGTCAGACCTGAGCTTTTGTCCTAACTCTTGCACTTTCCCTTTTTTTCTTTGAATTCTTTTGTCTTTTTTTTTTTTTTTTTGATGTGGTAAGAAAAAATACGTGAACTCTACCTTCTTAACAAATTTTTAAGTATATGATGTGATATCGTCAACTACACATACAATGTTGTATAGCAGATCTCCAGAACTTACTCATTTTGGGTAGCTGAAACTTTATACCTATTAACAGCGGCTCTCTCTATCTTTCTCCATCCCCTAACAGTTACTATTCTGTTTTCTGCTTCTATGAGTTTGACTATATTAGATACCACATAGAAGTGGAATCCTGCAGTATTTGTCCTTCTGTGACTAGCTTATTTGATTTAACATAATGTCCTCAAGGACGTTATGTCCTCAAGGACATGTTCATGTTGTCACATATGGCCGTATTTCCTTCTGTTTATGGCTGAACAATATTCCATTGTATGTATATACCACATTTTGTTTATATGTGTATCTATCCATGGACTTTGGGTTGTTTCTGTATCTTGGCAATTGTGAATAATGCTGCAATGAAATGGGAATACAAATATCTCTTAAAGATCCTGATTTCAGGTGTGTGTTTGTTCGTTTGTTTGATAAATACCCAGAGGTGGCTGGATGGTATAAGTGTTATTTTTTTGAGGAGTCTCCATACTGTTTTCCACAGTAGTCACACCATTTTACATTCCCGCCAGCAGTGTATGAGGGCTCCCAATTTCTCCACATCTCACTAACACTTGTTACCTTTTTTTTTTTTGGTAATGATCATCCTAACAGGTATGAAATGATATCTCATTGTGGTTCTGCTCTTTTGGTCTGTATGTCTGTCTTTATGCTAGTACTTTATGCTAGTACCATACTGTTTTCATTATTATAGCTTTATAAAATTTTTGAAATCAGAAGATGTGATGCCTGTGGCTTTGTTCTTCTTTCTCAAGGTTGTTTTGGCTATTCATGTCCTTTGTGGTGCCTTATGAATTTTAGGATTGTTTTTTCTATTTCTGCTAAAGAAAATACCACTGACATTTTGATAAGGTTTGTATTGCATATATGGATCGCTTTGGGAAATGACATCTTAACAATATTAAGTCTTCCATTTCACGAACACAGGATGTTTTTCCATTTAAACATTTAACATTCCATTTAATTTCTTTCAGCAATGTGTTACAGTTTTAAGTGTACAAATCTTCCACTTCCTTGGTTAAGTCTATTCCTAAATATTTTATTCTTCATGATGCTACTGTAAATGGGATTGCTTCCTTAATTTCCTTTTTGATTAGTAGAGCTAATTGTTAGTATATAGAAATGCAGCTAATTTTTGTATGTTGATTTTGTATGTAACTCTGAATTCAACTCTCAGTTTTTTGTGGTGTCATCAGGGTTTTCTACATATAAGGTAAAGTCATCTGCAAACAGAGATAATGTAACTTCTTCCTTTCCAATTTGGTTACTTCTCCGCCCCCCCCAAATCCTAATAGCCTTGGCTAGACTTCTAGTACTATGTTAAAAGAGGGGTTAAAAGTGGGCACCTTGCCTTATTACTAATATTAAAGGAAAAGCTTTCAGTTTTTCACAATTGAGTAGGATATTAGCTGTGAGTTCCATATATGGCCTTTATTATGTTGAAGTAATTTCCTTTTGTTTCTAGTGTGTTGAGAGTTTTAAATAATGAAAGAGTGTTAGGGGCGCCTGAGTGGCTCAGTTGGTTAAGCAGCTGACTTCAGCTCAGGTCATATCCCGGAGTCCTGGAATCAAGCCCCGCACCCTGCTCCCTGCTCGGCAGGGAGTCTGCTTCTCCCTCTGTCTGGGGCTCCCTGTGCTTGTGCTCTCTCTCACTCTTGTTCTATCTCAAATAAATAAATAAAATCTTTAAATAAGAAAAATAATAATGAAAGAGTGTTGAATTTTGTCAAATGCTTTTTCTGCATCTGTTGAGTTGATGTGGTGTATCACTGTAATTGATTTTTATATGTTGGACTATCCACTTGGTCATGGTATGTGATGCTTTTAATGTACTATTGAATTCTCTTTGCTCATATTTTGTTGAGGATTTTTATATTTATGTTCATCAGGGATATTGTTCTGTAGTTTTCTTGTAGTGCCTTTTCTGGCTTTGGTATTAGGGTAATGCTGGCCTCATAAGGTGAGTTTGAAACTAACTGTTCCTTCTTTTTCATTTTTTTTGGAAAGAGTTTGAGGATTATTGTTAATTCTTCTTTAAATGTGGTAGAATTCACCTGTGAAGCCATCTGTTCTTGGGCTTTTCTTTGTTGGAAGGATTTTTGATTACTGAATTAGTCTCCTTACAAGTTATAGATATGTTCAATTTCTCTGTTTCTTGGTGATTCAGTCTCAGTAGGTTGTATGTTTCTAGGAATTTATTTCTTCTAAGTTGTGGGCATATATCTAATTTGTTGGCGTATATTGTTCATGAGTGTCTTACAATACTTTTAGCTCTGTGACATCAGTTGTAATATCTCCTTTTATTTTTTATTTTATTTGAGTTGTCTCTCTTTTTATTTTAGTCTAGCTATAAGTTGGTCAGTTGATCTTAAAAAACCAACCTTTTCATTGATTTTTCCATTGTTTTTCTTTTTTATTTTTTTTTTAAGATTTTATTTATGTACTTGACAGAGAGAGCACAAGTAGGCAGGCAGAGAGGTGAGGGGAAGCAGGCTCCTCACTGAACAAAGAGTCTGATGTGGGGCTGGATCCCAGGACCCTGAGATCATGACCTGAGCTGAAGGCAGAGGCTTTAACCCACTGAGCCACCCAGGTGCCCCTTCCATTGTTTTTTTATTCTGTATTTTATTTCTTCTCTGATTATTATTCCTTCTAACTTTGTGCTTAAATTTGTTATTTCTAGTTTCTTATGTAAAGTTAGGTTCTTTGAGATCCTTCTACTTTCTTAATGTAAGCATTTATACCTATAAATGTCCCCTTGATACTGGTTTTACTGCATCCAATAAAATTTTGGTATTTTGTGTTTTCATTTGTCTCAAGATATTTTTTAAATTTTCATTTTGATTTCTTTTTCAACTCTTTGGTTGTTCATGAGTATATTGTTTAATTTCCATTTATTTCTGAGTTTTCCAGTTTTCTTTTTGCTTTTGATTTCTGAGTTTATTCCATTGTGGTTGGGAAAGATACTTGGTAGGCTTTTTGTCTTAAGTTTAAGATCTGTTTTGTGACCTAAGGTGTGATCTTAGAAAGTGATCTGAATGTGTATTCTATTCTGCTGCTGTAGGGTGGAACATTCTGTGTCTGTCTGTTAGGTCCATTTGGTCTGTGGTGTTTGAGTCCTCTTTCCTTCCAGATTTTCTGTCTGGATATTTTATATTCATTATTGAAAATGAGGTATTGAAGTCATTAAGTCTTCCTTCACTTCTGTCAGTGGTTTCTTTATATATTTAGATGCTCTGATCTTGGGTACATATATATTTATAATTGCTATATCTTCTTGGTGGATTGACCCTTTTATCATCTCTTGTGATAGTTTTTGACTTCGTCTGTTTTGTTTGTTACAAGGTTAGTCTCCTTCCCCCTGTTCTCTTTTGGTTACCATTTACATGGAATATCTCTTTCCGTTCCTTCACTTTCAGTCTGTGTGTCCTTAAATCTAAATTGGGTCTCTTGTAGACAGCATGTCGTGGGATCTTGATTATTTTTTTAAAAAATACATTCAGCTTCTCTATGTCTTTTGGGGGAATTTAATGCATTTACATTTAAAGTAATTATCGATAGAGTAGGATTTACCATTGCCATCTTGTTCATTGTTTTTCTGAGTGGCTTTTAGGTCTTTTTCTTTCCTTTCTTGCTGTCTTCCTTTGTGATCCCTTGTTTTTATGTAGTGATATGCTTTCATTTCTTTCTCATTCTTTTGCATATCTTCCATAGGTATTTTCATTGTGGTCACCATGAGACTTACATAAAAGATCTTATAGCAATCTGTGTTAAGCTGATAACAACTTCAGTCACATACAAAAACTATGTTTTTGCTTCTCCTACTCTCACCCCAGCACTTTCTTAACTAAAATAGATCATTTTAGTATTTTGTACATAAGGAGTTTTTTTTCTGTAAAAATAGTGATAATCTATTCTTTTAAAAAAAAATCTGTTCTATTAACCCAGGGGTTCTCAAAGTATGGTTTGCACACCCATAGAGGATCCCTAGAAATTTTTTTTCAACAGGATCCATTTAGTCAAAACTGTTTGTGGGAAAACCTGCTGGCACTGGGCCAAATTGCATTAATATTTTGCGCTGCTACATACTTCCAGTAAAACTAAGTGCCAGTTTTACTTAAAGATGTCTTTGAGGAGGTAGATAATTAATTTTGTTAAATCTAAACCCTTGGGTATATGGGTTTTGGGGTTGTTTTAGACATAAATTTTATTTTACTTTTAATTTTTTTATTTAATTTCCAGTTAGTGGGGCTCCTGGGTGGCTCAGTCGATTAAGAATTTGTCTTCAGTTCAGGTCATGATCTCAGGGTCCTGGGATCAAGACCCACGTTGGGCTCTCTGCTCAGCAGGGAGCCTGCTTCTTCTTCTCCCTGCCACTCCTCCTGCTTGTATTCTCTGTCAAATAAATGAATAAAATCTTTAAAAATATATATAGATAAAAGAAAACCGTTTCTCCATTCACAATGCCTCTAACATGTATGGGTTTTCACACCAGGTGTTCTCCAATTCTCTGTGGGGTCCTACCGTTTAATTCATTCTGACACTAACTACCCAGAGGTAGTGCCAACCTCACAGGTTAAGGGCTCAGTCCCACAAGATTGCCCCCCATTTCAGGTGCCAGCTGCAAGTCTCAAGTTTTCACCTATACTTCTGGCCAACCAGCTATATAAATCCGGGGTTTCTACAACCTCTCCTCATGTTCAATAATTTTTTATAATAACTCACAGAACCTAGGGAAACACTTGACTGGTTTATTATAAAGTACATTATAAAGTATACAGATGAACCACCAAGGGAAGAGGTACAGAGGGCAAGGTCAAGAAGAATCCCAAGTGTAGGAGTCCCTGTCTTTGTGGGGCTGGGGTGTGCTGCCCTTCCGGCAAATGGATGCATTCACCAACCCAGAAGCTCTCTGAACCACTTCATTAAGGGGTTTTATGGTTCTATAATGTGGGCGTGATTGGTTGAATTATTGGCCATTGGTGATTAACTTGATGATCCCCAGCCCTTCCACTCTCCCTGGAGGGTGGGGAGTGGGGCTGAAAGTTCTCATTCTGTAATCACGTGGTTGGTTACTCTGGCAACCAGCCCCATTCTGCAAGTCACCTCATTACCATAAACTTTTCTATGGTTGAAAGGGGCATATTGTGAATAACAAAATATGCTTCTCTCACCCCTACTACCCTAAGATCAGGAAATTCCAGTGGTTTTAGAAGCTTTCTGCCAGGAATAAGGATGAAGACTGTGGTGTGTGTGTGTGTGTGTGTGTGTTTTATTATATCACTGTATCAAAATATACTTCAGCCAACACAAAATAGCACTGCAGATCGAATACCAAAGCAGATAGAAAACATAGCAGTTTCCTATCAAGACAAACAGAGTGTTGCAAAAATGTTAAATAATGCCCTCTTCTCACTAATTTTTTTCAGTTTGGAAAATAGGTTTTTCCATAAAAAATGTATTTGTTAATGTATAAAAGATTTACTGATGTTAATTTTAACTGAGTCAGAACTTTTCCTTTTTTTTTTTTATTTCTAATACCTTCATATCTATAGCTAAAACTCCCATTAACAAAAGATCTTTAGGTTCCTCAGTAATTTAGGGTTGCAAAGAAGTCCTGAGACTCAAAAGTTTGAGATTCATTGTTTTAACCTTCTAAGGTTGTTGAAAGTTACAGATGTATTCATGAACGTGAAATCATTTTGTAAAATATTTTAAGTGTAGGTTTATGAATATAAATAATTTTTTATTTTTAACAGTTCTTGCTGTTACATTGCTGTGCAAGTCCCTCAAGTTGAGACTTTGGAGAAGAGACATGGAAAGAGAACATGCAGAAGTAATTGCTGTTACCAAGCTTGCTAGTTTAGATGGGGAGTCAAGGGGGGGTGTTCACATAGAACTCTGTTCCACAAACCAAACAGTGAAAACATAACATGCTGGAGGCTTGTTTTGTCTTAAATACGTTGTTAATATATATTTTATCTGTAATACATGTATATGGATTTGTGTGTGTGTGCATGTGCTTGGTCATACCGCAAATAAGCTCTGGTGTTCATGATTCTAGTCCATTACTTGTCCAAGTTGCTCTTTGAATTTTGAAGTTGTCCCCCTTCTTCCCTTGCAGGTATAGAACAAGATGCAGTGAATACTTTTACCAAATATATATCTCCAGATGCTGCTAAACCAATACCAATTACAGAAGCAATGAGAAATGACATCATAGGTAAGCAGTGCTTGAAGCTATGGCAAAAAAAAAAAAAATGCATGTTTTTGGTTATTAACTAAGATTTTTTATGAACATGGAATTCAACGTATCTGTTCCTAGTCTGTTTTCAGAGCACTTTATTATATCAACTGTATCTCACTTCGTATTTTCCTCTCTTATATGTTGGACCCAAATTCTTAGACTTTGACTCAACAACAGCAGCAAAGAAATAACAGCACACATTTGTTGAGTACTTGCTGTGTCCCAGACAGCATTGTAGGCACTTTCCATGGAAAAACTCTAATCTTCTAAAGAACCTTATAATATAAATATAGTTATTATTTTATAAATGAGGAATCAGAAGCACAAAGAGGGTAAATAATTTGCCCAAAGTAACACAGATCAGACAATAGCGGAGTCAGGATTTGAAAATAGACGCCTACACATTAATTAGTATGCTATTTGGCAGGGTTTTTCAAACTGTAAATTCAGACCAGTCTCCCCTTAGACCTCAGCTTCCTGCCAAAAAAAGGACTAGAATAGAAGAATTGAAGTGCTCAGAAATAAGGGCAAACAAACATAATTTGAGGACATTGTTTTCATATACATATATGTAAACCGTGTCACATAAATCTATTTCTCTGTAGATCATAGAGAAAAATTGAAAGTTTTTGCTGTGTTGTCTCAGAAGGACCTTAGGTGCACCTATAATCACAGATGACAGTGGTTTGTTTGTTCTTTAAATAAATATTTATTATATTCCCATCAAGCGCTAGTACTGAGTTTTATATTTTTATTATAAGGACTTTGTGTTTTGATTTATGAGATAAATCATGTTATTAACAGATTCCTCCCAGCGTGGGGCTCTTTATATCTTTACCATAGATACTTTGCATTCGATCATCATTGGAGACAGTAAAACCCTTTCTTGTCTGAGCTGTAGTTCTTAAATTGGCCCACCATACTTTCCAGTGAACAACTGTTGGCTATTTTGGGGCCCCTCGGGTGCTGGCGCCATTGTTTTTCTTTTCTTTCTCCCACACAGAGGCCGAGAACATGTAGGTCTTGTGGGTAGTGATTGTCCCCATTTGCTTGCATTTGGGGTTTTTACCCAATTTTGTTGCAAATGTTGTCATTGGATTTTGGCTTTTCTGTGTAGTTCCTCTATTTTTATGCGGGAATTTATTGCTATCATCTTTCAGACTTCTCTAGGCTGACATTTCCTATATAATAATACAACTAGGGTGTCCTAACTGATGAGAATTTGACTGTTTGAGGAATTGGTGATTCCTTTGGGGAATCGTACGTACCAGTGAATAACCAGACTGTCTGGGTTGGGGACAAAAGGGGGATTTTGAGCGAAATCGATCACATTTAAAAATGAAATATCAGAGACGCCTGGGGGCCTCATTTGCTTAAGCGTCTGCCTTCGGCTCTGGCCATGATCCCAAAGTCTTGGGATCAAGTCCCACATCGGGCGCCCTGCTCAGCAGACAGCCTGCTTCTTCCTCTGCCTCTGCTGCTCCCCCTGCTTGTGCTCTCGCTCGCTCTCTCTCTCTTTCTCTCGCTCTCTTTCTCTCTCTCTCTTTCTCTCTTTCTATCTTTTTCTCTCTCTGGCAAATAAATAAAATCTAAAAAAAAAGAAAGAAATATCACTTCAATTCTTTCTTTTCCTTTTCTTAAACTATATCAAATTAATGATATAATACCATGAGGGGGAAAAAAATCATTGGAAGAATAAGTTGGTAACATTTAGTGATTAAGGGATCTGAGGAAGTTAAAATGTTAATTACCTATATGTTTTCAGACCAGTTGTTTCTCCTCTTTGAGCCTCATTCTCCTTAATCCTACCCCCTATTGTTCTCTTGGTTGAAATATTCTAAAACAGCTGTACTTCAAATATGTTACAGTTGGCAGAAGTCTGCACCCGAGCTGTTACTATGTATCCCACCTGCCTAGTTTTGTAAATGTAATCCGTGGGTTTCTGGTGTTGCTGTCTAACTACTTCCTTTTTATATGGGGATTCAGAATAACCCAGAAACTGTCCTTCCACTGCCTCCTTCATCTTCTGCAAATCCTTGAATAGAATTTTAAAAATATTTTGAAGGTACAGCTGATAGAATTTGCTGATGGTTTGAAAATGAATGGTGTCTGAAGGAAAAAGGAATCGAGCATGACTTCGTGTTTTTGAAAACCTGAATAACTGGGAGAGTGAAGTTGCCATTTATAAGATGAAGAAGATTGTAGGGGTAATAACTTAAGGGAAAAATCAGGAGTTTGGGTTTGTAGGCACCCAAATGGTGAATGCCAAGAATGCAGAGAGGCAGGCCTACGTTGGAGATGCGTTTGGAAGTCATCAGCCTATAGGTGGCTTTAGAGCCACGGAGAACATTATCCTCAGAGTGAGTGTGGTGGGTAGACAAGGACTGTGTCTTAGGGCAGACCTAACATTCACAAGTCCGGTGGGTGGGGGAGAACCAGCAAAGAGATGCCGAAGTAGCAGCCCGTGAAGTTGGCTCTGCTGTATCAACTATGTCTCCGAGAGTAGTTCTTTCTGGGAGTCAGGGAGTGATCAGAGGTGTGTTAAATCCTGCTGAGAGTTTAAGGAAGATGAATACTAGGAATGGAATGGACTTGCCAACCTTGTGGACAGCTGGTCCATCAGTTACCGCAATTTCAGTGGACCCCTGGAGACAGAAGCTTAACCAGAGGAGTCTTAGAACAGGAGGCGGAGTGAAGACAGCAGGTATGAGCAACTCCTAAGAGGCATTTTGCTCTAAAGACGAGCTGGAAGGGGATGTTAAGTCAGGGTCAGTGGTTTTTGTTTTGTTTTTTGTGGTGATGTGTTTTAAGCATATACGATATAGCATGCAAACAAGTATATATGTATAGCACACAGATGGTATAGCCGGTGAGTATGAGGCAGCAGCAAAGGAAAAATTGATGCAGGAGACAGGACAGCTGCTGTAAGAAAGATGTCTTGAGGATGCAAAAGAGGGTGGGACCTGGTGCTCCAACGCAGAGTGCATGGGTAGAGGTGCCGGTGGGTTGGTAGATGTGGGAGTGATGGAAATAGTTTTCTGTTTGCTTCTGTTTTCTTAATGAAGCAGGGAAGCAAAGTCATCAGCAGAGAGAGTAGAAGAGCCATTAAGGTGTTCAAGGAGAGAGGAGAAACTGGGTTGCTTGTTGTCTGGCAGAGTATGAGAGTAAATGGACCAGGAAACTGTAGTACGATCCTTGGGTTTCATTAAGGTCCCACTAAGGTCATGAACTTCAAGTGAAACCAGCCATTGTGGGTGAATGGTTTTTTCCAGCCATATTTAATAGCTGGCTAAACAGCTTACTGATTTGCTGCAGTTTACTTAGGTAATTCCTAATTTTAGCACATTTCATGTTTCTATCAAACAACATTTTGATAAACTTTTTTATAGATAAACCTTTTTTTTTTTTTTTTTTACAAATCCATAACTCTTTAGGTTGCAGTCTTAGAAATATAATTGCTGATTGAAAGGGCATGTTTATTTTGAAAGCTTATGCGACCAACCACCAGAATGCTCTCCAGAAAAGGATATACCAGTATATTCTCACTAACACTAGTTTCATTTTTCCCGTGTCCTTGCACAAGCAAGGCAGTGCAGTGTTAAACAATTAAACATATGCATTGTTACAACAGTTTTGTACCAATTTACTAGACACAAAGTAGGAAACCTCCTTATTCTAACTTGTGGTTATACTTATTTGATTACTAGTGAGGATGTTTACCTTTTCATATTGGCCAATTTATATTTATTCTTTTTTTATAAGTTTATTTAATTTTTTTTTAAGATTTTATTTATGTGTCAGAGAGAGACAGAGGACAAGCAGGGGGAGCAGCAGGCAGAGCAGGCAGAGAGAGAAGCAGGCTCCCCGCTGAGCAAGGAGCCCGATATGGGACTCCATCCCAGGACCCTGAGATCATGACCCGAGCTGAAGCTGAAGGCAGTGGCCTAACGGACTGAGCCACCCAGGCATCCCTAATTTTTTTTTTTAGTAATCTTTACACCCAGCATGAAGCTCAAACTCACAACCCAGAGTGAGCATCCTCTTCTGACTGAGCCAGCCAGGCATCCCTATATTTGTTCTTCTGCAAACTATCTGTTCATGTCCTTTGCTCATTTTTCTTTGGGGACATTTCTTACTAGTTTGTAGGAGCTCTTGACATATGAACAATAATAATCTATCACATACAAGGTAAACTGTCATTGGTGGTGCAAATTTTTCCCCCCAGTTTGCCTTTTTAATTTTGTTTTGTGGATGTATTAATGTGTAGAAATTAATTTTATGCTGTTGAATCTTTTGATTTCTGTTCTTATATATGTGCTTATTAGAAAGATTTTTCGTACCTCAAGATTATATGCTCACCTGTATTTTTCTTAGCTCCATTTAAAACTTTCTGATTTATATGCCTCTCCAGTTTTTTCCGACTCTGATTCACAAAGCTGTATGGTTTGGATTTAGTAGAATGTATTTACCGTTTCTTTTACAGCAAAGATTTGTGGAGAAGATGGACAGGTGGATCCCAACTGTTTTGTTTTGGCACAGTCCATAGTTTTTAGTGCAATGGAGCAAGAGTAAGTTAATTTCGTGCTTTCACATTTTGGGTTTTGGGGTTTGGGTTCACTCAACTACAAACAAACAATTTTTGAGGACTTAAGTATTTTGAATGTTTACAGGATCTTATAGGCATATCTAAGACTGCTTTGGTTCATGGTGTCTTTTAAATATAAATTATGTGAACTCTTAAAAATAAGACATGTTTGTTTTTAATGTTAATATTTCCTAAGTTAAAAGAATTTTTTAAAATTCTGAAGTCATTTGGGGGTGATTATAACTGCAGTGTGACTATTAGAATTTATTTATTTAAGCAATGCATGTGTTCAGTTAGTCTAATTTGTTAGTACACACTTGAAGCTCTATTGCTGTACTACTAAATCCACATAAATTTGTTGAAACTGCCTTCAGAATTTTTTTTTAGATTAATTACTGCTGCATGCCCATAAGGAGAAAAATCTACATATTGATTCATTTAGTATTTATGAAAAGGGTGCCCTTTGTAAGACATATTAGATATAGTACCTGCTTTGAAGGAAGTTACAGCCTATTAAGAGAAATAGGGTATGTTCTTTGGTTACATGTAATATGAGGTAGCATGTGTCACATATCAGAGGAAAGCTACAAAGTTTCTAAGAGGTGGGAGAGATTACTTCCAGGTGTAGGAACCAGGAACGACACCATGGGAAGAGAGGTAGTGTCGATCTAGGCTTTTAAAATATAATACGCACAAAATGGAAAGAGTGTATTTTTCCCAGTTAAGCTCTTTCCTTGGTCATTCCCTCAAATTTTCCCTTTTTGTCCACGTGCAGGCACTTTAGTGAGTTTCTGCGAAGTCACCATTTCTGTAAATACCAGATTGAAGTGCTGACCAGTGGAACTGTTTACCTGGCTGACATTCTCTTCTGTGAGTCAGCCCTCTTTTATTTCTCTGAGGTAAAGTCTGCATTTCCTTTCACACTCTGTTAGAGCATTCCAGCCTCTAAACTAAAAATGCTGGGGCCCCCTCTGTAGAAAATAACATGGGAGAGCCAAACCATTTCCAAAAAGATCAACTGGAATGAAATAATTTTATTAAGTTGTACACCTAATGGCAAGAATACTTTAGTGGCATATTAGTCAGATTAAAGAGAACATGAAAATTCAGTGTAAAATAACTCTAGTTTGGAAAAACTTAAACTTCTGCTTATAAGATAATGCATATTTTTAATTATGTGGAGCCATTTTAAAACCACAGATTTGATACTTTGATTCCAGTGCACACATTATTTGTAGACCAGACTTCAGAAGAGAGAGAGAAAGGGAGTAAATTTTTTCCTACTAAGTCGCTGTTACTTTAGCCACTTGATGGGATTTCTCAAGCAGTCGGTAGATTAATCTCTTTGAGGCATATTTGTTGGGTTTCAGCAAATGAAATTCTTTCGTTGCAAAGCAAATGACTATTAAGTAGAGAGGAGAGGATTTCCAGACTCCCAAAGCTTTAACTTAGATACACACTTGCGCTCTGCCGCTCTGCCTCTCCCAAAAATAGAGCTTTCCGTCGATTTGCTTTCTCACTCCCTCTCCCTCTCTTTGCTGGAAGTTTAAGTCCCCATTTGTTCCGGTTACTGTGACTGCGTGGAGTGACGGAAGTGATCGGGTATAAAAGATCTGGTCTGCTTAGTTTACTTTTTGTGTGTTAGCCACTGAGGGACCACGAATCGTCTTTGCTGTGATTCTTAATTCCAGTTCACTTAAGTTTGTATCCAGCAGTGTGGTGGGGTTTTTGTTAGTTTTTTTGTTTTTTTTCCCCCTACGAGAATGGTTTTCAACTTTTCATTTTCAAAAGCAACTGTGAGTTGCTGACCGGTATGAACTGAACAAGGGGATCTGTTTTTGTTTCTGTTTTTGGTGTATGGCTTATATTTTTAATGGTTGGGGTTATGGATTAGAGATGGTTAGAGAAATCTGGCTATAGTCTTTCTTTTCTTCTTTTGTGTTTTCCTTCCTAGTACATGGAAAAAGAGGATGCAGTGAATATCTTACAGTTCTGGTTGGCAGCAGATAACTTCCAGTCTCAACTTGCTGCCAAAAAGGGCCAGTACGATGGACAGGAGGCACAGAACGATGCCATGATTTTATATGACAAGTGAGTTTTATTGATGTGTTCAGCATCTGGCGAATATTGAGTATTTGATATGTATTTCAGAAGTAAAGATGAACAAATGCAGTTTTTGCTGTCAAGGAGCGCCCAGAGAGTAGCATAAAAGCCGCTTTTCCTATGGAACGTTTTAGGATTCTTAGAAAGAAATGTGTCTGTTGAGGGAATGGGAGGTTTGTGTGTGGCAAGAAAGAGGAAGTGGTGAAGTTCTGGGAGGGTTTCACAGAAGAAAGATTTGAACTGGAACCTGAATAATGAATTTTTCTAGCCAGAGGAGGTTGGAAAGAACATTCTAGACAGAGACATTGGCACAAGAAAAGTCAGAAAAACTTAGGGGATTGTGGCACTTTCAGGAAACTTGAGTTTGGGTAAGTAAAACTTGGGTAGGGAACGGAAGAGGAAGATGGAAGATGAAAGTAAAGGAAATGTGTTGTAAAGGGTCTTAGATAAGAATGTATAGGATCATATTTCTGGTGCAGATCTGCACAGCCAGGTTAACACTCAGGGAATAATAGCTTTTCATTGGTCTTCACTGAAAATGAGAGGATGGCAAAACCTTACAGTGAAGAGAACTGAAAACATCTGCTTAGTTGAGTGATAAACCTGTGGCCAGCTGTGTCCCTTTTTTTTTTTTAAGATTTTATTTATCTATTTGACAGAGAGAGACACAGCAAGAGAGGGAACACAAGCAGGGGGAGTGGGAGAGGGAGAAGCAGGCTTCCCGCCGAGCAGGGAGCCCGATGCGGGGATCGATCCCAGGACCCCGGGATCATGACCTGAGCCGAAGGCAGAGGCTTAACGACTGAGCCACCCAGGCGCCCCCAGCTGTGTCACTCTTTTAATTTTCATTTAATTTTTCTTATTCTCTAAAGAAAAGTAATGTGCTATTTGTATCCACAAGCGACCGCTGAGAGGATAACTTGACAGTAGAGGAAAATCCATGGGATGTTAGGGTTGCAAGAGAGCGGAGTGCATCTAGGTCAGTTTTTCCTGAGCATTGCTCTGCAGGGCCGTGCTGGGCTGTCTGCGTAAGAACCAGCTGGAAGCTTGTTAAAAATAGATTTCCAGCCCTCCGCTCTAAGAGATTCTGATTCAGCACGTTTGAGGCATGACCCAGGAGTCTTTATTTTTAGAAGATACCCCAGATGATGCTGATGGGTAGCCAGATTCGGGATCTAGTCTCATTTTCCCATTTTGCAGATAAGAAAATGAAGACCCTTTTGCTCAAAGTCACAGGGCAAGTTAGTGGCAGAACTTGAGCTGGTGGCAATTCTTAATGTTTTCCCAGTGTTTTTATTTTAGTAAAACGTATTTGTGGGAAATATTACATAAGAAACATTGTTATATGGATATGGAAATAGCAAGTGTTTACTTTTAGAAATTTGGTCTGGGGTGCCCCAAAATTCAAATCATGGAGGAATATTTGCCAACTTAATTTTACAAGGTGGGAGACAATTTGTTAAGAAAAGGCTACTAACAAAAAAAAATTTTTAATTCTATTTTAATTCTATCTTCTGTTCTGTTTAAAGAACAGAAGAGTGACACCAGTAGTTAGGTCCTGGCTGGAGCTCAGTAGCCACACAGAGCAGAGACCCTGTTTGCCCACTGGATCCTATTTTCACATTGGGAGCCATTTTTGAGTGAAGATCGCTACATGGCATCCCACTGGCACTGGCACTTTGTCAAGTTCATTGTGCCAAATTTGACTTCACCGGTCCCAGTTTTTGAGGTTTTTAAAGATTTATTTTTTTTTTTGAGAGAGAGAGGGAGCAAGTATGTGAGGTGGGGGAGGGGCAGAGAGTGAGGGAAAGAATTGAGAATCTCTGAGCAGATTCCCTGCTGAGCATGGAGCCCGACAGTGGGCTCCATCTCATGACCCTGAGATCATGACCTGAGCTGAAATCAAGAGTTGGACACTCAACCAACTGAGCCACCCAGGGCCCCACCCCTGTGTGGTTTTGTATCCTGTGTATATTATGCATGTATCATCACAATCATACCTAATCAGTCTTTCTGTATTTGTGTCATAGACAATATTTAGAAGTCCCTAGAATGCTTGGAAGAGAACATACATATATCTTTTACTTTTAATCCTTTTTTTTTTTTCTTGGTGTCTACTTTATAATCTGCTTACCAAAAAACTAGTTTTGCGGGGCGCCTGGGTGGCTCAGTCGTTAAGCGTCTGCCTTCGGCCCAGGTCAGATCCCAGAGTCCTGGGATCGAGCCCCGCATCGGGCTCCCTGCTCTGCGGGAAGCCTGCTTCTCCCGCTACCATTCCCTCTGCTTGTGTTCCCTCTCTCGCTGTGTTTCTCTCTGTCAAATAAATAAAAATAAAAAAAAAATAAAAATAAAAAAACTAGTTTTGCATTATATCTTATGAAGTTAGAAATCTTTGAGGTATCATTGATACTCCTTTTCCTTCCTACACCCACTCTTCATCAAGTCCTATTATTCTATCCAAATACATGAAATCGGGACGCCTGGGTGGCTCAGTGGGTTAAAGCCTCTGGCTTCGGCTCAGGTCATGATCCCAGCGTCCTGGGATCGAGCCCCGCATTGGGCTCTCTGCTCAGCGGGGAGCCTGCTTCCCCCTCTCTCTCTGCCTGCCTCTCTGCCTACTTGTGATCTCTCTCTCTCTGTCAAATAAATAAATAAAATCTTAAAAAAAAAACAAATGCATGAAATCCATCTACTTCACCCTCGGCGCTATTGTAATTTGAATTCCTGCATGTTTACTCGTGCCTCATGGTTACGGCGGTGTGTTCTCATTGTGTCCGATGAGATCTTTTCTGCTCCCTTTCCAGAGGAGAGAACTGTGTCCTACTCTCCTTTAAGTCCATTTCTGTCTCCCAAGTGTTGAACAGAGAATAGGTGCCCATTAAATATATGTGATCGATTTCTTTGTCTCAGCTGTAGCCTGACCCTCAGCAATCTTAAAATAAGAACTAAGGAAGTTGGCAGGACAGAGAAAGGTGGCAAGTCGACCCAGATACCTTTGGGGCTTTGGGAATAAAGGTCGCGGCACGGCCGCCAGGAGCCAGCTCTTGAGTCCAAGGTCTGCAGGCTGAATCAAGTAGCCTCATGGAAGAGTAGGTGCCAGAAGTTGCTTATACTGGCTAGGAAATTTGGTTTCACTTGGGCTGTCTTTATACTGTAGGTACTTCTCCCTCCAAGCCACACATCCTCTTGGATTTGATGACGTCGTGAGATTAGAAATCGAGTCCAACATCTGCAGGGAAGGTGGGCCACTCCCTAACTGTTTCACAACTCCATTACGTCAGGCCTGGACAACCATGGAGAAGGTAACCAAAAACTTCAAAAATATTAAACTGCAAGAAGTTTTTACTGGTTAAACCCAGAAAACATGGGGAAAAAGCAAATGTAACAGAACTGGAAAATTGAAGCCGTGGAGCGAGGTGATTAAGAGCAGAGGCTTTGAGTCTAATTTGGTACATCAATTTAGCCTTGATAGGCTAAGTGACCTCAGGCTGTTACTGAAATTCTTTAATGCCATTTTCCGCATCTGAAATGGAGATAAAATGGATACTCTGCAAGTTACTTTAAGGAGAAAAATGAGGCAAGATGTATAAAGTTCTTATTATTAGCATTGCGTCCGACGCATAGTAAGCATTAAAAAATGTTAATGACTGTTATTACTGCTGTAATAATAAGGGGTTTAAACACTAGTTTTGTATATTGTAACTTGTGGGGTATCACTAATAGCTTAATGATAAGGTGTTAGAATTTGTTTTTTTTATTTATTTATTTTAGATTATTTATTTGTCAGAAAGAGAGAGTGCACAAGCAGGGGGAGAGGCAGGCAGAGCAGGCGGAGGGAGAAGCAGGCTTCCTGCCGAGCAAGGAGCCCGATGCGGGACTCAATCCCAGGACTCTGGGACCTTGACCTGAGCCAAAGGGACCTGAGCCAAAGGCAGCCGCTTAACCAACTGAGCCACCCAGGCGTCCCGAGGTGTTAGAATTTGTGAATGATTTATTTTTCTAATGAACTAGAGCAAATTTTGCCAGGAATTGCACAGAGCCCATGATAAGCCCATGAAGTTATGTTGCATATATATGTCATGTGTATTTAGATGGAAAAGGATTAAGTAAGCACTGTTCAATAATACTACACATAAAAACTGAATTTAAGGAACATGGAAAAGTTACATATAAAAATCAAATCATTAAAAAGCTCATGGTAAACTGAATAGAGTATCAGCTTTTGCCCAGGGATGAAAATTTTTTCATGATTAATATTAAAATCTTTCTGATCTTAAAGGAAAAGTTCCAAATCTATATCATATAAAGAAAGTAAACTTTCTGGATAAAAAAGAAAATTAAAAGAGAAAAACAATGTGAAAATATTTCTTATAAAGTGTATATATAAAGAATGTATACTAATTTTTTTAAGATTTTATTTATTTAATTGATAGATCACAAGTAGGCAGAGAGGCAGGCAGAGAGAGGGGGAAGCAGGCTCCCCGCTGAGCAGAGAGCCCGATGTGGGGCTCGTTCCCAGGACCCTGAGATCATGACCTGAGCCGAAGGCAGAGGCTTAACCCATTGAGCCACCCAGGCACCCCAAGAACATATACTAATTTTAAGAATACTGTCAAGTAAATAAATGAGAAAAAGACGTGGATGATTTGTTCATCCGTACTTTGAGAATTTTTGTGTTAGGCATTGGTGTTTCAGTGATAAACAGAAGAAACATGGTTTCTGGCCTCCTGAAGCTCTGTCTATAATGAAGGCACACATTAAACACAGACTGTTTACAGTCATGTGCTAACTGCTGTGAAGGAAAAGTTGGTAATAGGAAACACCAGTAATAAACATGGGAACTTATTCAGCATCATTAATTTTTCCCTTTTTTTCTTTTTTTATCATGCTATGTTAATCACCATAAAATACATCATTAGTTTTCGATGCAGTGTTCCAAGATTCATAGTTTATGTACAACACCCAGTGCTCCATGCAATACGTACCGTCCTTAATACCCACCACCAGGCTCACCCATCCCCTTACCCATAATTTTTAAGTGTAAATAAAAACATCCATATATCATTAGGCACTTATTAACAATGATTTGGAAAAACATGTCTGGTGTTGGAAAGCCTATATCAAAACAGATTCCTTGATATATTGCCCATGATACAAATTGACATTATCCTTCTGAAGAGTAAATTGGCCATATATATCAAAGCTAAAACATTCAGGGGCGCCTGGGTGGCCCAGCCGTTAAGCGTCTGCCTTCGGCCCAGGTCAGATCCCAGGGACCTGGGATCGAGCCCCACATCGGGCTCTCTGCTCTGCAGGAAGCCTGCTTCTCCCACTTCCATCCCCTCTGCTTGTGTTCCCTCTCTCGCTGTTTCTCTCTGTCAAATAAAATCTTTAAAAAAAAAAAAAAAAAAAAAGCTAAAACATTCATACTGTTTAACTCAATAATCAC
>CM053619.1:6196663-6220857 GCA_028646535.1 Procyon lotor
TGGCAGACAGACTTACCCAATAAGCTGCAGATTTCTCACAGTTCCTTTGTGCCCTCTTGTGTCTTGAAGGTGTGATCTCTGTGAAGTGTGAGTAAAGGTGTGCTTTGTTTTTCTCCCTTTTATCTTGTGGACTAGCGGATTTTGGGTTTGCCCGTTACCTGCACAGTAACATGATGGCTGCCACACTGTGTGGGTCCCCAATGTACATGGTGAGTGAGTTTCTTTTGTCCTTGCCTGTGTATAGTACGCTGCCGCCAGCACTGAAATTTTAAGTATGATGCTAGTTTCAGTTAAGGTGTGATTTTATGTGTAGCCTAAACCGTTGTATTACTAACACTGATTGTATTAGTGATAATGCTATCAGTCATCTTTTGCTTTAAAATAGTGGACTATAAAAGTCACTTTTACCCCATTAGTTAATTATTTTTTTTTTTTTAAGTAGGCTCCACACCCAGTGGAGTCCTTTTAGCTTAAGCTTTTTAAACAAACAAACAAAAAAAGTTATTAGTGGTAAAAATTCCTTGTTAGATTAAATTGAAAATATAGATTGATGAAGTACGGTCATGCTGTGTGATATTAGGGAAAACGACGACAGCAAAAAAAAAAAACACACAAAAAAAACCCTCTTGGGCATTTCTTCATCTCTAGAGTGAAAATGCTCATCTTTTGCATGTTAGTTCTCTTGACGAGGTCCCTGGATCATAGAAGATTTTTCAGTCAGTGTTAGAGGTAAAGCTGAAAAAAATCTTGGTTCCCTCTCATCCTTCCGTATGGATGTTGTCCTGTCTGAAAAGGCAAGGCTTAGGAAAATTCTGAGCCAAAGTGAGGCACCAGGCCTGGAAATAACTTAAATCTGGAGCTTCAGAATTCTGCCAAGTAAATGCATGTACCTCTCTCAGTTCTAAGTTTAAAATGGGCTTATGTTCAGTAAGGATTTCCTCTGATCCAAATCAGTGAGAAGCTTACCAGGCACGACAGCTAAAAATGGTACGCCTGGAAAATAAAGTTTCCCTGGCTTGGAGCATGTTTGACATTTCTGTTTAATGTTTGTCCAGATTACTGGCATTTAAAAAAAAAAAGCAGCATCTAGTGAGAGGTGGGAAAAGAGCTGTAACAAAGCAGCTGAGAAGACAGACGCCTTTGCTTTTAAGATAGTCCTTACTGTATTTTCATCATAGTTTCTGTATTATTTTAAAAGCTTTCAAAGGACAGGAAAAACTGGGAGTAATACAGCAAACACTTGGGTACCTATTGTCCATATTTAACAAAGGTAACATTTTGCCATGTGTGCCTTGATCTTTTTTTTTTTCCAAAAAATAAATAAAATAAAATATTTCAACAACCCAAGTCCTTTCAACCTTATTATAACCCTAATACTCTTACTGCGTTGCTGTCCCATAATAATACATAGAAATGTTTGTTCCTATAAATTGCTTCTTTTCATGCAATGTTGTTTCTGAGATTTACTAGTAAATCCCAGAGTACGAATGTGGTTCTGAAGCCCACAGCAGGATCGTCTGATTAGGGAAGTGTCATAGGGTGATCTCATTTTAGTATTTGTTAGGAGTGTGAACTTTACCAATTTATCAATATTCATTATGTAAATAACATCATGCATGTGTCTGGAATGTTTTTATCCCCAGGCTCCTGAAGTTATTATGTCTCAACATTATGATGCTAAGGCAGACCTGTGGAGCATAGGAACAGTGATATATCAATGTCTAGTTGGAAAACCACCTTTTCAGGTAGCTTGACTTTTTACTTGTGTGCTCAGTTTTGGGATCTTCCATTTCGCAGTTGCCTTTGACTTAGAAAATGGGAAATACTTTGAAAACAGTGTTTTGAGTTCCCTTGTGACCTGTTTTGATATTTGTTACAGGCAGAAATGGCTATAGTGAGCCAGAACATCTTTTGCTTTTCCTTTTTTTTTTTTTTATCCACCTTCCCTTTGTCGTTGGCCTGGGCGTAAAGCCCGTTTTATGTTTCCCAGGCAAGTGACAACTTGAACTGACACCCTGGTGGGAAGTGGTGTGAACAGTGATGTTCAGCGCTTCCTGCTTAGCTGGGTGTGGGGGGCCCTGCCCTCCACGTGAGGGCTAGGCCTGGTCTTGGGAAGATAAGCGGAAACCACCACCAGCTTCCTAGTCCCCTTACTGCTGGGTGAGAGAGAGCTGATGGTTTAGTTTTGGTGGATGTTATTTGGGGGTTCTTCCCTCTTCTCCGCTCCCCTCACATCCTGTCAGAAAGAGACCCTCTAGAACTAATCATGATGATTCCTCCGGAGTTCATATTGCCCAGTTACAGAGAGGTTTTTCTGAACCTGAAAACTGGAACAAGGTAAACTTATCTGTGCAAAAAGGATGTGAAATGAGTGCCCAGGCTGGTTTAGACACTCACCTTCTCAGTCTCATTGGATGCAGAGGGGCAGTGGGAGGGGCAGGGGACTTCGATAATCCTGCAGCTCTTACTGTGCAGGTGGGCAGTGTCCTCTGGTGTCCAGAGTGGGAGGGACTGAGAGGCAGCCACGCCCTTCATTCTCTTCCTTGTGCCCTTGGGGGTCAAAGATACCCTGATTTTATACAATAAAAATGTAGGTGTTGGGTGGGCTGTGTGAGCCCCAGAATAGTGGTTCTTAACTCTTCCTTAAGTTTCAGGCTCCTCTGGGAGGCTGACCCTGGCCAAGATACCCTAAGCCCAGATAGGCAGAATTCACACAGAGTTCCAGAGGTTTTTAAGTTCTTGGTGCCCATCTGTGGCTCCTTCTGCAACCCAGGACTTTCAGGTTCAGAATGTGTGCTCTGTAGCAAGCATTTGAGCATGAATCGCATGATTTGAACTTTCTGCCCCCATTGTCTAGGGAATAAAACCTTTTTTTTTTTTTTTTTTAAACAGGCCAATAGTCCTCAAGACCTAAGGATGTTTTATGAAAAAAACAGGAGCTTAATGCCTAGGTACGTGTTTAGTTATGCTGGGTTTCACTGTCTGCGAATGCAGCATTATTTGAACTCTGTGTTACCGGTTTCCATTCTTGAATCGTTTTTCAGTTGACAGTAATGGGAGAACATTCATTTTAACAAGAAATTCGAAAATTACTGGTGCATCATAGGTGCCTGGGTAGTGCTGTACCTTTTTTTTTTTTTTCTTTTTTAAAATGTAAAGTATAGGGGCGCCTGGGTGGCTCAGCGGGTTAAAGCCTCTGCCTTCAGCTCAGGTCATGCTCTCAGGGTCCTGGGATCCAGCCCCGCTTAGGGCTCCCTTCTCAGCAGGGAGCCTGCTTCTCCTTCTCTCTCTGCCTGCCTCTCTGCCTACTTGTGATCTCTCTCTCTGTCAAATAAATAAATAAAATCTTTTTAAAAAATAAAATAAGTAAAATGTAACGTATGTTTAAAAGGAAAAAAAAATACCACAGATGTTTTACATGTTCTTGGCCGGGAGGGAGATGGAAGCAGACTAGACATGTGTGAGCTAGGAGGTCGGTTCCTCCCTCCGCCTTCCCCGCTCTCCAGATAACACGAGCTGGCTCTGTGCCTTAAGTAGATATGTGTACACACAGATTTCAATACAAATTCCATCCTACTTGGCAAATTGTTCTGTGGCTTTTTTTTTTTTTTTTTACTGTACGGTGTATCATACTGTGCAGTGTATCGTTTAGGGACAGGATATAGAGAACTACTTCATTCTCTTCAATGGCTCATAGAGTTCCGTGGCTAGATGTATCATAGTTTGTTTAATCAGATCCTTGTTTTCGTTTTTTGGTTACTCCAAGCAGTGTTTAATGAAGTGTGTGTGTGTGTGTTTGTGTGTGTACACTTCTGTGTATTTCTTTAGGATGGACTCGTAGAAATGGAATTTAGACCAAAGGGGATGCTCTCAGTTAGCTAATGCAGCCGAACAACAGAGTGCTTGTTTCCCCACATTTTCAACCGGAACAGGATGTTATCATACCAGGTGCCTCACAAACAGAAGAGGACCAATTAGCTTTTTAATTTGCATTATTCCTCTTTACCAGTAAAGTTGGTGCTCTTTCGTTCATTTAATGTCCTTGTGTAGTTTATATTCTGTGAATTGCATGTTCCTATTATTCATTTCTCTATCGGTTTGTCTTTTTCTTAGTGGATTTTAGGAAACTGTATTATTTATCACTTGTATCTGAGCTGTGCCCTTTTCCAGACAGAATGGGAGGTGGCTCTTCTAATAGAGAACTCTAGCAAATATGAGTGCCAAGTTGATTGTGCTTGTGAAGTGCTTTATGCCTGCAGATATTCAAACAGATAATAAGCACAATGCAGGCATCTTCCCGAATGGATGCCCTTTCTCAAAGGCAATTGCCCTTAGTGTTTTGTTTTTTGTTTTTGTTTTTCTCCTATAAGGAATGAGGCTTTACCATGATCTTCTTGGTTTAAAAATGTATTTGTGAATCTGCATAGACATTTTCATTTACCATAATGAAGGCAAAAGTCATGTAGTTAATATGTATAAACTCACCACTTTTTCTTCCTTTTCCCCAGTATTCCCAGAGAAACATCACCTTATTTAGCTAATCTCCTCTTGGGTTTGCTTCAGAGAAACCAGAAAGATAGAATGGACTTCGGTAAGGAATATTTTCAAATTTTGTGTGCTTTCTAGTTTGATTTTTGTGTATCCCCCAAAAAGTTGTTTGTGAAAAGATACTATAGGGTTTTCAGGAGAAAATTAAAATCAGTTTCTTTCTTTCTCTTAATCTTTTTTTCTTCCCGTATTTTGTAAATATTTATTGAGTGCTCGCTATGTTCTAGATACAGGGGATAGAGTAATAAATAATGAAGAAAATCCCTGTCCTCATGTAGCACATATTCTCGTGGAGGAGAGGCAAACAAAGGATAAAGTATAATCAACACACCATATAGAAGGTGATAAGTGTTCTGGGAAAGAAGAGGGAAGGGAAATTTAAAAGTTTAAATCGCATGAAGCCCCTTCTGAGGAAGTGGCCTTTGAATAAAGACTTGATGGATGGACAGCGGGATAGTGAGACAGGGGGCGGTGTTCGTGTCCGTGGGAAGAGCTTGCCCGGCGGAGTGATGGGCCGGTACAAAGGCCCAGGGCCGGGAGTGTGCCGTGTAAGCCGGAGGAACAGCTAGAAGGGCGGTGAAAGATGTGGGCTTTTGCTCAGAGTGTGATGGGGAGCATGCGAGCAGAGGAATAATAGGATCTGACCGATGTTTTGGAAAGGATCATTCTGGCTGCTTGTTGTCAACAGACTGTGGAGAGGGGCGGTGAGGACCAGGGCTGGGGACCCATCTGGGGACTACAGCCGTTACCCCAGCGAGAGATGAAGGGACTTCGGCTAGATTAATAGTCACGGAAGGGGTGGGGAGTCCCTTGAATTCTGCATCTTTTTGGAGGTAGACGCAGTAGTATTTACAGATGAATTGGGTGTGGGGTGTGAGAGAGAGAAGACTCAAAGATGCCTCCAGAGTGTCTGGCCCGGGTGTGTGAAGGAAGGGAGTTGTTGGTTACAGACACGCTTGAGGCTGTGTGGCTGCAGCAGGCTATGGGGCAAATCAGGGGGTCCGCTTGGATCTGTTAAATCAATGACACGCATGTAGCGGAGGGGTGCAGATGCCCAGAGGGCACCTGGAGTTCAGAGGAGAGGTCTAGGCTGGGGATATATTTGGGAGATCTGGGAGGAGGGAAAGGAGGAGAAACACTCCAGAATCCTGGTGGAAAAGTCCCTGGCCTCGAAGATGGGGTTTTGGGAGACAAGCAGGGGCAGCCCCGTGGCAGTTTGGTTTTCACGACTGCGTTAGGGCTTTGGGAGAGCGGGCTCTGGGTGCTCCACAAGGCCATGAGTTTAGATTTTTACATTCTGAAGGTGAAAGCTGTATCACTGACCTCGAGCCTTTCTTCTTTTTATAATATAATCATTCAAAGCTAAAAATTTCTACCAAGTTTTAAGTTAACACAGTCTATTTTCAAATATTTTACCACTTGTTGTGTAATGAAAGAATTTGGAATGCTTAATACTGTAGGGATTATGCAGTTCTGGAAGGTTTTGAAAGAACATTTTGCCCTGAAATTGTTTGGGGCTCAACTCCTCTTTGGAGGACAGTTTGTTAACTTGTTCTTATCAATCCAAGGTAAAAGATTGTTCTTTTCTATCTTACTTTTAGCAATCATATGTAAAAACAGCATGACTTAAATGTCAGACCAGAAAAGCGATAAGACGTGTTCGATGAAAATGCTTCTTAAATTAACCTTGTTCTTGACATTTTTAGGGGAAAAAAGTGTTTGATTTTTCCCGTAGTAATTAGTTATAATAGTAATAGAGATTTGCAAAAACTTATCCAGAGTTTTGGTCTGTTCATGTGTGTTACGGAAGTCCGCATAGGCTCCTGGATAAGACAGACCAGGGTTTGAATTCTAGTTCCTTAACTTGCTACCTTTGACATTGGAGAAGATAGACGGGCTTTATGTGCTTTATCCTTGTCCATAAAAGGAAGATAATGCTGTGCGTTAAGTTTGTGAGGATATTAAATAAACTGGTATGTGAAGCACTCAGTTTGTTGTCCTAGCAAATGTCCTCGGTAGACAATAGCTCTAGAAGTTTCCATATAGGGGACAAGGTGAAATAGTCCAAATATCTATTTTCTTAAAGTTTTGTAAAGTTAGAACTAAATTTCAGCACATGTACTTGGTAAATATTTTTATCTTTTGGGGAGAGAAATTGAATTGAGAGCTACTCTGTAACCCTGAGAAATAGGGGTCAATACTGAAACAACATATTCATCGATAACAGTTTTAATGTGATAGATTATGTATCAAATATTTGTATATTTTCCCTGCCATAGCAAAGGATTTGGGATGCGGTTTCAGAGCATTTGCATTCAGTTCTTTTTGTATCTTTTCTATTTCATCCGTATGATGTCCATTGTAAAAATTGGCATAAAAAATCTTATATGTCAAACTAGAATTTATGTACATGTATATTAATTTTTGTTCTAAAATGATCTCAGGTAGAAAACTCATATTTTTCTTCAAAAGTCTCCACATTTCTATTCCTTAGCAGGTCTTGTAACTGATATTTACACTGAGTGGCTTTCGACGATTTATTTCGTCAAAAGGACCCCCAGGGCCCTTCAGAGTAGAAGATAAGCTAGACTGACCCTGAGTTAAGCTTTTCTTGATCTCATATCCCCTCATCTAAACCTCATGCTGGTGTCACGCTGCCCTCCTTGCCTGCTCTTTGAGATTTACCAGCATACGGGTCTGGGACTTCATGACACATGAGATCAGCTTTGTGGGTTTTTAAAGAATTAATGAAATACTTTAAACACACAGGAAGGTAAAGAAGGTAAAATAATGAACAGCCATATCCTCGCCGACTTATTTATCTTGAATTAGCAGATTTATTGTGTAGGTTTTATCCTTGGTGGACAGCCAAAGAAATTAGATCAGACTTATAGATTTTTTAAAAGATGTGAAACCAGCTGCAGGAATCTCTCTCCAGGGATAAAAGGATGGGATTTATTATGTAAATCAGCTGCCTGGATTGCCCCTCGGGACAGTTAACACCATCTGTGCTTCCCAGCTGCACTTTAGGGGCCCTGCTCACAGCCCCCCCACCCCCCGGGGTTGTCTGCGTGAGGGCAGCACGGGTCCCAGAACAAGCCTGCTTTCGCGGAGCCTGCCGCGTTGGTGACACGTGTTTGCAAAACTCACAATTATCTTAAATTTTTCGTTGATTAAGAATTACTAAAAAAAAAAAAAAAAAAAAAAAAAAGAATTACTTATAATCTGATAGTTTTTATAGATGATTTATAAAAGTCATAGGCTTCTACAGTGGAAGGAGATGGAGGCTACATAAAGAAGTTAATAATAATTCTTTATGATCTCAAAGACACTGCGTTAAATACATCGACAAGATTAACCCGTCTGCTACTCCACCTCAGCTTAAGGGTTGCATTCTCCTTTTTCATTACAGAAGCATTTTTTAGCCATCCTTTTCTTGAGCAAGTTCCAGTGAAAAAATGTGAGTACCTATTTTTTTTTTTTTTTTTTTTTTTGCATTTTTACTTGAAGAGTGAAGGCAGGCTTAAGGAAAACTTAGTATTCTGTGTCACAAAATTAATTTTTGCTCGTGCTTCTCAAGATGTCATTGAGCTTTATTTATTGAATTCCCGTCGTTTTTTTCCCCCAAATCCCAGTTGAAACAGTTGTAGTATTTGCGGCAGTTTTAGTTTTACCCACGGGAGCCGTACTAAGTAGGTGAATGAACCTGGTCGACGCAGCGATGTGTTTGGACAGGTTTTCCCTTAGACGCTCTGCGGCCCGCGTCTCCCTTCACCTGTGTTTCTTCCCCCAGCCTGCCCGGTTCCAGTGCCCGTGTATGCCGGCTCCGTGTCCGGGGGCTCCTGCGGCAGCTCTCCGTCCTGTCGCTTTGCCTCTCCACCGGTAAGTTTTGGTTTTATTAAAAACAATTTCAGAGTGAGTGCTGTCGCCTCTGTTCGTGGGGGAGCCGGGGATGCATTGTGGATGCGCTTTGATGTGTAGGGTTCCCTAGTGCCGCTGAGGTTGGGCAGAAGCTCTGGCGTTGAGGCAGGTGGACCTGGAGGTGGACCCCTGCCCGCCCTTAGCTGTGTAAGCTTCCACAGGAAGTGTCGCCCCCTGGGCCACTTTCCTCTAAACAGTGAGTACAGTACTCTCACCGTTTCATGCCCTATGGGTTGGAAAGGATGATAGTTGCAGAATACCCCTCAGAAGCAGGTAGGTAGTAACTATTTACTTTCTCCAACTGTCATCACCTCAGTTTGGATATTTATTGTACATAGACCTTCCAGTGGTGGTGAGTGACCCCTCTGAGCCATGTTCCTCTGACTTCAGTTCCCTTAATGACGGTTACCAGCCCTTCAGGACTTGCTCCACACCGGCCTCTTCCCTCCCCTGAGGGCTTCCCAGGCCATTTTCTCCGTGTCTCTCTTCCCTCCAGCCCAAGTGCTTCTTCTAGATCCTGACAATTTCTGCTCCGCTCTCCCAGGGCTTTACTCTGCCCTCTTCTGACCCTTCCCCCGCTCCTTGCTGTGTGGGTTGCGACCTCAGCTGAAGGTCCCCGGGCTCTTGTGTCCGCCATGGTGACTGTTTTCCAGATTAGCCTGGCAGGCATGAATTTCTTGAATTCTGCTGGGGGAGGGTGGGGCAGTCATAAAAGGAAGTGATTGTGTAATTAGCAGGTTCACCTCAGAGGTTTAGGAACACGGGACTTGGGAGCTTCTGCACCCCTTACTTGCCACATTAACCAGGGCAAATGACTGAATCTCTTTGAGCCTGTTTCTCATAGGAAAAAGCTAGTGTAATTGACCTATTTCGTAGTTTGTTTTTTTTTTAAAGGTAAATGAGCAAAAACACTTTACTATAATGTCTGGTACACAGTACTCAGTAATTGGCAACTTCTGTTATTATTACTTTCAAGGAAAGCCTAACAGCCCATGGCTAAGGCAGATGCTGACGCAGCCATCACAAACAGATGAGTCTGAAAACTGGCAAAAAAACAAAACAAAAAAAAACCAACCTTTTTGCCTAACCCTCCGGACTTAAACTGAGTTAGAAAAACCGGATGGGCTAATAAGACATTATATGTCCCTAAATTACAAAAAAAAAAAAAAAAAAAAAAAAAAAAAGTGTTGTGGATTTCCTGCTCCAGTCTGGAATATAAGGAAACACTGGATTTGGAGTGATAGGGGAGAAACGCAGAGGAGGTGTACTGACGCGGAAAGACCGTGCTGGCCTTATTTGGAGCCGGGCCCAGCTGGCTCCCATGCTGGCCAGGCCAGGTCCGGAGCTGAGCCGCGGCTCCCGCTCTGTGAGGCGGGCTTCAGGAACCTGTGCTTGAACAGCAGCCCTGGGGCGGACTTGGTAAACCCGAGCTGCTATAATGAAGCCTATATTTGATACAGCGTGAGACACAGTGGGAAAAGCAAAGCTTAGGCTTGAGAAAGGAACCTCAGGGGAGAATCTAATTATGAGAGAGAGAGAGAGAGAGAGAGAGAGAGAGAGAGAGAGAGATGGGAGAGAGCAAGAAGAAAGGAGCCTGTTTGTAGGATGCCCAAGGAATGAGAAAGAGAGGGTCCAGTAGGAGGTTCATTGAATTGGAAATTGGGCTTTTCCGTTGGGTGGAGTAGCCCTGAAAGGGGGAACACCGAGCTGGGCTCATGCTGCGAGCGACGAGGTGGAGTGCTAACCTGCTACCCGGAGTGAGGGCCTGCCAGCGGGAGAGAAGTGCATTCAGATGCTAAAAACCTTGGTGGGAAAACCATTTTTAGAAGGCTTTTATTAAAAGCTAACGCTTGGGGCGCCTGGATGGCTCAGTCCGCGAAGCGTCTCTCTTTTCTTTTTAAGATTTTATTTATTTGACAGAGAGAGGGAGAGATCACAAGTAGGCAGAGAGGCAGGCAGAGAGAGAGGGGGAAGCAGGCTCCCTGCTGAGCAGAGAGCCCGATGCGGGGCTCGATCCCAGGACCCTGAGATCATGACCCGAGCCCAAGGCAGAGGCTTTAACCCACTGAGCCACCCAGGCGCCCCTGAAGCGTCTAACTGTTGATCTCAACCCAGAGCTTGGTCTCAGTGTCGTGAGTTCAAGCTCCGCATTGGGCTCAAAAAAAAAAAAAAAGTGGGAGGAAAAAAAGGCTCTAATGCTTGAAGTGAAAATACAAAGGGAAAAAGGAAAGCTGAGGAATAAAAGGAAATCCAACATGTTTCTGTATAATTTCCAGATAGTGAGAAATAGGATGGCTTAATAGGCCTTGCTTTTAATGTAACCTGCCAGAAATAAGATGATTTTATGCATGCATCCCCTTCCTTCCTACGGCTGGAGTAGACTCATAGGGAGCGTTGATACACACAGGCATGCACATACAACATTCTCTTTTTACATTCTCACGCAAATACCCAGCTGCTGTTTGATTCCAGAAAAATCTTTGAAAGAAAAAATCCAAATCAATCTTTTAGTTATGATATTGGCTATAGGTTAAATACTATTTAGATAATATTTCTTGGTTTCATCACATTTATTAAACACCTAGTTTGTGTAAGGTTCTGGTTGATCCTAACGACTGAAATGACTAGGTCCCTTACATTAAAGAGCTATTAATTTAGTTGTGTGGAGGCAAGGTAGGTAAAGCAGTCACTGTTGGAAGCATATGTGTGTGTCTCTTTATTGCCTGTGGGCACATGAATGGGGAGCGTGAAATCAGACCAAGAGCTCTGGAAGGCTGCTCAGGGGCAGGCACCGAGCTGAGTTTTGAAGAAACACCTAGCAAGGTGAATTAGTGAAAGAATGGTGTTGTAGATAGAGGAATCTCCGTTCATGAAGTCCCGGAAGCATGACAACCCCCTCTGCCCCCCCCCCAAAGAACTCTGTAACCCCCCTGGGCCCGCTTAAATTTGTTAAAATTAAGTGAAATTTAAATTTTTGTTCCTCAGTCACATTCGCCACATTTCAAGGGTTCCATAGCCGTCTATGGCTAGTAGGTCTCCAGCACAGCACTCCAGCACGCTCAGGTGTAGACTGTCATCGATGGAGGTTCTGTGGACAGGGCTTCTCGGAGCTGTCCGGGCTGGTGGGTGCAGAGAGCACGAGTGCTGTGGGGGGGCAGGGGCCGGCAAGATGGCGGCTCTGTCTTGACGGGATTCGGCTGTGGGAGCCATCTGAATGCTTTGCGGTGCAGGTGTGCTGTGACCGGATTTGAGACTAGTGGAGAGTAGAGCGGTCTTTCTATTTGAGGAAAGAGAAGGCCTAAGACTATTGCACCTTTCTTGTTTTGTTTTTTGTTTTTCTGAGAATGAGGGCCTGAGCTACAGGGAAGGTGGGGGCCAGGTTAGAGCAGGGTAGAGTTTACCGAGCTCGGAATTGCTTGAACTGGGGACTGGATGGATGATGGTGAAGTCACCCCAGCAGGGAGTGGGGAGCAGTGCTTCGGAGTAGAAAGGTAGTGAGTTAGGCCAGTGCTCACCGGAGAGATCTAGGCTGCAGAGGTGAGGTGGTCCTTGGGGGGTGAGGGTGGTCGCTGGGGTGAGTATAAAATGTGAGGAACACGTGCTGTGATGAGCCCTGGGTGTTATGCGTAACTGATGAATTCCTGAACGCTACATCAAAAACTATGATGTCCTATGCAGTGGCTAACTGAACAGAATAAAAAAAACTGTGAGGAGTAGAGGGCCCAGAGTGGCACCTTGGGGAACTCCACACTCCACCCCTCTCCTTTAAGGGACAAAAGAGAAGCAGGCACCCACAAAATAGACTTAAGAAGTGGGAGGAGAGGCCGGTTCACTGAACGAAGGGGTAGAGTGGTGGGCAGTGCAGGTGAAACAGAGCTCAGGTAACTTAAGGAGCACGACTTGGCAGTGGGAGGGAGTGGTAACCCTGATGAAGCCCGTTTGATTGGACAGCTGAAGGCAGAAAGTGGGTCATGGTGGGTTGAGTGTTATGTAGGAGGTGAGGAGTTTGAGTCAGTGAAGATTGATAATTTCGAGAGACATTGTTAAAAAGTAAAGAAGTGAGAGAAGGCGGTAATTAAGAAGACTACAGGGGTTTGAGGTGTGAGCAAATGGAATGTGTTTATGCACAGAGGGGAAGAAAACCAGAGGAAAGGGAGAGGGCGAGACCTTCAGGAGCAGAGGGGAGCTGGTCCAGGTCTCTGAGGGAGACCTGGAGGGGAGGGGGATAGACATAGAGCCGGGGCAGAGAGACTAGCAAGGAGAAGATGCCTTCCACTGAGACCCTGTGGGTGCAGACAATTTTATGAACACATGGAAGAACTTGAGAAAGTGCCTGCCTAAACCCCTGGAAAGAAATTGTGGAGTTAGATGCTTGGAATCACATCTCAGCTTGACCGCTTTTTAGCTGTGTGATCGCGGGCAGATTTCCTAAACTTCTGAGTGTGTGTGTGTATACATGTATATATATATATGATGTGGGTTTCAGAACACGACTGGGGTTAAGACATGGAAAGCACTCAGCAGTGTCTAACCCACAGCAGACCAGTCATGTTAGTCTTTCCATTGTCCCTTCCCTTTATTACCTTGACTCATAAGGTCTCTTTAAAAAGTGATGAGAGGATTGTATGTCCTCTCTCTCTCACACACACACACACACACACACACACGGAGACAGATGTCATTGCACAGTGACCCTCAAAGGAGTGCTAGCAGTGACTTGGGTGTGTAAGACGTGGGTTTAAGCTTAAAGGGCATTGTGTAGTATTTTTCTTCTTCTTAAATAGAAACAGAGGTTACACAGGGTCATAGAGGACTTAATACAATAAGTTAGGAAGTTCATTGTTTCAGAGAACCATTGTGTAATCAAGACATTTAATTAGAGATGTCACTTGAGTCCTTGAACCAGGCAAATGCCACAGGACATGTAACTGCTTCCGTCTGTGTATTTGCTTTACATACATTTTATAAGCTTTCCTTTCCTTCCTGTCCTGTCTCCTGCACACCCAGTCCTCCCCCTAACAAAAGAGGAACACAAGGAATATACCCATAACCTGTAAGGTTTTCCAGATCTTTCTTTCTGTGAGCATACATAAATCTGTAGGCTTGAATGCAGTACTCCTTATTGATTTATTTACTTTTTTACATAATGTGGTCTCTTGCTTTCCTGTTTATAATGTTTTCTTCATTGGAGGTTTAAAACTATTTAAAATGTGTGCAGGATGTCATTAGTCTAAAGTCCCTGGACATTGTGTTTCAGTCATCAGGTGAATAGTTAATTGAGTACCTGCTTTGCTAGGCCGAGAGCCGAAACTGGGAATGTTGAGATGATAAAAACACACCTCAGAAATTTCAGGAGAGGCAGACATGTACATGAGAAGTGGTATGATATATTTTTAAGTGTCATTTTTGGAAAACATTTTAGAAGTCTTTATACAAGACTCTTTAAACTACGCTTATCTAAGGGGAAGATTTTCCAAAGAGATTTATTTTTTTTTCTGAAATTTTAAGATGGAATTGAACTTTATGCCCACTTTTATGAAGACAGTATTCCTTAGTCTAAGAACTATTCTGACGTGCATTTTATTAGTAGGCCAGTCTTTTAATTTTATGTTGTTAATTTTAGTCCCTTCCAGATATGCAGCATATTCAGGAAGAAAACTTATCCTCCCCACCATTGGGTCCTCCCAACTATCTACAAGTGTCCAAAGATTCTGCCAGTACTAGTAGCAAGAACTCTTCTTGTGACACGGATGACTTTGTTTTGGTTCCACACAACATCTCGTCAGACCACTCATGTGAGAATCTTTTCTACTTGTACACATTATATTTCTTAATTTACTAGACTAGCGTTTATTTTTAACCTTTATATCGTGCTCTCTCATGTAGGGCACCTTTTCAAGGGGGCACTTTATTTAGTTGTTTGAATTCCCAGAACTATATACCTACCATTCTAAAATCTGCTCGTCTTCCATAAGGCAGTAACTTTGGATTCTGAAGGTAGATGAAAAGTTTGCAGGAAATGATCTCAAATTCTGTTTGTATCCACACAGAAAGAAATAGAAAAGTCAGCAGAATTAAAAGGAAGACCTCTTTTGCAAAAACCACCTTAAGAGTCAAGGGAGTTTAAAACCAGTCTGGATGCCCTTCAGAAGAGACTGGCATGAGGTCAGGAATGAGTTTCATAAATATATGGGAAGAATTTTTATAAAGGAAGCAGAATCCAAGTTGACTAAATATGGTCAGGGCTCCAAGGAATAGCGAAGGGCACCAGAAAACCTACAAAAAAGAAGTTAGACAAAACCATCGAGAAAGAAGGAACTGTGGTTTGGTCGTGAAGGAACGGGATCAGAACAACTAGAAATCGGGTTCCTTCCATAACTGAATAGTATCAAGTAGACCAGGTGCAGGTACAGGTGCAGGTGGTTGGAGCAGTTCATATCAAGAGGTCTGTGTAGTTGTTTGCCAAATATTGATTTCACAGCTGCTACTGTTAGGCATCGTGCTAGTTGTGGAGGCCGTCATCCCCAGAGCCCGCGCCTCGGGGTGTGTCTGCTGGGGAAGGGGGAGCACGGACCAGGCCGCAGGAGTAGGTGGGGCGGCTCACCATCTGTGCTCCGACAGCTGGGAGTTACCTTTAAAAATCCAGGATGTACTGGTTTTCTTCTACTTAAAAAAAAAAAGATTTAAAACTTGAAAAATTATGCAGTATCAAGCCGGGAATAATACAGCAGATACTCAAATCCACCACCATTCTGATTTTATTTATGTCAGCGCTTTTGCCATGTTGTTTTAGACGTCTTTTCTTAAAGATAAAAAATGCTATATAGGTACAGCTAAAGTCCTCTTCCTCGTTCTACTCTTGGGGGTAAATTCTTACTGTAGATTTTTTTTTATGCTTCCATATATCCTGTATCTATAAATAACATATGGTATTCTTATGTTTTTACAGTTTTAAGTAAATAGTATAAGGAATATTTCTATAGCTTGGTTTTTTATTCATGTGTTTGTTACCTATCTACATATTTATATATGTATGTAGTTTATTTTAATATCTGAAATTTATAGTATAACTGTATTTTATAATACAACTAAACCACAGGTTTTTCCATTATTTGCTGAGGGTGACCTGGATAATCTCTATCTTTTCACTATTCAAAATGTATTGTGACAGATGTCCTTGTATCAGAGTTTCTTCCACGTGGATACTCTAGAAATTTTCAACTTCAAATCTATAAAATATTGGTACAGACAAGTTGTAGGCAATCAATAATCTCTGCCATGCTATCCCAGTGGAATAATAGTAACTTCTAAAGTTTTTTGTTTTTTTTTTTTTCATTTTTAACTTGACCTGGCATTCACTTTTGTAGATGGAATAAGGTAGGGATCTTATTATTGAATATTCTGTCCTTTCTCTACTGATAGGCAATTTCAGATTTGTCCTATCAGGTTTACATAAAGAATTAAGTTTGTTTTAAGGTGCTCTATTCTGTTGGTCTATTTGTCTGTATTATAATCATTTTTAAATTGTGTGTGTGTGTGAGAGAGAGAGAAAGAGAGAGAGAGAGAGAGGGAGATTGTGGGGAGGGGCGATGGTAGAAAAGCATTCTATTATTCTTTGGAATCACCCTGGCTACTCTTGACCCCTCTCACCCCTTGTGTAGTCTAATTTCAGCTTGACAAATCCTACAAAAAACATTTGGGGATTTTAATGCAAATTGTGTTGATTTTATAAGACCTATACAAGGATAGTTAAGGGCCTTTACAATATTAAATTGTCAAGTCAAGAATATATGTTTCTCACAAAACAGGATCATAGGGGAAGAGAAGAAATAATGAAATAAAAACAGAGAGAGAGGCAAACCATGACAGACTCTTAACTCTAGGCAACACACTGAGGGTTGCTGGAGGGGAGGTGGGTGGGTAGATGGGGCATTAAGGAAGGCACTTGATAGGGGCGCCTGAGTGGCTCAGTCGTTAAGCGTCTGCCTTCAGCCCAGGTCATGATCCCAGGGTCCTGGGATCGAGCCCCACATCGGGCTCCCTGCTCAGCAGGAAGCCTGCTTCTTCTGCTACCATTCCCTCTGCTTGTGTTCCCTCTCTCTCTGTGTTTCTCTCTGTCAAATAAATAAAATCTTTAAAAAAAAAAAAAAAAAAAGGAAGGCACTTGATAGAATGAGCACTGGGTGTTGTATGCAACTGATAAACCACTGAATTCTACCCCTGAAATTAGTAATACACTATACATTAACTAACTTGAATTTAAATAAAATCTAAAAAAAAAAAAAAAATATGTGTTTCTCCACTTATCTAGGTTTCCTTAGTGTGTTTTGATAGATATTTATATTTTCCTACATAAAGGACATTCACATTTTTTGTCTTATTCTGGTAACCTTTGTTTTTCTTTTCCTTGTATAAATACTGTGTTTGATTTATTTATTTATTTATTTATTTATTTTTCCAAAACCGCTCCTGTCGAGGTCTTTGCGCTCCCAAATCTCAGGTCATTTCTCAGTCTTCAGCTTTTTGACGTGTTTATAGCATTTGTTATACTAATTGGCCACACCCTTTTTAAAATTTAAATTCTTTTTTTTAAGATTTTATTTATTTGTCAGAAAGAGAGTGAAAGCACAAGCAGTGGGGGAGAGACAGGCAGAGGGAGTAGCAAGCTCCTTGCCAAGCAAAGAGCCTGATGCAGAACTGGATCCCAGGACCCTGGGATCACAACCTGAGCCAAAGGCAAGCATCCCCACACCCTTCTCTTTATTAAAAATTTGTTATTACAAAATACATCATGCTTATATTTTTAAAATATTTTATTTATTTAAAGAGAGTAAGAGCAAGTAGGAGGAGAGGGAGAGAGAGACGGAATCCCAAGCAGACTCCGCACTGAGCCCAAAGTGGGGCTTGATCTCACGACCCCGAGAGATCATGATCCAAGCTGAAATCAAGAGTTGGACACTCAAAAAAAAAAAAAAAAAAGAGTTGGACACTCAACTCTTTTAGGTTTATAACAAAACTGAGAGGAAGGTACAAATTTCCACATATCCCCTGCCTCCCCATTCTCAACATCACTCACCAGAACAGTATATTTGTTACTGAGGATAAACCTACATTGACACATCACAGTCACCCAAAGTCTGTAGTCTATTTAGAATCCGTTCCTGTTGTCGTACGTTCTATGGGTTTGGAGAAAGGTATAATGACATGTATCCATCGTCATAATATACAGAGCATTTTCACTGCTCTAAAAATCCTCTGTGCTCCCCACCTGTCCCTTGGAAACAACCCATCTTTTTACCGTCTCTCTAGTTCTGTACCACAGTTTGTCCATTTACACTTTGATTGCTTCCCAGTTTTGACAATTAAGAATAAAGCTACTATAAACATCTGTGTGCAGGTTTTTTGTGCAGACATAGTGTGCAGCTCCCTTGGATAAATGCCAAGGAGCATGACTACTGGCTGGTATGGTAAGAGCATGTTTAGTTTTGTAAGAAAACAGACTCTTCCCAAGTGGCTGTACCGTTTTGCATTCCCACCAACAACGAGTGGGAGTTCCTGTTGCTCCACATCCTCACCAGCATTTGGTGATGTCAGTGCTCCAAGCCGGGCTATTCTGGTAGATGTGCAGTGGTATCTCGTTGTTTTAATTTGAGTTTCTCTGACGACATCTGATGTTCAGCATCATTTCATGTGCTTATTCACCATCCATGTATCTTCTTTGGTGAGGTGTCTGTTAAGATCTTTGGTCCATTATTTTTCAATTGGATTGTTTGTTACCTTATTGTTGAGCTCTAAGAGTTCTCTGTAGACTTGGGATAACAGTCCTTTATCAGATGTGTCTTTTGCAAATATCTTTGTTCAGTCTGTGGCTTATATTCCATTCTCTTGGTATGGTCTTTCACAGAGCAGTTGTTTTTAATTTTACTATGTTCATCACTAAGGATTAATTAAATCATTAAATAAATTTATTTCTTTAATGGATTTATTTCTTTCATGGATTGTGTTTGGTGTTGGTATCACAATACCCAAGGTTCTCTAGATTACATTGTCTTCTACAATATTTGCAGTTTTTTTCTTTTACATTTAGATCTTTGGCCCATTTTGAGTTAATTTTTTTTAATATTTTATTTATTTATTTGACAGAGAGAGAGAGACAGCGACAGAGGGAACACAAACAGGGGGAGTGGGAGAGGGAGAAGCAGGCTTTCCACTGAGCAGGGAGCCCGACATGGGGCTCAATCCCAGGACCCTGGGATAATGACCTGAGCCAAAGGCAGACGCTTAACAACTAAGCCACCCAGGCGTCCCTTGAGTTAATTTTTTTGAAAGGTCTGTATCTAGATGCATTTTTGTTTTGTTTTGTCTGCGGATGTTACTTATTACAGCATTATTTGTTAAAGACTGTCTTTGCTCCATTGTTTTGTCTTTGCTCCTCTGTTAAAGATCAGTTGACTATATATTTGGAGGTCTCTTTCTGGTCTCCCTATTCTGTTCCATTGATCTAGTTGTTCTTTTGTCAATATAACACTGTCCTGATTACTGGAGTTTTATAGTAAGTCTTGAAGTTGGGTAGTGTCAGTCCTTTGTCCTTCTCCTTTAACGTTCTGTTATCTGTTGTGGGTCCTTTGCCTCTCTATTTAACCTTTAGAATTAGTTTGTCAATATCCATAAGATAACTTGCTGGGATTGTCATTGGGATTGTAGTGTATCCATAGATCAAGTTGAGAAGAACTGACTTTGACAATATTTAGGCTTCCTGTCCAAAAACAGAGTATCTCTCCATTTATGTGTTCTTTGTTGTTTTTTGGGGGGTTTTTGTTTTGTTTTTAAAGATTTTATTTATTTATTTGACAGAGAGAGAGAGAGAGAGAGAGATCACAAGTAGGCAGAGAGGCAGGCAGAGAGAGAAGGGGAAGCAGGCTCCCCACTGAGCAGGGAGCCCAATGCAGGGCTCGAATCCCAGGACCCTGAGATCATGACCCGAGCCGAAGGCAGAGGCTTTAACCCACTGAGCTACCCAGGCACCCCCATTTATGTGTTCTTTGATTTCATTCATCAGAGTTTTGTAGTTTTCCTCATATAAGATCTGTGTGACTTTTGTTAGATTTATACCTAAATATTTTATTTTGGTGGGTGCTGATATAAATGGTGTTGTGTTTTTAATTTCAAATTTTAGTTGTTTATTATTGAGATAAAGGATTTTAATTTTTAAATATTGACCTTGTATCCTGCAACCTTGCTTTAGCCACTTCTTAGTTCCAGGAGGGTTTTTTTGATCAATTCTTTCAGATTTTTTTTTACATAGATAATCACGTCATCTTCGAACAATAGTTTTATGTTTACCTTTCCAAGCTGTATACCTTTCATTTCTTTTTCTTAACTTACTGTATTAGCAAGGACTTCCAGTGCTATGTTGAAAAGAAGGGAGTGAAAGAGGACTTCCTTCAGATTATATGGAACTGTAATAACCACAGCCAATAGTAAAATCAGTGGAAGAAAAAAAGAGAACGTCCTTATATTTTTACCTAATTTTAGTGGAAAAGTTTGGAGTTTCTCACCATTTAGTATCGTGTTAGCGGAGCTTTTTGTAGATACTCTTTATCAAGTTGAGACAGTTCCCCTCCATTCCTAGTTTCCTTGGAGTTTTTATCATGAATGGTGGTTGGATTTGTCAGATGCTTTTTCTGTGATGTTCTGTCTATTAATGGGGTAGATTACATTAATTTTAGAATGTTGAACCAGCTTGCATACCTGGGATAAATCCCATTTGGTTATGGCATATGATTCTTTTTATACATTGCTGAATTCAGTTTGCTAATATTTTGTTGGAGATTTTTGCATCTGTGTTCATAAGAAATACTGGTCTGTGGTCTTCTTGTAATGTCTTTTTCTGGTGTTGGTATGAGGGTAATGGTGGCCTCATAGAATGAGTTAGGGAATATTCTCTCTGGTTCTATCCTCCAAAAGAGATTGAAAATAGCGATTTGGTATAATTTCTTCCTTAAATGTTTGGTAGAATTCACCAGAGAACCCATCTGGGCCTGGTGCTTTCTGTTTTAGAAGGCTATTAATTACTGATTCAATTTCTTTAATGGGTAAAGACCTACATTCAAACTGCCTATTTCTTCCTGAGTAAATTTTAGCAGATGTGTCTTTCACAGAATTGGTCCACTTCATCTAGGGTGTCAAATTAGTGGGCATAGAGTTATTCATAGTATTCTTTTATTATCCTTTTAATTTCAGTGGGATCTCTACTGGTGTCTTTTTAATTTGTAGTGTTAGTAATTTGTTTCCCTATCTGGTTTTTTTTTTTTTTTTTCTTAACTTGGCTAGAAGCCTATTGATTGTGTTTCCAAATTCATTTGGTTCAAAATATTTTAAAATTTCTCTTGAGATTTTTTTCTTTGGCCAATTTGTTATTTAGAAGTGTGTTTTTAATCCCTCTGTATTTTGGGATTTTCCAGTTACCTTTCTGTTACTGATTTCTGGTTTAATTCCGTTGTAGAAATTGATATCTGTTTTTTGCGGGGGGGTTGTTTTGTTTTGTTCATTTTTAAAAGGTCTTATTTATTTATTTGAGGCAGAGCACAAGCAGGAGGCGGGACAGAGGGAGCAGACTCCTCTCTGAGCGGGGAGCCTGATGCCCGGCCCTGAGCTGAAGGCAGACACCTAACTAACTGACTGAGCCACCCAGGCACACCTCTTTTAAGTTTGTTAAGATGTGTTTTATGGCCCAGAGTGTAGTCTAACTTGGAAAATGTTCCATGTGAGTTTGAGAAAAATGTGTACCTTGCTGTTGTTGGATGAAGTTGTGTGTGGACGTCAATTACATCTAGGTGATTGATGGTGTTACTGAGTTCAGCTGGGTCCTTACTGGCTTTCTGCCTGCTGGGTCTGACCATTTTCGAGGGATGGGTGTTGAAGTCTCCAACTATGTTAGTGGTTTCGCCTGTTTCTCCTTGTAAGTTTTTACCTTGCATAGTTTGACGCTCTATTGTTAGGGGCATGCATCATGTTAAGTAAGAATCGCTATGTCTTCTTGGAGAATTTGTATTTATGTAAATATAAATATGTCATTACAGAACACCCTTCTCTATCCCTAACTTTTCTTACTTTGATATCTGCTGTGTCTGAAAGTAATATAGCTATTCCTGCTTTCTTTTGATTAGCGTTAGTGTGGTCTCTTTTTCTCCATCCATTTACTTTTAATCTGTGTGTCTTTATATTTAAAGCTATTTTCTTACAGACAACATGTAATTGGGTTGTGTGTTTTAATCCACTCTGAAATCTTTCTTTTAATTGGTACATTTAGACCATTGACATTAGAAGTATTATTGATATAGTTAGATTAATATCTAACATATTTGTTACTGTTTTCTCTTCATTGTCCTTGTTCTTTGTCCCTGTTTTTATCTTCCATATTTTTTCTGTCTTTTGTGGTTTTAATTGACCATTTATTATGATAACATTTTCTTTCCTTTCTTAGCATATCAATTATACTTTTGGGGGGGGCTTTCTTTATTTGTTGCCCTAGAGTTTGCAATATACATTTATAACTAATCCAGGTCCACTTTATTATTATTTTTTAAAGATTTATTTATTTATTTTAGAGCGGGAACATGTGTGAGCAGTGGGGAAGGCAGAGGGAGAGTGAGAGGATCTCAAGCAGACTCTCTGTTGAGCATGGAGTGCAACACGGGGCTCAGTCTCACAACCCTGAGATCATGACCTAAGCCAAAATCAAGAGTCGGACACTTAACCAACTCAGCCACCCAGGCACCCCAATCCAAGTCCACATTCTTTTTTTTTTTTTTTTAAGGTTTTATTTATTTATTTGACAGAGAGCAAGAGAGAGCACAAGCAAGGGGACTGGCAGGCAGAGGGAGAAGGAGAAGCAGGCTCCCTGCTGAGCAAGGGGCCCAATGCAGGGCTTCATCCCAGGATATTGGGTTCATGACCCGAGCCCGAGGCAGATGCTTAACTGACTGAGCCACCCAGGTGCCCTCCAGCTCCACTTTCAAATGAACTGTACTGCTTCATGGGTAATGTGAAGTACCTTCTAGTAACAAGATCCTAATTCCTTCCTGCCAACACTTGTGTCATTGCTGTCACTCATTCTAGTTGAATATAAGAACACATAAGCCTATCCACATATACATAAGACTTACACATTAAGCATACATAACTGAATATATTGTTGCTATTATCTTGGCAACAAATCCCCTCAGTTGTTAATGTCTGAGGAAGTCTATTTTTCCTTTAGTTTTGACAGATAATTTTGCAGGGTGCAGAATTCTGAATTGGTGGTTTACTTCTCTCAACACATACTTCCTTTCATTCTTGCTTGTGCCGTTACTGGGAAGTCAATGCAGTTCTTATCTTTGTTTCTCTCTAAGTATGGTGTTCTCTTTTTTACTTCTTTCAGAATTTTTTTTTTCTTTAGTTTTTCTGTTAATTGGAAAATGAGCTGCCTGGGTTGAGGTGTTTTGAGCATTTATCCTGCTTGGAGTTCTCCGAGTTTCGTGAACCTGTGGTTTAGTGTCTGAAGATCATTTGGGGACATTCTCAGTCATTGTTTCCAACATTTCCCTCTGTTCCTTTCTTCTCTTTCTGGCAATCCCATTACACATGTGACACCTTATGTAGTTGGTCCCGCAGACCTTGGATATGCTGTTGTTTTTTAAGAAAATCTTTGTTGGGGCACCTGGGTGGCTCAAGGTTAAGCGTCCGGCTCGGGTCCTGATCCCAAGGTCCTGCATCGGACTGCCTGCTCATCGGGAGGCCTGCTCCTCCTGCTCCCATTGCCTTCCGTGCCCCAGTTTGTGCTCTCTCTGTCAGAGAGAAAATCTAAAAACAAAAACAAAAACTTTGTTTTCCAGTTTTTGAGGATTCTGTCAACATGTTCTCTAGTTCAGAGCATCTTTCCTCAGCTGTGTCTAGTCTACTAGTAAGCCTATGAAAGGCATTCTTCAGTTCCTTTACAGTGTTTTTTTTGTTTTTTTTTTTTTTTTCTTTACAGTGTTTTTAATCTCTAGCATTTCTTTTCAGTTCTTTGTTAGGATTTTCGTCTCCCTTTTTACCTAGCTCATCTGTTCTTGCATGCGGTCTACCTTTTCCCTTAGGGCCCTTAGCACATTAATCATAGTTGTTTTAAATTTCCAGTGTCTGGTTCTGATGCTCACCCTGTCTCCTCAGTGTGTGTTTTTTGCTTTTTGGTATGCCTTGTGACTTTTTCTTGATAGTCATACCTGATGTCCTGGGGAAAAGGAACTGCTGTGAGTAGGTTTTTAGTAATGTGATGATGAGGTGTAGGATGAGGGGAAGTGGTCTGTGATTAGGTCTTAGTCTTAGCGAGCCTTCATCTCTGGTCTGTGGGCTTCACAAGTGTTTCCCAGTTTCTCCTGCCTTGGGTGGGACAGGATGGCTCTAGGGCATTGGGGTTGGGTATTTCCCTGCCCTCGGCTCAGATAAAGCTCTGATTAAGCGGTTTCCCGTGAAGGCAGGCCCTGTTAAGAACAGAATGCTCAGGGGCGCCTGGGTGGCTCAGACGTTAAGCGTCTGCCTTCGGCTCAGGTCATGATCCCAGGGTCCTGGGATCGAGCCCCACATCGGGCTCCCTGCTCTGAGGGAAGCCTGCTTCTCCCACTACCATTCCCTCTGCTTGTGTTCCCTCTCTCGCTGTGTTTCTCTCTGTCAAATAAATAAAAAAATCTTTAAAAAAAAAA
>CM053619.1:6227178-6268247 GCA_028646535.1 Procyon lotor
TATCACCCAGGTGTCAAGTGAAAGAAAAACGGTCTTACTTGGATTTCTTTCCTTTTTCAATCCATTCTGATTGCAGGCAGTGCCAGCCCGCTGTGTCGCCTCACAGTGAGACAGCCCCGATTCCAGTTCCTACCCAGATAAGGAATTATCAGCGCATAGAGCAGAATCTTACATCTCCTGCCAGCTCTGGCACAAATCTACATGGTTCTCCAAGGTAAGCAAGTATTTTTTTTTTTCCTTCCTTTTCTCTTAAAAAATTTGTTGTTATTGAAAGATCTGTTACTTTCCATGGTTAACATAATCTCTTATGTGTGTGTATCATGGAGGTGTACAAAACTGAAAAATAAAAAAACATTTGTAATGAATCTATTTAAATGATAGTTAAGCTTAGCTGGATGATACAGTATGAAGAAGTAAGGAAGCACCTATTAAAGATGAAATCTCACTAGTTGTAGCAGATCATTTACATATATTATTTATTTCCTCTATATCCTGAAACCCCACTAAGGTACCTAGCAAGAACGGAAAGGTATAAGTCCACAAAAATAAGTCAAATAAGAATACACACTCAGTGGATGAGAGGTTTCAGCACATGTCTGAAAAACAGAAAAATGATGAAAGAGGGCACCCACTCTATGTAGTAGGGTGGGCGTCAGAGTGCCCTACAGTGGCCCCCGAGACCTGAGCCCTCAGAGCTCAGGGAGGGCAGCGATGCAAGTGAGGCGTAAGCCTGAAAACAAAGTAGTGCGATCTGGATCAAATAGCCAGAATACAGAGAAAAGGACGCTTATATTAAAAATGTGTACCCTGAGAAGTAGGTTAGAGACTGCATCCATAAATTAGAACAATATGCGATTGAAAACAATCAAAATCAAAAAGACCTCTTGGACATTATAAAATATAACTGAAAAAAATAAAAGTAAATGTTGGAAGACAAAGTTGAGGCTGTATCTGAAATAAATGAATCAAAAAAGAATCCAAAAGAAGATGGAAACTATGAATAAAAAATATTCTTCAAGTATTAGCTAATGTAGGCATTCCAGAAAGAACAAGTCGAAGAAAATCTCCAGGAAATCATCAAGAAAAAGTTTTCTAGAATTGGAGAATACAAGATTTTAGATTAAAAGTGCTCACCAAATGCATAGTTCAATGAATGGAAAAAGATTCACACTGTCTCATAGGATGAGATGAAAACTCATGAGAGCTTTCTACAAAGGGACATTTTGACAATATCTGAAAATTATTAACGCATATATCTTTTGAGCCCAGTACTTGAACTTCTGGCAACTTATTCTGTAGATGCACTGTCCTTGCCCGTGTATGAAGTTATACATATACAGGCTGTTAATTTTATAACAGCAGAGGATGAGAAATAAGCCAAGTGCTCACCAGTAAGCGACTGAGTTATTAATGTCCGTCTATGACAGTGGAGCACCTTCTGTCAAGAGGAAGGAAGCTCTCTCTGTACTGAGGTAGAAAAATTTCCAAAGTATATTATAAAATGAGAAAAGCAAAGTGATAGCAGAATTAGCAGTGTTTTTCAAAGTGTGGTTTTTGTGTGGCTCCCTTTCCAAAGGTCCATGAGGTCAAGACTATTTTCATAATGATACTGGGACACTGTTTGCTTTTTCTTTTTCTTTTTTTTTTTTTTTTTTCACTATGTTGACATATGCACTAGCGATACAGAAGCAATGATGCGCAAACTGCTGGTTCCTTAAGATGCATCAAGGTAGTGGCACCCAACTGCACCGTGATTTTTCATATCTTTTACCACCACACAGCAGTGCTACCAAGGGGTGTCTTTAAGGAAGTAGTAAAAGTTACTATTTCTCTTTGAAAATCGCAACCTTGAGTAGCTTGTGGGCATAAAGCACTTTTGGTGCACATTGGAGTGGTTCTCTTAAGGAGAAGCACTTGTACGATTGTTCTAGTTGCAAGTTGAACTCACCCCGTTTTTCATGGAACCCTGTTTTTTCATGGAAGAACAGTTGACAAGCTATCGGTTGTGGGCATTGGGCAGCCATTTTGTTGAAAACAGTTGAACCAAGTCTGCTATTCCTGGAAAACAAGTGACATAAAATTTGAGCTCTTGGCAAAAATTAGACTTTTCAAAAATATATTCATCACTGTGATCTTGACATCTTCTGTTACGCCTTGATGGCCATTTCTGTTAAAATTTGTGCCGATATTTTGATAGCGATGTGACTTTTTGATATTGTATGATATGGTTAACATTTGGAATATCTGCATGTACTCATTCAAAATGCCAAATGTTTAAAAATCCTGCATGGATAAAAAAATCTAGTTCAAGTACAAGATACTTTGCAAAAGATTAGAGCCTAGTAAAAAACAAAATTTCATTGGCGTGGTTTCAGATTCCACATTGCAACCATTCTTTTGGATCGTCCAGCGGTCCAAGGGCTGAGTTTTGATGTAGTCTCAAAGACAAGTATCACAAATATCTGAAAAGGCTACCAAAATATTCCTCCTTGTTCTGGCTACATATCTGTGTAAGGCTGGATTTTCTTTTATGTGTGTCCCCCCATATATTGTGCTATAGAAAAGATTGAATGCAGAAACAATTCTGAGAACCCAATTATTGAGCCAGACATTAGAGATTTTTTAAAAATGTAAAACAATGTTGTGCTTCTCATGAATTTATTTTGTTTGGAAGATATAATTAATTTTCATGATCTTACATTACATGTAATAAGTGTATTAATTTTAATGAATTATTACCAATCTCTTCAGTTTCAAATTCTCATACAGTAAATTTTAATAAATACAAGTCTCATAAATAAAAACTCTGGGATAGGAGTGCCTGGGTGGCTCATTCAGTTAGACATCTGACTCTTGATTTCAGCTCAGGTCATGATCTCAGGGTCTTGAGATTGAGCCCTGTGCTGGGCTCCATGCTGGGTGTGGAATCTGCTTAAGAATTTTTCTCTCCCTCTGCCCCTCTATCCCCAACCCTCTCTCTCTCCCTCCCTCTCCTAAAAAAACAAAACAAAATTCTGGGATATTCAGTAATTTTAAGTGTATAAAGGGAACCTAAAACAACAACAACAAAATTGAAAATAGTTGCTGTGGTATACATTATCTTTGTTAAAGCAAGATGAAAATAAGATTATATTTTCAGTTTGTTTGCTTGTATATGACTTAAGGAATTCTGGAAGGATATATTAGAAACTAAAAATAGTTGTAACCGGGGCACCTGGTTGGCTCAGTGGGTTAAAAAGCCTCTGCCTTCGACTCAGGTCATGATCTCAGGTCCTGGGATCGAACCTCTCTGCTCAGCGGGGAGCCTGCTTCCCCCCCCTCTCTCTGCCTGCCTTTCTGCCTACTTGTGATCTCTCTCTGTCAAATAAATAAAAAAAATAAAAAAAAAAAGATTTAAAAAAATAGTGGTAACCTTTGGAATAGGACTGAGGGAGTGTTGAGAATTAGGCAGACAGAACACAAGGATGGGAGGGAGACTTCATGTCACATAATTGTATACGTTTTATATTTGTTCCATGTGACTATATGACATATTTTTAAAAATTCTACTCCATGGCATGTTGTTAGGAAGTTTTCGAAAAGAAGACAGAAAGTAAGAGAGTCGCAGAACTTGCCAGAGAGGGAGTCATTTTATTTTTCTTTTCAGATCCGCAGTGGTACGAAGGTCCAACACCAGCCCAATGGGCTTCCTCCGGCTGGGATCCTGCTCCCCGGCGCCCGCAGACACGGTGCAGACGGCTGGACGAAGACTCTCCACTGGGTCTTCCAGGCCTTACTCACCTTCCCCTTTGGGTAAGGAGAGTAAAGCTGTTGTTTTCCCCTTTTTCCCACTGTGACAGATCTGACATGACACTGTCTTTAGGAGCAGTGGCTCATGATGGCAGTGAGTCTCAGCTGACAGGTCTCATCCTGCCCCTCCCACGCTCTACCTTATCTCTAGATACACTTGTTGGGACCTCTGTTGGAAATATAATAACGTAAATGGGTCTCATGGATTAAAAAAAAAAAAAATACCTCCCTTGGGCTTGGGATCCTAACGCACGAAGTCAGAAACCCTAGATAATAATTACGTGGCCAGCTGCCCCACTTACTGCTCAGATTTATGGGGATTAAGAGACACTCGTGTGTACGGCAGCTCTGGCTTAGGTTCAGCAGCTCCGGGAGGAAGACGGTGGCAGCTTCGGTCCCGGTCTTCCCACCGTGCCTGGGCAGTGTGCCCGGCCCACGGGGAATGCCCACACGAGCAGCCCCACAGCCCCCGCAACAAAACCCAACCAAACAGAACAGCGAACCTCAAAGCACAGTTTTCATGAAACTGAGAGACCAAATGCTCCAACTTCAGCGTCCATGCCAGACAGACGGATGCAGCTGAAACCGCGGAATCTGAGGGAGACGGCGCCGGTGTGGGGCGTTCAAGGGGAGCTGTGGGGGGCAGAGAGGGCCCCAGGGCGGCAGGTCTCAAACTGGGCGCCTCACACGAATATATCTATACGTATTTTTTTACTTCTACAAGGCACATTCTTATACCCTTGTAAAGGGTTCCCCTCTTAGGCAGAACTGCTGAGTGAGAGTGAGGGAATGTGAAGAAATTTCAGGAGGAGGCAGAGTGAGAAGGACTGAAATAGGCCCGGGGGCCCTGATTCAAAACAAAAACAAAAAAACCGTAATGATAATGTTCTGAAAAAGGTGTATCACCACACCTGTTGCAGTGGTTCTGGAGCTGATGTGTAGCTGAAAAATCTTCCCGGAACAAAATCCGGGCCCTCTTCAGCCCCTCAGCAGCTCCTGAGGCACCTCAGGGTCTCCCGAGATGAGGTCCGGGCCTTGTCCTTGCCCCCAAGGAGAAGGCCCCTCCCCGGGATCTGCCCTTTGCCTGCCTGTGTAAGCACCTGGTCACAGACCTACATCTCCGTCTGCTTCAGCTCCCTGAGCTCTCCCAGCTCTTCCTCTGGTCGGTCTGGGTGCTCAGAGGTGGAGGCAGAGAAGGGAGCCGCAGAGACGGGCCAGAACCACCAGGGAGGCGCCTGTGGTGGATGCAGGGGGCAGGGAGAGGAGGGGCCTGAGGGAGCCCCTTCAGACCTCCTCGCAGCCCTGACCCCTGTGAGGGAGATGGGGAGGTAGGGGGAGCAGGCGGGGAGCCTTGAGAATAATTCTAAGGACGTTTTAGCCGGGCCCCAGGAGTGTCCCCAAGCACTAGATTGTCCAGATTCCCTGACCTGCTTGAACCAGCCTGAACGAGTGTCACGGCCACGTGCAGTTGTTGGCGGGGAGCAGCCTCGGGGAGCAGGGCTTGGGAGGAGCGGCAGGAACGTGGTGGGTGCAGAGGGACGGCCACTGGGCCGTCTGCCGGCTGTGCGGTCCGCCGGCTGGGCCCTTGCAGCCCCACAAGCCTCGAACACCACGAGCTCCTTACTCCTCGGTCTGATGATCTACCTACTACAAGCATCGGGTTTGTTTACGTGGCTTTCTTTCCTGCTGCCCTTCTTTCAAGGCAGAGTCTGATTGTTGCGTGCCCAGCAGCCAGCACATTGGTCAGTAAGTGACCAATGACCAGTGACCACTGGTTTCGACTGATTTGCTTTGCTCATCCAGCTTTGTCAGCTGTGAGGGTACTGTGCAGTTGGTGCATGTCTTACCTGCTCCTTCCTTCACTGTTTTCGAATCACCTCTCACTCCTTGCCCCATTTCCCCGTTCGTAGTTGGGACCATTCCTGAGCAGTTGAGTCAGTGCTGCTGTGGGCATCCTCAGGGTCACGAATCCAGGAGTAGAAACTCATCAGGTAGGAGATCTGTTCAGTATATTAATAATTTTAATCATGTTACAAGTGGATTTATGTTTTTGTAGTCTTACCGAAGGAATAGAACTGATAGGAAATAGTATCTGTTGTCCTAACTTTCTAGAATCTTGGTCTAATATGCTTTAGCATATCATATAGTCAATCAAATGTCTCCTTTGGGTATCTTTTCTCTTGGGAATTAATTAACTGAGCTAAATTTTGGTCATTGTCGCATAGATAATGAAAACGAATCTAGGGGCTCCTGGGTGGCTCAGTCGGTTGGTTAAGTGTCTGCCTTCAGCTCAAGTCATGATCCCAGGGTCCTGGGATGAGTCCTGCATCGGGCTCCCTGCTCGGCTGGGAGCCTGCTTCTCCCTCACCCACCCCACCCTCCCCCCACTTGTATTCCCTCTCTTGCTCTCTCTCTCAAAGAAATAAAATCTTAGAAAAGAAAACCAATCTAGAAAATGAAAATTTAATTCCTTTGATTAATACTATTAATCAAAGTTAAATGAGATAAACAAGAAATATAGTTTATTTGCTTTAAATAAAATATATATACACCTGAAAAGATATGTGCAAATCACACTCTTATTAGTCAAATTTTCTGTGTGAATTTGAGGAGTTGGCTAATTAAAGGAATCCTGTGTCACTGAGGAAAGCACTCTTTTCTTAGGTTTTTAGTTTTTCATATTTTGTGTTTCCCTAAAATTTCCCTAAAATTAAATCTTAGATAACTTTCTCTGGATTTATAACATTGTTACTAATTTTATTTATTTCTGTGTACATATTTATGCATGTATACACGTATAAGATGGCAGAACCCAGTTCTGAAAGATTAAATACTAGATTTAGGATGAGATTAAGCTAGGAGTGGTCAGTAGTGCAAGCTCCAGTTTCCTTTTGGGGAAGATTATGGTTATAGGTCCATCCATTATTGGTGGTAGTTTGGCTTGCACCAAGCTCCAGAGGATTTGTAACTGGAGCTCCAGGCTCGCAGAGTAGACCTGAAGTTGGCAACACCAGGGCTTGTGTGGGGCAGTCCGATCGCTGTTGCCAGCTGTTCACCATGTCAAGACCCTATTTCTCGGGCTCTTAACATGGTTTCCCCTCAGGAGGCAAGCGTACCTGTGGTCGAGGGTTTTCTTTGTAGAGAGTATGGACGCTTTCGGTTATAAATGAATTTCATTCATGAAACTAATAAAAATAATTAAATTATCCACATATGCTTGTGATTTTTAGACAAGTAAAATAAAATCCCAGAAAAGTGTATTATCTAATTAGGTAAAGGGTTCTTCTGGATTGGTCTGAAAAGTTTCTTTTAGCTGCTAGGTGAGAAAAGAGAGTAATACACTGATATCCCCAAGTATGTATTCACATAAAAAGTAGAAATCATTTTGTTCAACACAGGCTTTTGTAGTTTTTATGGACACTGACCGTTCATGAGGTGGTTCTCTTGCGCTAACTAGACCTGAGTTACGTGCTGCTCAGAGAGGCTAACGTACCCGTCACCATTACCTGCTAGCCCCAAAACCATCTCTTGCCGAATACACAGTTTTTAAAATATCTCCTGAAGAACATGACACTCATCAGACTGTCCTCTGACTTCTTCCGCGTTTGCCCGCGCTCGGGGCTAACCTGCATGCGTGTCACTGGCAGGTTCCCCAGTACCACCGGCTCCGTCACCACAGTCTCTCCTGTCGGGAGCTCGGCTGCAGAGCGCCCCGACCCTCACCGACATCTACCAGAACAAGCAGAAGCTCAGAAAGCAGCACTCGGACCCCGTGTGCCCGTCCCACGCCGGGGCTGGGTACAGCTGCTCACCCCAGCCCAGTCGGCCTGGCAGCCTCGGAACCTCCCCCACCAAGCACACGGGATCTTCTCCTCGCAGTGCGGACTGGTTCTTTAAAACTCCTTTACCGACCATCATTGGCTCTCCTACCAAGGTGTGTTTATTAAACTCTTTTGTCGGCATTAGGAGTTGGTTAAACTAACGTTTGTTACATGGAGCACAGGGTGCTGTGTGGTGATCTGAGGCCCAACAGCAGAGCACAAGGGAAACTGGAGTAGAGAAGTCCATTACTCACGTGTCTTGGCAGAAGTACCCAGCATGCCTCGAGAGGCTACACGGGGACATCCAGGCGGGTGCAGACAGAGACAGGACCTGGGGCACATGCCTTTGTTAGGGTCCAGGGGTGGAGGACTTTGGGGTTCCTGAGCTAAAGCAGGATTGGTCAATTTGAGCCGAAAGAATGAGATTCTAGTAAGCTCCACAGCAGTCTTTATGTGTGCAGCACCCAGGGGTAAAGCCTAGGGGACGGGAGAGACTGGATTATCCCACGAGGGGCTGGTGCGTAAGGCCCTGCAGCTGCATAGCCACACGGAGTGACACGGAGTCATCCGTGCTGTGGAGGTACCTGAGCTGAGCTCTCGGCAGCAGTCCCCTTGTCCCCGGGGATATGCTCTAAGGCCCTCTGCGGATGACTGAAACCACAGGTAGTATGAACAAGTTTAATTTGTAAGTTAGGCATGGTGAGAGATTAATAACCATAACTAATAATAAAATAGAACCGTTATAACAATGGGCCACAATGAAAGTTAAGTGAATGTGGTCTCTCTGAAAATACAGAATATATATAATATATAATAATCATGGGGGGAGGTTTTTTTGTTTTTTGTTTTTTTAAGATTTTATTCATTGAGGCACCTGGGTGGCTCAGTCTGTTAAGCATCTGCCTTCTGCTCGGGTCGTGATCCCAGGGTCCTGAGTTTGAGTCCCACGTTGGGCTCCCCGCTCACTGGGGAGCCTGTTTCTCCCTCTCCCTCTGCCTGCCGCTCTGCCTACTTCTGCTCTTTCTCTCTGCCAAATAAATAAATAAAATCTTAAAAAAATATATATTTGAGAGAGTGAGAACGTGAGCACGAACAGTGGTAGGAGAGGCAGAGGGAGAGGGAGAAGCAAAGGATGTGAGGTGGGAACATGCCTGCGTGGGGAAATGAAGTGAGGGAGTGAGGTGGGCAAGTGACCGAGTGTTAGGCTACCACTGACCTGACAACGTGTCAGGAGGAGGATCACCTGCTTCCAGACCAGGGTTGGCCACAGAAAGCAAAACCATGGGTGGGGGGCTACTGTACTTAATGGAAAAGGTTCATGATGAGAATAGCTACAATTTTTTTTTTAAGATTTTATTTATTTATTTGACAGAGAGAGATCACAAGTAGGCAGAGAGGCAGACAGAGAGAGAGGAGGAAGCAGGCTCCCCGCTGAGCAGAGAGCCCAATGCGGGGCTCGATCCCAGGACCCCGAGATCATGACCCGAGCCGAAAGTAGAGTCTTTAACCCACTGAGCCACCCAGGCGCCCCGAGAATAGCTACAGTTTAATGAGGACTTGCTATGAGCCAGGCATAGTCTAAGTACTTTATGCTGAATGCTTTTTATACATTATCCCACTTTCTTTTCTTCCCCGAAGAAAGGAAATGGAGGCTAGAGAACTGTCTGCAGTCACAGAGGCCGTCAGTGGCAGAGTCAGGATGTGAATCCAGGTCTGCCTTATGTTGCTGACAATTCCAAATGCTGCATACGGTGTAGTAACCAGCTTACGTGTGTTTCTTTAGACCACAGCTCCTTTCAAAATACCTAAAACGCAAGCATCTTCCAACCTGCTAGCCTTGGTGACTCGTCATGGGCTTTCTGAAGGCCAGTCTAAAGATGGGAATGACCCGCGGGAATGCTCTCACTGTCTCTTAGTTCAAGGAAGTGAGAGGCAGAAGTCTGAGCAGCAGAACAAAGCAGTGTTTGGCAGGTAAAAGACACCATTTCCTCCCAGCCTTCAACGTGAAAACTGTAATAGTACATATATTTCTATGATAAAGACGAACCAAACCAAATTAGTTTACTAGCTGGTGTATGCCACTTGGTTCCTGATATGAACTGTATACATGTAGAATCTCTGAAAACCGCAGGTGCTTCCTGTAACTGAATACAGAGTCCTCACTGAATTTCCTGTATGTTCTATGTCTGCTTTTTGTTTTGGTTATTGAAGTTCGTCTCTGCTTTGAATTGTCTGGTATCTGTTTTTTGTCTCCTTATTCTCTGACTTCCCGTTAACCCTTTTGTGGCTTGGCTTAAATCCTTATTTTATTTAAATATCGGGATTATTATTTTAAATATCGGGATTTTCAGGGTATATTTTCCATTATGAACATTGCTCCTTCTTTCTAGATCTGTCAGTGCTGGGAAATTATCAGATCAACAAGTGAAGATACCTTTAGGTGGACATCCAGGCAGCTCGGAGAGTTTAAATACAGAACGACCAATGGATATAGGTAAGAAAATGGGGTTTATTTCTGGGTAGGTAATTTGTTAGTGTGTGTGTGTTGGTTTGCTGTTATTGCTGCCACAGATTATCACAAGCATGGGGCCTTTAAAACAACACAAACAAACGTATTATTGTACAGTGTCAGAGGTCAGAGGCCCGCAGTGGGCTTCACCGGGCTAAAATCGGTATGTTGACAAGGCTGCATTCCTTCTGGAGGCTGCAGAGGAGAATGCATTTCTTTGCATTTTCCAGCATCTAAAGACTGCCCTCAGTCCTTGGCTTGGGGTTCCCCTCCATCTTAAAAACCAACAATGGCCAGTCTAGACTCCGACCTCCTGCCTCCCTATTTTACATTTAATGGACCTTTGTGATTACGTTGGACCTGATGGATAATGCAGGATAATTTCTTTATATTTAAGCCAGTTTCATCTGCAACTTTAATTACCCTTTGCCATATAATGGAGCCTATTTACAGGTTTCAGAGGTTAGGACATGGACATCTTTGGCTGGGTTGGAGGGCAGGAGAAAGTAATTACATCACCTCTCTGCTTCTGTTGACTATCCATGCACTCCCTGAGATTTCTTCACCCACTCCCTGCCACTTCACCTTTTTTCTTAGGACATCAATACAGATCCTTGTGGGGTGTCTTGATGATCACCAGTTATGAATTAGGAGGAATTCTGACCCAAGATTGGTTTTGATTGGTAGGATAATACTGGCCAAGTTAGCCTATAAAAAAACCATAGGTCACCGAGATCCCCTAGGCTTTTCATAGTTGTTTCAGGCAGACCCACATCTAGATTACTTGGATTATTGCTTGTCAAAAAGTAAAACAAAGAGCAGGTTGCAGACCATAACCCAGACTTGTTTAACCAAATTCTCAGGGAATAGATTCTAGGAATCTGTACTTTTAACAAACTCCTGGGCGCCTGGGTGGCTCAGTCGGTTAAGCGCCTGCCTTCCGCTCGGGTCATGCCAAGGGTCCTGGGATCAAACCCCACATTGGGCTCTCCGCTCAGCAGGGAGCCTGCTTCACCCTTTTCTACTGCTCCTCCCTGCCCCTGCTCATGCTCTCTCTCACTCTCTCAAATAAATAAATAAAATCTTAAAAAAAAAAAAGCCCCCCCATGATTATTACATACACCTAAATTTGAGAATCATCATTGTAATCTCTTCTCATTTTCTCTGTAATTTTTTTTTTATTGACTCTCCCATTAGCATCCAAAGAAGGAAATATCTGGACCATCAAATATCTGATTGAACATGGTTTCTAATCCAAAGAGAATACTCCACTCTTTTCTTGCTTGCATGGTTTCTGAAGAGAAGTCCAATGTAATTCTTACTTTTGTTCTTCTATAGGTGAGGTGTTTTTCTTTGGCTTCTTTCAAGATTTTTTCCCTGTCTTTGATTCAGTGCTGTTTGAATATGATATGTCTAGGTGTAGTTTTTTTGGTATTCATCCTCGCCGGTGTTCTTTGAGCTTTCTGGATCTGTGGTTGGGTTCTGTCGTTAATTTGGGGAAATTATCGGTCATTTCTACAACAAATATTTTTTCTGTTCCTTTCTCTCTCTCTTCCCCTCTGATATTCCCATTACGTATATCTGATGCTTTTGTAGTTGTCCTACAGTTCTTGACTATTCCGTCTTTGTTTTCCTTCTTCTTTGTATTTGTTTTCCAGTTTTGAAAGTTCATATTGGCACATCTTCAAGCTAACTGATTCTTTCCTCAGCCTTGTCCATTTACTGGGGAGCCCATCAGATGCGTTACTCATTTCTGTTTCAGTGATTTTGATTTATAATATTTCCTTTTGATTCTTTTTTTAGAGTTTCCATCTCTCTGCTTATGTTACCAATCTCTTCTTACATGTTGTTTACTTTTCCCTAATGAGCCCTTAGCATATTAACAATATTTATTTTAAATTTCTAGTCTGATAATTCCAATCTGTGCTGTGTGTGAGTCTGATTCTGATGATTGCTCTGTCTCATCAAACTTATTTTTACCTTATAGTATATTTAGTTTGTTTTTTTGTCTTGTTTTGTGTTTTTTTTTTGAAAGCCTGACATGAATTGAGTTAAATAGTATGAAGGTTTTTTTGTTTTCCTGGCTAGGAGTTAGGCTGTGCTTGGTGTTTACTGTAGCTGTCGGTATCAGGCTAAACTTTTCTGTGCTGTTTTTTAGTTTCCCTGGATATCCCCTTCTTAAATAACATCTGACACCCTTGCCTAACTCTATTCTTTCCTAAGAGTTTTGTATCTTAGCTCTTACATTTATATCTGTGATCCACTTGAACTTTCTTGTGGGTGATGTGATATAGGGGTCCAACTTCATTCTTTTGGGTGTAGATAGTCAGTGGTTCCAGCACCGTTTATTGAACAGATTATTCTTCCTTCCATTGAATTGTTTTGTTAGCCTTGTAAGAAAAATCTATTGACTGTAAATGTGTTTATTTCTGGATGCTAATTCTATTTCACCAATCTATATGTCTATGATGTTGGTACTATTACTGATTTATAATATTAATATTAATTAATATTTATAATATTACTATTACTGCCTTTGTAGTAACCAAGGAAATGGTCCTTCATTCTTCATTTTCAAGATTATCTTGGTTATTCTGGGTCCTTGAGTTTCCATTATGAAATGGAAATTTTATGAAATGATATTTTCCCCTGGATTGCTAAGTTGCTTTAACACATGAAAATCAATTAATGTAATACATAATACTCAATACGCTAGGAGTAGAAGTGAATTTACTCACCTGATAAAGAAGATCTATGAAAAGTGCACAACTAACATCATACTTAAAGGTAGAAGATTGAATGTTTTCCCGCTAAGATCACAAAACAAGACAAAGATAACTGTTTTCACCACTTCTATTCTACATTGTATCAGAGGCTCTGGCCAAGGCAACTGGGCAAAAACAAAAAACAAGACCTCAGCTTGGAAAGGAAGAAGTAAAACTACTATTCGTAGATGACATGATTTTATATGTAGAAACCCTAAGTAGTCCACTAAAAAACTATTTGAGCTAATAAGTTCAGCAGCATTGCAGAGTACAAGATCAGTACCCCAAAATCCACTGTATCTCTTATACACTGGCGAGAAACAATCTGAAAATGACATTAAGAAAACATTTCTGTGTAAGATACCATCAGAAATAATAAAATACGTAGGAACAAATTTATACTTGTAAACTATTAAACTTTGATTCTGAAAACTATAAAACACTGATGAGATAAATTATAGAAGACATAAGTAAATGGAAGGAAACCCCATGTGTATAGATCAGAAGACTCAATATTGTTAAGATAGCAGTACTTTCCAAATTGATCTGTAGACTGAACGAAGCCCTTGTATGTGACATCATTTTTCTCTTGCTGCTCTGAAGGTTGTCTCCTAGTCTTTGGCTTTTACAGTTTTATTGTGATGTTTCTGGGTGTGGCTCTCTTTGAGTTTATCTTTTGTTGAGTTTGTTGAGCTTCTTGGATATGCAAATTAATGCTTTTCATCGGACTTGAGAAGTTTTCAGCCATTATTTATTTGGATATTCTTTTCTGCTTTCTCCTGCCTCTCCTCTCCTCCCGGTACCCCTGTGATGTGGCATATGTACACTTAGTGATGTCTCCTAGTTCTTTTGAGCCTCTCTTCCTGCTCTGTGCTTCACCTTGCACAATCTCTATCCATTTATCTTCATGTTCATGGATTCTTTCTTCTGCCAATTTACATCTGCTGTTGAACCCCTGTGTAGTGAATTTTTAAGTTCAGTTATTACTCTTTTTAACTCCTGAATTTGTGCTTGGTTCTTTTTTATAATTTCTCTCTTTATTGATATTCTCTATTTGATGAGACATGATCATACTTTACTTTAAAATTTATTTTCTTTTTTTTTCTTTTAAAGATTTTATTTATTTGACAGAAACACAGCGAGAGAGGGAACACAAGCAGAGGGAATGGAAGTGGGAGAAGCAGGCTTCCCGCTGAGCAGGGAGCCCGATGTGGGGCTCGATCCCAGGACCCTGGGATCATGACCCGAGCCGAAGGCAGCCGCTTAACGACTGAGCCACCCAGGCGCCCCTAAAATTTATTTTCTTATTTGAATGTAGTTGGCATACAGTGTTACATTAGTTTTAGATATACATCATAGTGATTCAACATCTCTATATGTTATGCTCTGCTCACCACAAGTGTAGCAACCATCTGTCCCCATACATCACTATTATAATATCATTGACTATATTCCCTTTGCTGTACCTTTTATTCCCATGATTTACTCATTTCTTAACTGCAAGCCTGTATCTTCCACTGCTCTTCACCCATTTTGCCTTTCCCCCCACCCCTCCCCTCTGGCAACCATCAGTTTGTTCCCTTTATTTATAGATTTAATTCTGCTTTTTGTTTGCTTATTTACTTTGTCTTTCAGGTTCCGCATATGACTGAAATTGTCTGGTATTAGTCTTTTTCAGTCTGACTTATTTTACTTGGGCATAATACCTTCTAGGTCTATCCATGTTGTCACAAATGGCAAGCTCCCATCCCTTTTCGTGGCTCTGTAATATTCTACTATATAAGTAAAACACCAACACACCACATCTTCTTTATCCATTCATCTGTTCATGGACACTTAGTTGGCTTCCATATCTTTGCTATTATAAATAATGCTACATTGAACATAGGGTGCATATACCCAGATGCCCCCTAAGTGGTTGTTTTTTAAAAAAATAATTTTGGGGGCGCCTGGGTGGCTCAGTGGGTTAAGCCTCTGCCTTCGGCTCAGGTCATGATCTCAGGGTCCTGGGATCGAGCCCCGCATCGGGCTCTGCTCAGCAGGGAGCCTGCTTCCTCTCTCTCTCTACTTGTTATCTCTCTCTCTCTCTCTCTCTGTCAAATAAATAAATAAAATCTTTTAAAAAATTTTAAAAATAAATAAATAAAAATAAAAAAATAATTTTTACCAGGTGCCTCAGCGGCACTGTCAGTTAAGTGTCTGACTTTTGGTTTCTGCTCAGTTATGATCTCAGAGTCGTGAGATTGAGCCCCGTGTTGGGCTCCACGCTCTGTGCCAAGTTTTCTTAAGACTCTCTCTCTCCTCAGCCCCTACTCCCTTCTCTCTTTCTTAAATGAATAAAAAATTTAATTTTCACCAGTTGTGGTTGTCTCACTGAGGAGCATGTATCTGATGCTGCTCACACTTAACACTGCCATTCTGGAAGTCATTGTTCTGTGTGCTGTTTACCAGAAGTCAGTCACTACAAGTTGAAACAGTTTTTGAAATTAGCTTGTTTGAAAGACCATATTAGGTCTCGTACCTTTTACAAATTAAATTTATAGGGTTTGTAAGTGCTGCATGAATATGTGTTGTAATTTAAGTCCAAATTTGTGTGTACAAAACCAGATTTTTCTCCTAAAACAACATTTAGGCATAAAATGCATCTCTGATCATTTTTATCCTCTTTTTCTCTTTCCTTTTCCATGTGAACTTTACTATCATCATTTGAAATCAGAGGTTTCTCTTTTTAATCATGAAGTTTCCATTTCTAAAAATAAAAACTGCTGATATTAGGAAAAACTTAAGACCTTAAAAAAAATAGGGCCATTGGCTCTTAAAATATATCCATGACCATCTTTAAATACACGTGTACCTACAAAATAAAATCCTGTATCTAAGACATTTTGTGCATCTCATGTAACAATAGATACTATTTAATTAATTTCCACTTACTGTTCATTTTTCCCTAGAAGATTTTTATGAACTCTGTTCTGTTAATTAGATGCTTCAAGTTTGTTGGGCTCTGTTGTGGGTAGGATGGGCACTGATGGCAGGTTTTTTCGCTATCTGGTTTTAAATTTGGGATTTGTGTTGTTGACTCCCGCCTCCATCCTATGTCCTCAGAAATGTAATGTTTTTGAGATCCTTGAGTGTGAAAAGGCTTTAGACAACTTCTATGGATTCTGCGTAGTTCAGTGGAGAGGGGCTTCCCACCTTCCCTTCCTTTCGCCCACACTCACCCCATCAGGCCCCCTGACAGTGGGTCCACCCCCATTTCTTCCTGACAGATGTACAGCTGCAATCCCAAAGCCCATATATACTTTGACTCAACTTTCTCTGGCTCTTAAAGCTCTTACACCGTGGAGAGTCCTGATCTCCCTTCGGCTTTCCCTCCCATTTTTATTCTGAGTTCTTGGTTTCCACTTTTTCGAACGATCCTTAACAGGTGTGACTGCAGCTCACGTCCTTTAGAAGTATATGAAGTGATTCTGCATAGGCGGCCTTGGTGTGAAGAAGATTTGCAGCAGAGATTACCATAAAATACTATTAATGGAGATCTGTGTTGACTTTCTGAGGTTAAGAGTAATAAATACTTAATGTTAAAAAGCCCCGGAAACCCTACTATAAAAGCAGTGGTCTCCCTGTAATCCCACCCCCAAATACAAACACCGTGGAAGCAACGTAACGTTGTGTAAACTTTTCGCTGTAGCCCCTGCAGGAGCTTGTGGTGGTGGACTGGCACCTCCTATAGGAACAGCAGCAAGTTCCAGAGCTGTCCTGTTCACTGTAGGATCTCCTCCACACAGTGCCACGGCCCCCACTTGTACCCATATGGTCCTTCGAACAAGAACAACCTCAGGTGAAGAATTGTCTTCTTATCATTTGGGCTTGTGTTTGGAGTGCAGTGTTCTGTCAATGACTTAATGATGTGACTCGGACGAGTCCCTCAGCTTCTCCGGACTTCAGTTTCTTTACCAATGACATTGAGATCATCATTTTCTTGACCTTAACGGGTTATAAGGCATAAGTGGGACCTTATTTGTAGGGGAGAAAAACTTTATAAAAGTACTGAATTTATAATACTATATTATAGCAATAGAATATAAGTGTGACTTCTCCACGATGAAGCGACCACACATCGATGGTGCTTCTTCTATTAAAGGCTTATTTTAGTACCTCTGGTAGATTTTTTGAAATGGTAGATGGTTATTTATCTTTGCTGCTGTTCTTTTAGAATCCTAGGTTTCACCTGTTTTCATACTCTGGGTCCTAATCTTTGCACTTAATCCTGCCTACATTTAGATTGGCCAATAGACTGGTTTTATCATCCATACTCTATAAACAGGTTATTAATACCCCAAATTAAGGAAGTATTTAGATTGGACTTGAAATGAGTTATCATTTGGCACTGTTGTCTGTATTGTACCTTGTATCCTTGAAATTCTCTTACTCTGTGTAAGTTATCAATCAAGATGTCAGGAGATTTACCAGCAAAGGATTATAAATAGCTAACGAGAGAAGAAGTAGAGCCAATAATCTCATTCTTCAGATTATTAAAACTATTAAATAATAATAAAATGTCATTTTCAGAACGTGACATTTTATAACTGTTAGCTAAGCCAACACTAGAAGGTGGAGGTGCCCAGCGTTGCTGAGGTTTGGTGGGATCTGTGTGCTCACACATGTGGTCGAAAGTAGTGTGGCAGTTGTTACAAGAGCTGTAAAAATATTTGTAGCATTTGATCTGTGCTAATCCCATTCCTGCTGATAAAGCACTTCGGAGTACTGATCACAAATGAATCATTCAAAGGAAGGAAAAACTTTGGATTTCCTTATAGTGTTAAAGCAGAAATAGTATAAATTCTCCACACAGTCATCACGTGTATAAATTTAGGGAACTGCTGTGCCTCCCGCTGCGTCTTATGATGCCAAGGACTGTGGGGCAGCAGGGAGAAGTGTATATGCTATAAACTTGTTTAAAACAAGCCATGAAGGGGCACCTGGGTGGCTCAGTCTGGGAAGCAGCTCAGGTCACGATCCTGGGGTTCTGGGATGGAGCCCGCATCCGGCTTCCTCAGCGGGGTGTCTGCTTCTCCCTCTGCCCTTCCCCTTGCTCGTGTTCGCTCGCTCTCTCTCTCTGTCACCAATAAATAAAATCTTTAAAAAAGCCAAAAAACTAGCCACGATGTAGATGAAATAGATGTATAAACGAGGAATAAAGATGAACTTGGAAAAATAGAACCTATTCATAGACTCCAGTAAGGGGGTCCGCGACTGTTGCTGGGGGGGAGGGGGGGGTTGCGGGCACAGCCCACCTGCCCGCTCGCTCACCGTCCTGTCCCCTTGCAGCCGGCTCCAGCAGCCCCGGGGGCTCCCTGTGCTCCGCCAGCGGCCGTGTGTGTGTGGGCTCCCCGCCGGGGCCGGGCTGGGGGGCTTCCCCTCCGGGAGCCGAGGCCGCTCCCAGCCTGAGATACACGCCTTACGGTGCCTCACCTCCCAGCCTGGAGGGGCTCATCACCTTCGAAGCCCCAGAGCTGCCCGAGGAGACGCTGATGGAGGTGAGAAGAGCTGCCCGGGGCAGTCTAGCCGAGGTAGAGGAGCAGACTGCTCCCAAAAGTGCCGACGGGTTGGGTTGGGTTGGGTTGGGTTTTTTCCTTACCTCGCTTGTCTTTTCTATTTGAAAACCATTGCTGACACGTTTTCAGATACTGTGGACAGCGACCCTCCTCCGGAACAAGCTTTGTTTGATAGGAAGGGACAGATACAGAGTTTTCGTCTGAAGTTTAGTTTCTATCTATAGGACTTGGAAAGCGTACTCTTGGTCCTAAAACCAGAACTTTTTATTTTCAGTGCTTGCTTTTCTTTATAACATAAAAATGACACACTTAGGCTTAAAAAGTAATGGAGCATAATTCCAGATGTGTCACTAAGACTGAGAAATAACCCTAGCAGACAGATGCTCACGTTCGTAGACCAGCCCCTGCCCTCCCTGGAGCCAGTTCTGCCGGGAAAACTCACATCAGAATCCTGCCCAACACAAACTGAGAACAGGAGAGCTTCACTCGGTGACTGCAAGGCTGGGCCAGTTCAGTCCCTCAGTCCTGCCCCAGGACAGCATTCAGTGGCCCACGCTGCGTCCTCCCCCTGATGGCAGTGCCAACTTAGCTTACAGTTCCAGTTAAAATGCTCCATTCTCCAGACCGGCAGAGAACACAGGCCCTCTCCACGCTGGACTTGTAGCACTTCCATTTTTGTGTGAATGAGAATTAGCTATTTCACACAGAAGTTATAAAATGGTGCGTGCAAAATGTATCCATGATTTCATAGTCAATTTAGTCATAATTTTGAACATATGTGTAACCCAATGCTAAAATTGGAAAAGCAGCTGTCAGAGTTTTTTCAGTCAAATTAGACACAAATTGTTTTCCAATCCATTTTCCAGTATATTAGAATATATAGCCCAATACGCTGTCAGCAGAGAGACCTTCACAAGTCAATTGGTTTATTCTCCTTTCTCAAGGAAATTATTCTCATTCTTTTTCAATTATAAAAAGAGAATGAGAAGCTTAGTCTTATTTGAGATTTCAAGAAATGTTTATAGCCAAAAACACATCTCAAAACAACATTAATTTTAGACTACCCATTTTTAATGCATGCTATGATGTCTGGTATAGTCCCCTCTTTAACTGAACAACTCACAGATATCCAGAGCTTTGGTGTTAGGAATCAGTGTGAACTGGAAACTCACCAGAAATGAAATAAATTAAATAAATAAATACTTTTATTATTAAATAATTAAAATTAATTATTTTATTAAAAATAAAATTAATTATTTTATTAAAAATAAAATTAATTATTTTAATTGATTATTAAAAATTAATTAAATTATTAAAAATTAATAATTTATTAATTATTTTAATTAATTAAAATAATTAAAAATATTATTATTAAAATAATGAAATAAAATAAAGCTTCTCTCAAACTATAAGTCAGTAGAATTTGCAGAACTGTCAAGAAGTGTGGTTTAGTGTGCAGAATATCCTGATATAATCCTGATATTTATTTTGTCATGTTTTGTCTCATATATTAATTGTTTAGTTTTGTTGTTTTTGTCGTTGTTTCTAGTAAAAACACAGTGACCTCATATCTTTGAAACTTAATTTTGTGGCTGCTCTCATCCATACACACAAACACATGCCCATACCCACATTTTGTTTCCACCTGTGCTTATTTTCGCACTAGTTTTGGGAATTTAAAAATCTTAGTCTGTTCTAGTCACTCTGATACTCCTAAGTATAGAAACCCAGCAGCTGCGGCCGCGGTGTATATACAGAAACAGGTATGCGCGTCTCCTTAGCTGCGAGTGTCTAAGACATGTTGGCTTTGCTGCAGCGAGAGCACACGGACACCTTACGCCACCTCAGCGTGATGCTCACGTTCACGGAGTGCGTGCTGGACCTGACGGCCGTGCGGGGCAGTCACCCGGAGCTGTGCACGTCCGCTGTCTCCTTGTACCAGATCCAGGAGAGCGTGGTCGTGGACCAGATCAGCCAGCTGAGCAAAGACTGGGGGTACGTGCCCCTCTGTTGTTCGCTTCCCAATGCTCCGTGCTTTTCTGTAGATTCGTGTCTGAGACGGAGGTCCCGTGACACACTAGAGATCAGGTGTCCTGAAGAGCTTCCAGGGAGCTCTTGGTTAGGTCACTGGGCTGGATTCCACTTGGGAGCCAAGACGTGAAGATTCTGCAACCTTAGCGTTGCCTCTTCCCTGTGACTTTTACTATTGAAGATACTTGATGATGAAGAGATTGCAATGGTGTTGGCTTTTTTGAGTCTGTCTACCCGTTGTACTCAGAGTGCACACACGTCTTTTCCGTGCTGCACCTTTTTCCTTCAGGACTTAACTCACGCATTAAAAATGTCACGGAGAATGATACTCCTTTGGAGATACTCTTTGGTGACCCGATGTGTAGGGGGCAGAGTCTGGCGTGTTGGCTCCCAGGGTGACACTCTGTCCTCCTTCCGGTGCAGGCGGGTAGAGCAGCTGGTGTTATACATGAAAGCCGCACAGCTCTTAGCAGCCTCTCTGCATCTCGCCAAAGCCCAGATCAAGTCCGGGAAGCTGAGCCCGTCCACGGCTGTGAAACAAGGTGCGGGGGGAGTGGGGGGTGGGGGGTGGCGCCCTCATGCCACCCTTTTCCCCATTACACCGAGAGTCTGATGAGGAAACCTGTGGCACTAAATATTCTTAGATGGGCAAAGATGTGGACGTTTCTGGGTTTTGTTCTTGCCGTTTAATTGATACAGAGAGCAGCCAGAAGTGCTTTTTTCTCAACTTTTTCCTACCTGGAAGAGAACCCATGACAGAACCTGATTTCCAGTCATTTTTTTTTCCCAAGGATCATTTAGTGCCACTTTCCTTAAATCAGCAGAAAAGGTGCATGTCACTGTGACTTTATTTTTGTTCGGGGAGGAAAATTGAAATGAGTTCTCATCCCAACTTCTTTCCAGTTGTCAAAAATTTGAATGAACGGTATAAATTCTGCATCACTATGTGCAAGAAACTTACGGAAAAGCTGAATCGCTTCTTCTCTGACAAACAGAGATTTATTGATGAAATCAACAGCGTGACTGCAGAGAAACTCATCTATAATTGTGCTGTAGAAATGGTAACGCTTTTTAAGACTGAATATTATATAAGACTGTCTTTTGAGTTGAATACCTACTTGACATTTTCCTTTTGTTACTGTTTTTAAAAGATTTACTCATTTGAGAGAGAGAGCGCTAGTGGGAGGGGCAGAGAGTGTCAGAGAGTGACACAGGACTCGACCTCACGACCCTGAGATCACAGCCTGAGCCGAAAGCAAGAGTCAGAAGCTTAACCGACTGCACCACCCCAGCTCCCTGTAACGTTATCCTTTTAAAAAGAATGTCTGCCCTTAACCATTGCCAAGTCCCAAACATTGTGGCTCCCTCTTAACAGAAGGACCAACTGGATGTCATCAGCACAAGCGACACATTAAGTACCACTGGCTACCACACGTGGTGACATTTTATTGTACCTCTTGAAAATTGCTGACATCAGGCACAATCTAATCTTTTTTTTATACTTTGCATCTAAAAGCCTTGGCTGGATCTGCATTTTCTGCATCTTCTACTGTTTCGGAAATCTGGGCATAATAGAACATTAGCAGAAGTCCTGCCCTGTTAGCGAGGCCGTGTGCCCCGACTCTGCTTCCTGACCTCGCCTGAGTAAAGACACAAAGTGGAATCTGCTTCCCCACCTGTCTGGTTGTACTGTTGGAGGTCATTTGTTTCTGTCTCGTGGGGTGAGAACCGCTCTGAAGTAGAGATGAAATTAGAGCCTGTTAAAGAGGCAATTAAGTGGGGAAGAAATTAGTGACCAATCTTATTTTTGCCACATTAGCAGAGTAAACCTCCCTCCTCCCCCAGAATTTGTCCACTTTGAATTGTCCTGTTATCTTAACGTTGGCCTCGTTCTGAAAGCCACTATCAAGTCATAGGAGAATAACTCTGGAATATAAACTGTTGATAAGAATAATAAACATTGGGCACCTGGGGGGCTCAGTGGGTTAAGCAACTGCCTTCGGCTCAGGTCATGATACCGGAGTCCCGGGATCGAGTCCCGCATCAGGCTCCCAGCTCCACAGGGACTCTGATTCTCCCTCTGACCTTCTTCCCTCTCAAGCTCTCTCTCACTCTCTCTCACTCTCTCTCTCAAATGGATAAGTAAAACCTTTTTTAAAAATTGTTAAAAAAAAAAAATAGACATTATTTTGCTCTAAACTATTACTATGAATAACATGCATTCTGTCCTTCTGTACGGAATTAAGACTTCATATGATAAATGATTTTTAGAAGATTTTAGAAGTTTAGAAAAATGTACTCTCCAAAGGAGTTACAGTGCTCCCTTCTTTTCTGGTAATAAGAGCAGTGTGACTTGAGTAAGTTTGCCCGGGCTGCATAGCAAGCTTGCTGATACTAGCACTATGTTTAGTTATTTCTTCTTCCCTTTCAGAATGGACTTCTGTACCCAATTTTTTTTTTTTTTTAATTGTAAGTGGCTTTAAAGTATTGTTTGGAAGAAACATGATATTAACAAATACATTAGGATACTGGGTTACTGACAGTCCTGGCATTTAATGATTAAAGACAATGTTAAAAAACAAAATTCAACCAAGTAAAATTGAAGCTCTAACTGGCTTTGTTAAATGATTCATGAATCAGGCAGCATCCCACCTACCGAGCAGTGCGGAGCTCTGCTCTGCGGGGCTAAATAAAGGTTTTTAAAAGGGAGAGAGGGGTCATAAGAAAGAAGAAAGGAATTTATTAGCCAGAAACGCACTGTTCAGGAAATGCCGTATTGACTGGTTGAAGCTACATTCCCAAGGGACTGAGACTGCAGTTAGTTTGGGTATTAAGTCTTGGTTTACTGACTTGCCCTAAGTGATGCCATTTAGGGCCCCATTTCAGAATACTGTTGGGAAATCTTCTCAAATACTCACAGTGTGTGAATACTGTTGCTGTCCCCTGTTTCTGGAAAGCTCCTCCCCACCTTTCCCATCACCGGGCTACACATCTCTGAAGGAAGGAACGACTACTCGCAAGGTCTTTGGTTAAAAGAAGCTAACAGATGACTTTTAACACCACTTAATTATCTTATAAACACAAAATCTACTTTAATGAAATGTCAGGTTGCCCTAGTGTGAAAGTGTATGTTTAAAAGAAACTTTTTAGTGTAGTCATAGAAGAGCCAATTTAGAGGTATAAGTTTTAGGAGTCCTGCATCTGAGCCCGAGATGACGTTTGAGCACAGAGTAACTCTTGTGTCAAGAAGCTCCTGTTTTGGGGGCGCCTGGGTGGGTTAAGCCTCTGCCTTCAGCTCAGGTCATGATCTCAGGGTCCTGGGATCGAGCCCCATGTCGGGCTCTCTGCTCAGCGGGGAGCCTGCTTCCCCCTCTCCCTCTGCCTGCCTCTCTGCCTACTTGTGATCTCTCTCTGTCAAATAAATACATTTTTTTAAAAATCCTTAAAAAAAAAAAAAAGAATCTCCTGTTTTATTTTGCTCATCTGATGAGTTTTTGAGTTTTATGTAGTTCGGTAGATTGTATCATTTTGTCAAAATGTGTTAATTTTAGATAGAGTCCATTAAAAGCTGCATTGCCCAGATGGATTCGTATTTTCTTGAAAAACTTGAGACTCTTCTCGTTTCTGCTGACTTGGCTTTAGGTTCAGTCTGCCGCCCTGGATGAGATGTTTCAGCAGACCGAAGATATTGTTTATCGCTATCATAAGGCAGCCCTTCTTCTGGAAGGCCTCACTAAGATTCTCCAGGACCCTGCCGATATCGAAAATGTCCATAAATGTAAGTTGACTTAGAAAACACACAACTGAGTCTTCTCCTGCAGGTGCAGGAGGAGGAGCGAGCAGAGTTGGCATCATACGGCCCGGGTTTGGAGCTTGGCTTTGGGCAAATCACTTTACCCTTCCTGGGGTCTGTTTCTTCTCCCGAGAGATGAGAGTTGTTGGAGGACTGGAGACGATGCGCGTGAGGCCCTGGTGCCTTTTGATTTTTATACTGCGTGACTGTGTTGGCAGACGTGTGCTTGTGTCTGTAGAGAGCTTTGGTTTTATCGTTAAATGACAGTAAATGCAACTGTGTTAAGCCTCGTGAGCATCTTGGTAACTGAAGGAGTTTATGAAGACTGTGAAGACTCCAGGATAGATGTGGGCTAGAGGACGGTGGTATCGTGTATCGTGTATCGGATGGAAGCCCTGGTTTTTGAGGAGGAGGGGGCGGGCCTTTTGGAGTAGATGTGCTCACACCACATTTCGAAGAGCCTCAAAAGGATGGCAGTCCTGAAATGCCTTGCAGTTGTGAGCAAGCTGGCTGTTCAGACCTAAATGTTCTTACGCGACAACCTAAGTTTTGCCACCGCGCATCACCGAGCTGGTTTTACATCTAAGCAATTACCAGGCAGAAAGAAGACAAAATACTCAGAATGGTTAACTTTGGGCCAAAGAAAAGGACAGAGACAAGGATGCGTGGAGAGAATTAGTGGTGGTGGGTTTTGTTTTTATTTTCCCTGTTAGCTCTTCTTGCCTTGGCTTTGACAACAGAAATGATTTTTCCTTGTGAATTTATTGTATTTCTAGATAAAACCAGTATTGAGAGAAGACTGTCGGCGCTCTGTTGTAGGACTGCAAGTGTGTGAGCGGCCGCAGGCGCGTCCCGGGACCGGCGGCGGGACAGCAGACGCAGGTTTGGGATCCCGGCTGGGATTGTGGTTCCCCGCCCCCAGGAAACCCCAGTCTCTCACCTGGTGACTGACTACCAAAGAGCAAGCACGACCCGCAGCCTACGGACCTGTAGGGAGTCTGCCTTACTGCGGACGCCGCCCCTTCCCTTTTCTGTGTAGAAGCAGAAGCGAGAGTGTTCCACGGGGCCCTCAGTTTGAACTTGGTCAATAAACGTACCTCAGAAATGGAATCATCCGTGCAGTTATTCCTAAGGATCACGGAGAACGGAACGAAGTAAGTGGCTCTGTGCTCCGTTCACCAGGGCCGCGCGTGAAATTCCACGTGTTTACTGGGGCATAAAGTAAAAACGGAAACCAAAACAAGACGCCCTCTCATCCGGGCAGTGTGGTGTCTAGGGCAGTTTTGTCTGAATCCGAGCGCGCACCCTTCGATCGGCGGCTCAGGAAGATGGGGCTGGAGGACAAGCTCAAAGAAGGCTCTCGGAGGAAAGCCTGAAACCTTCTCTTTGTTCTGATACGGACACATGTTCACCTTCCAAAATCTTTCATATTGCACTAATTTATTAAAACAACTGTATATTGGATTTTGCAATTTAAAACTAACTGAGGCACAATGGACTTGTTTAAAATATTTTACTTGATTATGTCATATACACCCTTTCCAGAATTCACGTGTAATCTCTAGTGGACTTTTAAATGGTAAAAAAAAAACAAACAAACTTGTGTTCGTGTGCACCTTTGCATTTTTTTTTTAACCTGTCCACCTACACATACCGATTCCCTCAGTGGGATTTTTGAGTTGCTGGTGGATTGCTTTTGGTTGTATTTTTTTTACTGTGCATGCAGACTGTGCGCCGATGCCTGTGATCTCTAGGGTCACTAAAGGCTGGGTTCGTTTGGGCAGTATTAGAGAAAATCTCAGTTCGGGATACTCTCAAGAATTTTAACAGGGCCGAAACCAGGTTGGTGACCTAAAGGCTCGTCGGTGGTGGCGGCGCTCGTACATGAAGTTAGTGGCGAACGGGGTTTTGTCTTCTCTTCAGAAAAGGGGCAGCTCTCTCCAGTCCAAGGCGTATTGTCCGCGTTCGTCCTGACCGCTCACCGAGCGGCTGGTCCCCGAGACCGCGGGCAGGTCACGTCCCTCCGGAAATGGCTCCTGCATTGGTTTGGTTTCTCTTCCTCGCCTGCTTGAATACTTGAATAAACCACCCTCCAGTTTTAATCCTTTTAGTTTTACCCTTTTAGGTGACATAATCCAAACTCTGACGAATTGCACAGAAGCTCTTTGGCATTAACCTAACTTTAGTACGCTGTGTGATACAGACGGACAAGAACACGGTTCTCCCCTTACTTTGACCAAGTAATGTAATTTTTACCTTCTTTATCTGTATGAAATTCCAGCAGTTAATTTGAACAGTTTATTTATACGATGTTTGTATTTTTAGGTCTTTAATACAGTGTTTCTACCTCTCGTTTGTAACTGCATTATTCTCGAAACTAGGTAAAACTCACGGAGTCCTCGTGTAATAGCCTTTTTATTCTCGCGTGTACAGATGTATGTGAAGGTAAAATAAAACTGACAAAGTGTTTCTAGGGTAAAGCTGGGTCCATGTTACGTGGCTTGTCGAGCCCGCTCTTTCCTCGGCGACTCTGGAGGCTCGGGCATTAATATCCTTTGTCCCGCCCCAAGATTTCGGATGCTGGGTGACTGTCCCTCCGGCGGCCGCTCACAGAGCCCACGCAGTGGGGTCCCCGCCCCTCCCCGCAGGGCTTCTAAGCACTGTTGCTAGGAATCCTCTGTTTTGTGTTTTTTTGTGTTTGTTTTGTTTTTTGTTTTTTTTTTTTCAAGCGTCCCGGGCAATTTCATTTCCGCCCTCCTAGTTCTCACCCACATTATTCGGAGAGGCCCAAGCAGCTGGGTTCATTATCCAGCCCTCCGCCCCGTCCCATCTTTTTTGTTTTTGTTTTTGTTTTTTATCAGCCCGGGATGAAACAGGTTCACGGCGCGTGACTGGCTGGAGTCAGGTAACCAAGGGAGGTAGGTAAGCCGCGCTCGCGACTCCCAGGGCCGCTCTTCTCCCTCCTGTGTAACAAAGGTCCGTCCCGTGGAAGATGCTGTGTGTGAAACTGATGTGGGGGGGGGGGGCAGGGAACGGACTGTCAACTCGTGAATGGTTCTGACCCTACCCCCGTTATCAAGGCCAGTTGTTTCCAGAGATGCTGCCTCGGCTATAGCAATAATAAATGCTTTATGTTTCCATGAGTATCTTTTTAATTTCGTGTCCTCGATTTCACAAGGTAGAAATGGGCCAGGCACGCTCCTGACTTGCCACCGGTTTTGAGCCAGAATGCGGAAAGTTCGAGCGCTCGGTGACCCCGCCCACCACCTCTCGGTGGGGTCAGGCTTTGTGGGAAGTGCCCCCCGGTACCGCCCCCGTGGCTCCCGCGGTTCCCGTCCCCTTCTCCCCGCCCAGAGGAGGAGCAGAGTCCCCCGAGAGGAGCTTACTGTCAGGGCTGGGCCGGCCTCCGTCTCCCCAGGGCGAGGGGGAAGAAGCTGAGTGGACCGTGATCTCCAGGGGGACCTTGAGACAATTTAACCCTGGGGCCTGGACCCTTTGCATCTGCAGCCAAGGAAGCTCTCGGGACCTACTCACGCCCCTTCCTGGCTCCCCCCAAGCCCTCGTGAGAGCACGCCTCGGGGAGCCTGGCGAGATGGTCCTTTTCCTCTCCGGAATCAGGGAGCCCCAGCAGAAGCCACGCGCCCAGGAAAGCACCGCGCTCCCACGGGCAACGGACAGTCAGCTCCGGAAATCTCAGCCTCTGTGCAGAGCCAAACAGCTGAAGGGTCCGTGTGAATTCAGGGAGCCGACTGTGGCGGAGGAAGGCACGGAGGCAGAGAGCCTGCTGCCCCTGCAGGGGCTGAGCAGAGCTCGAGGGCTCCTGCGGGCGAAACTCACCCGTGGTGTCCCCCTTTCCCCAGAGGGCCTCTTAGCCCAGCGTTTGGTGCGCCCTGGAGATCTCTCCTGTTGTCTGGGGGGTTCCCTCTCGGCAGCTTTCAGGGTGCCTCCCGGGAGAGGGGCCGAGCCGAGGAGGCTGCAGAGGTGACTCCGCACTGGGGCTCCCCGGCGTCTGCCCTCCTGCTCGGGGACCCCACCCCCACCCCCGCTCTTTGCGAGTTGGCGTCCCTCTCTAGGAGAGGCCGGCTCTCCCCTTGTCCGTTGGAAAGGGTCTCCAGCTGCCCCCCACAGAGCCGTGGGCCCTCAGACTCTTGCACAGAACTCAGGGAGTCACGGCAAGCAGGGAACAGGCTCCCCAGCATGAAGTCGGAGCCGCCCCCGGCCTGCGCCTGCCTTTGGGACGCCAGCTGTTAGAGCGAGGGCTGGAGGTTTGGGGGAGGGGTGTGTTTGTGGGGGGCAAGGCCTGGCGCTAGGGCTCACCGGAGCCACGTTTGCTCTGGCTGGACGACTTCTGAAAGGGCACAGCTCCCTTCCCAGCTGACCCACCAGGCAACCTGCCTCCAGACATCCTTTATTTACCCTTTTGGGTCAATCCGGCAGTTTTAAGCAAATGTCTGTTTCGATCTAATATGTATTTATTTGATCCCCATATCAACACTCGCCTCATTTTTCAGATGGAAAAACAGACTTGGGAGTAATCCCTCCCCCCTAAGAGAAAGGCCCCGCATCTGGCGTGGGGCGGAGGTAGGGGCTGGATGGCTGGGCTGGGAGCTGGGGGGCCTATGCAAGGGGTCTCTCCTCCCGGTGCCATGTGCCTCGTGCCCCAAACCTGCTCACGCTGACGCCCTTGTGACACGTTTCTGGTGATGTCCTGGAGGAGGGGGAAAGCAAGGCTTCTGTGTCATTTAGACACACCTTCTGCCTCGCAGGAGGCCACAACTCTGTGCAGCCCCTCTTGGACCTGGAGCTGGAGCCCAGGAGCAGTAGGTTTCAGAAACCAGCCCTGAAACCCCCAGCGAGAGGGCTTCTGTGGCGCATTATGAGACCCGAGTGTTTGATGGACCCGCTTTGCAGTTTCCCTGTTCATTTCCACGTGTGCCAGTGAGAATGGACAGCAGGGAACTGGTCCCCTCCCAGGTGAGAGGGGCCTCCATCCCAAGCTTGCCCAGGGGACTCCCCCTCCACTCCCTTGCCCCAGGAACTGCATAGTGCCCCCCGCCCTCCCAAGTGCCCACCCCTCGGGGCACCAGGAGGAGTGCAGGGAGGGTAAGGCAGGGGGAAAGGCTAGTGAGAAACGAGAACATTCCCTGTGCACCGGCCTCCCCCATCACCAGTCAGGAGCCTGCTGGGAAGCCGGACTAAATGAGCCCCAGGCACGGGGCTGGGGTGGGGGGTAAGTGTTCCCCAAATGTTCTAAGTCACTCAGCTCAGAAGAGCAAATGGATCCAAGAGGCCTTGGCGTCCTCTTCCCTGGACGCGTGTTTCTCTGCCTCCTTCCTTCGGGTACTGCCTGTGGCCTCGCTCTCCTCACCTGTAAAATGGAGATTGTCATAGAAGTGGCCCCTCAGGCTTATCGTGAGGACGGAGCGAGGTAGCACAGGGAGGACGCGCTCCAGTTCCCGACACGTGGTGAGCCCTGGATCACCAGCAGGGGCCACACCGGCCTGAAGCCACTTCTCTTAAGGGGTCCCAGCTGATCTTGAGCACATGTCAACATTAACCGGCAAAGAAGCCGGTGGGGGGCTGGGGGGGGAGACAGAAGCAGGTCAGTTCTGAATACGGAAAACCGAATCCAGAAAACTGAAAACCTGGTGTGTATTTGGGAAACGGGACACTTGTGACTTGAGCAGCTAGTTGAAGAGACCAGGGTTTCCTTTCACGGGGTCCTAAAGACATCCAGATCTGGGCTGGGGTGGTCCAAGATACTAGGCGCTCACGAACCTTCTGTACAGGACCAAACAGTAAGGATTTCAGGCTTTAAGATTTTATTTATCTATTTGACAGAAAGGGAGCACAAGCAGGCAGAGCGGCAGGCAGAGGCAGAGGGAGAGGGAGAAGCAGGCTCCCCGCTGAGCAGGACCCCTGGATCACGCCCCGAGCTGAAGGCAGCTGCTTAACCAACTGGGCCCCCACCAGGCGCCCCAGAAGGCACAATTTTTTGCACAAGTCTTAGTTTGGGGACATTTCGGGGGAGCGATTTGGTTTTTCCTGGTTCTTCGACAAACGGTGTTCTCTGCTACTTGGTCTTGCCATGTGGCCTCGGGCGAATCACCTCACCTTCCCGAGCCTGCAAAGGGGTACCTGCTAGGACGGTTTTTGTGGGGTAATGCCCTTGGCACCATGACTGGCACTTAGCAAGTGTTCGATAATGGCGGTCGTTTTGCTTTTTGTACTAAAAATAGGCAATGCCATGCTCCCTTGGGCTGGGCTGGATGGCCTGTTCCTAGAAACAGCTGCTTGGAGTTGTTCTAACTACTAACGTTAGCATCCGCGCGTGCACGCAGGCCAGGGAGCCTGTCCTTGGGCCCCTGCCTCCTCTCAGCAAGGCGCACGGGCACGCCCAGTCCACTAAACCAAGCCCCCCTGCGCCTTATTGCAGGGCTGGTCCTCCACAAACATTTTAGCTCTATTTTCTCGATGGGTTTAAAATAAGAAATAAATGTATCGTGTGTAGCCCAGCCTCGAGGACGCCACGGCATCCCGTGGACCTAAGAGGGCGAACCACAGGGCCGTTGCACCCTTCAAGCCCCTGCTGACCCATGTTTACTAACGTCCCCTTGGCCAAGTCCAGATTCAAGGGCTGTAAAAATAGACTGCCTATCCTGGGAGGTATGGCAATGACAGATTGCAAAACCACCCGCCCCCTGGGATGGGAAGAATTCCTGTGGCCATTGTCGTCATCTACCATAAGTAGAAACGACTCTGGCCAATTGCAGCAAAAAGGAATTTGGGGGGGAAAAAAAAGAAGAAGAAGAAGAGGAGGAAGAGGAAGGAGTCAGGGGTCAGGACACATGCAAACACATGAGCAGTGGTGAATGGCTTTGCTGAGTGGTTGAGGGTCTAGAAGAAGCAAGATGGAAAATTAAGAATTGAGATCTGGGGGAGGGGCCGCTGGATGGCCTTGGAAGTGGACACAATGTGGTGTAGTTCATGCGAATGGCCACCAGAGGGAGCACTAAGCAAACCAGGTGGACAAACTGACTTGTGTGTGTGGAGTCAGCAGGCTTCGACCTTGGCCCCCTGGTGCTTGCACCATGAGCCCACCACAAGCCTGCCACGGGGACAGAGTTGGAGGCTACCCATGGGCCCAGCCGGCTATATTGACTAATTCCCAGCTCCCTGCAGCAGAGGCCAAAACTGACCTCATTGTGCCACTCTCTCCTGAGACCAGCCAGACCTGAATGCCTTTCATAAGGCTGGTCCTCAGAAGGTCCAGGATCGAGGGGTCCCACACTCAGCCACACATCGTTCCATTGGCTTTCTTCCTTCCCTGTCTCACTCAGGCTCCCCTGGAACCACACACCCAGGTGAAGTCCCAGCAGGCAAGATGAGCCTTTATCTCTGGCTTTTTCAGGTACCCAGACCAACACAGTGCTTTGAGCCCCCCCCCAAAGATGGGGGGCTCAGGGCCGCTCACAAGTCCCTCCAATGGGACCTGTGGGAGAACTTGCTATACGTAACTTCTGGAGCTTGGGGGACATTCTAGAAAGGTTCAGGACCAGGAAAATGTAGAACTCGCCCCTAGGAAGAGCTAGCTCCACAGACCAAGGGGGAAAGAAGAGTGGGTTTTCGGGAGCACAGCACGAGACCCACCAGTCCACTGTGATGAGTGGGCCGCCTACTGGGAGAAGTGTCGGTGGGGGTGCGAGAAACCGGAGCCCCGGGCCCCGCGTGGGGGAGAACATAACGTGGAGCAGCCATCGTGGGAAACAATATGGCGGGTCCTCAAGAAACGAGACAGAATTACCTTAGAATCCAGCCACTCCACTTGTGGGTATAGCCCCCCAAGACCTGAAAGCAGAGACGCAAGCGGATCCGTGTGCCCACATTCATGACAAAATTATTCATAAGAGCTATAGAAAATATCGGCTGCACCCCAAGTGCCCATGAATGGATGAATGGATTAAATGTGGTCTCTGCGTCCAACGGGATGTCATTCAGTCTTCGAAAGCAAGGAAATTCTGGCACCTTCTCCAACATGGATGAACCGCGAGCTCATCTCCTCATTCTGGGTTTGTAGAAGCCAGTCACAGAAGGACAAATTGTGTCATTCCGCCCATACGAGGTACCTAGAGTCATCAGATTCACAGAAACAGACAGGAGGACGGTGGGTGCCAGGGGCGGGTGAGTTGGTGTCCAATGGGGACAGAGGTTCAGTTTTGCAAGATGAAGAGTTTTGGAGGCGGACGGAGGTGATGGCTGTTTATCGACGTGAATGTGCCTGAGGCCACGGAATGTACACCTGCAATGGATAGGACGGTAACCGCGATGTCCCATGTCCTGACCGATGGCTCACACGCACCAGCGGACGTGTGTCCCTGGAGAACGAGGACGTTTGTTTGCCCACGTGGGTCCCTTAGCTCTAGCCCGGACCCTCCAAGTCCCAGGCAGGCATGGTCAGCTGCGAGAACAAACCTTATCTTTTCTCATGGTCCCAGTTTCCACAGTAAAAACAAGAAATAAATAAAAGTCCAAAGTCGGCACGTGATGGGGGAGGCTAAGACGGAGGGAAAGAAGACGGTGAGGCCCAAGGACAGACGGGCCGTGGGGCTGAGCGGTGAGCGACCGCAGCTAGGGCGCCGAGCCAGAGCCCCACGCAGGGCCGCCTTCGGTGCCCGAGGGTCCTGGAAATGGGACAGCCGGGAAGGGGAGGGGGCTGGGGTTTGTGAGGGACAAAAGCACTGATCCTGTCTGGAACCCACACTCCTCCCGACCCACTCCTGGAGCCTGAGGTCAGGGACCCGAGAGCAAAACTGCTCCCGGGAAGAAGGAGGCTGTAGGGGCCCCATCCCTTGTCCTTAGGGGCAAACCGGATTTCCAGTTCAGCCAGGGAGGGAGGAGCAGGGCTGCACTTTCCAGAAGATCTGGGGGAGGGGTTGGGGCGCATAGGGAGGGCATGGGGGCTGGCGGGGCTGAGTAGGTGGGGTGATGGCAGGGGGGGGTGCGGAGGAGCTGGGAGCACTGGGGTGACAGTATGGGGGGTCGGAGGAGCTGAGGATGCGGATATTGCCACGAAGGGATCTGGAACACAGGAACACAGTGGAGGCTTTTTGAGAACGGGCACACAGTGGGAGCTTGTTGAGAGTGGGCACATAGTGGGGGCTTATTGAGAATGGGCACACAGTGTGGGTTTGTTGAGAATGGACACATAGTGGGGGCTTGTTGAGAACTGGCACACAGTGGGGGCTTATTGAGAATGGGCACACAGTGGGGAGTTGTTGAGAATGGACATAGAGTGGGGGCTTGTTGAGAACAGACACACAGTGAGGGCTTGTTGAGAATGGGCACACAGTGGGGGTTTGTTGAGAATGGGCACACAGTGGGGGCCTAGGAAATTCTTGCTGCCTTGCTGCCTTCTGGCAGCTTCTCTCTCTCAATGTCCTATGAATGGAAGGAACCTGGAGGGGTTCACTTCCCCATGGAAGACCCCCTCCTCCTTTTTATAAGTATTTGGTGTTTACTGCAGAAACCTCTTTTTTTTTTTTTTAAGAGAGGGAGAGGAGGGATGGGGCAGAAAGTGAAGGGGAGAGAGAGAATCTTTTTTTTTTTTTTAAGATTCTATTTATTTATTTGACAGAGAGATGGCACAAGTAGGCAGAGCAGCAGACAGAGGGAGAAGCAGACTCCCCACCGAGCAGGGAGCCTGATGCGGGGCTCGATTCCAGGACCCTGAGATCATGAACTGAGCCGAAGGCAGACACAACCAACTGAGCCACCCAGGCGCCCCGAGAGAGAGAATCTTAAGCAGACTCCTTGCCGAGCCCAGAGCTCCACGTAGGGCTCAAACCCACGACCCTGAGATCATGACCTGACAACCAGTGAAGCCACCCAGGCACCCCCAGAAACCTCTTAAAATACAACTAAGCAGAGAGAGAATGAACCCCCTATAAACCCAGAGATTATATTAACATTCCGGCTTGTCTTGCCCAGGTAATTTTTCCTCCACGTACACAAAATCTTTTCCCCAAATTGGATGATACAAACTATACTATTTCAAGGCTGGCTTCTCTTACGTATGAATACATTAGGAACATCTTGCCTTTCTAAGGATCTGAAGTCTTTTACCAAACGGTCGCACCCTCATTTACGTAGATTTTCCCATCCTGTCGGCCTGAGGCTGCTCCAATTCTATGCTTATCCCAAGTGATGCTGAAGCCAGTACCTAATAGGTCCTCACCCCCTCCTTCCGTCCCATCTGATGGCGGCTCTGCTGGCTGTGTTCCCAAAGGCCACCACGCACCCAGGTCCACGGCACTGGCGGCTGGCCCTGGTGTTCCTGTCCCCCCCCTCCCCGGCCTCGCACCCTCAGGAAACTCTCCATCCCGGGCTTCTGTGATTCTACTGTTTTCCCTTCAGGACCTCAGGCTGCCCCTCCTCAGCGTCACGCTGCAGTGTAGACTGTGTCTACACTCTCACTCCGGGGCTCTGGCCCAGCAAACACTTCGATGACCGTTTCCAGACAGCCGGGCTTGGATGGGCCGCTGACACCCAGAAATCTACATGTGTCCTCCTGAAGGCAGTGCAAATACTCTGTGTGAGATTACGGTGGGTGCATCTGGGCGTAATTCGTCCACACCCGTAGAATGTACGACACCAAGAGTGCTGTAATACCAGCTGTGGGCTTTGGGTTGTGGCGATGTGCCAGGGTCGGGTCATCACTTGTAACAAACGCCCCATTTTGCTGGGGGTGTTGATATCTGGGAAGGCCATGTAGGTGGGGGTTTGGGGCACCTTCCCTTTCATGTTGCTGTGCCGAAGACAGCTCTAAAAACTAGTCTTAGGGGCGCCTGGGTGGCTCAGTGGGTTAAAGCCTCTGCCTTCGGCTCAGGTCATGATCTCAGGGTCCTGAGATGGAGCCCCGAATCGGGCTCTCTGCTCAGCAGGGAGCCTGCTTCCCCCTCTCTCTCTGCCTGCCTCTCTGCCTCTCTCTCTCTCTCTCTCTCTTTTTTTTTTAACCACCACTATGGCTCTAGCATCTGGAACTTAGAGGAGGTTAGTTAGTAAAATGTGTTGATGGGTTGCGCATTCCTGGGTCCCTGTGGATGAGTTTTTCAAGATGTTATTTATTTCTAGAGAGCGAGAGCAGGCAAAGAGGCAGAAGGGGAGGGAGCGGGAGAGGGAAAGGATCCCCAGCAAACTCCCCACTGAATGGGGAGCCCAATATAGCGCTCCATCTCAGGACCAGAGATCAGGAGCCAAAACCAGGCGGACCACCAAGGCTTAATCAACTGAGCCACCCAGGCGCCCCCATGTGGATGGGTTTGTAAAAACATTTTTATTGTGGTTAAATATCCATGTCATGAAAGTTACCATCTTCACCACCGTTTCAGGCTGTTGCATAGCCATCCCACCAGCCACCCACAGAACCCCTTTTCACTTTCTAAATGGAAACTGTCCCCATTGAACACCAATCCTCCCCTCCTCCACCCCTCCCCCACCACCACACCGGTCCCCTCCCCGGGTCCCAGGGGCAACACTGTTCTACTTTCTGTCTCCATGAAACTGACCACACTAGGTTCCTCATGTAAGTGGGATCATAGCGTGTGTCCTATGGCTGGCTTATGTCACCCAGCAGAATCATGCCCTTCAATGCATGGGTCAGATTTCCTTCGTTTTTAAGGCTTCGTGATATTCTACCGTATGTTAGTTGTGCAGATGGTTCGAATAGGGCCATGCACCGTGTGGGTGTCTCCGTGGTCCCAAGAGCAGCTGTGGCCCCTCCCCAGGATCACCTAGGGATGGACCCAGGCGGACACGGCATGAGCTCCAATCTGGGAGTCACCTGTGGGACTCACCAGCCCTCCAGCCCCCACCAAAGTTCCCAGCGCCTGCAATGTCCCATTCCCTGGGTCTCTGTACTTACTTTGTGTTCTGGCCCTCCCCCCTCACCCCCCCTCAATGGAGATCTCCTTCAAAGTAGAGAGGGCAGAACTAGTTCCACTCTCTCCTCCAGCATCTCTCAGCCGTGTAAAGAGAAAACTAGAAATTGGAGCATTTGTAAGAGTCAGGGAGTCGTGAGCCTAAAGGGAAGGTGTCCTTTCCCACTACCCACCTCCAGAAGCTGGACTTCCCACCTCTCCAAGTCAACCAAGTGGGGCTCCAAGAGAGTCACTGACAGTACTCAGGGTGCTTGCAAGAAGGGGGGATGGGAATTCACTGCCCCTTGGGACGTGTCCTCATGCAGGAGACTTGCATTCGAGCTAGTTGAACTAGAAAAAAAAGGAAGAGGTAGCTGGGTGAAGGAAGGAGACCCTGGACGAGGGCAGAGTGAAGATTTGCAGTTTCCTCTGTACTAACTCCTTGCTGGGTTAACCCTCTTGCCTGCTGGCTAGGTGGGGGACCCCTGTGGGAGGTGCTGTGGATGGTGTTGGGGGATGGTGGGGAGATTACGAGGCAGGAGGAAAAATTCTGTCCCTTTCCTGGGAACCAGGCAATGGGCAAGCCCGCCCGTGTGGATGTCTGCCCACAGAGGGCGTCAGGAGCTCCGGCTGAGTAAAAAGATTTTGTCCGAGTCCATTTTTACTCCTGCCAGCCCCAGTGACCAGGGGAAAGGGATTCAGGAGACATGGGGAGGCACAGGGAGTGAGACCCCCACCCCTTCCTTGCGGCCACAGGCCAGACCTGAGCCAAGGGCGGGGAGAAAGAGCATTCACCGGGATCAGAGTGTTAAACTAGTCTGTACTGAGTTTTTGAGACAGGAAATTAACCAGGAAGTGAGAGGAGCTCCTTGGAATGTTGGGAGGGAGGGAGAAATGAAGATTTGACGAGCGCAGTTGGTTGCAGTAATTGAAAACAAATTCGAAAAGCCATTTTGTATTCATGCCTCAGTTGGTCCAAACACTAGTCTGAAATTAAAAGTGCAAAATTCTCCAAAGGGAGAGGAAAAACCAAAGCATACAGATGCTGGGGAGGCAGAGAGTTAAGACCGACCTACATGTCACAACCAAGGCCCGGGGGTCTGGGGAGAGGAGGGAGGAAGCAAAAGCATCCGGAGCTCCTGTCTTGGGGCAGGAGAGGGACAGTGCGGCTTAGAGAGGGAAACAGTTGAAATTTTGCTCTCAAATAATTATAGAAAAATATGCATCTGATTATAAGAGCAGGGAGAGGGAAGGGGACCATCGTTGAAAGGCAGAGGAGAGCTTACAAGTTAACCAGGAGAAAGGGAACGAAGAGTAACCATCTGAGAGGCAAGAACAGCGGAAATAGTGATCCAGAAGGAAATGGAAAGAATAATATCAAGTATTTCAGTCATGACGCGAGGTCAGAGTGGTATATAAAATAAGCCCGAGTAGATGTTATTTACAAGCAATGATGCAAAACAGCAGGATAAAGGGAGGGCTGGGAATCATTAGGCATGTGGGCACAAACAAAAGTAAGGCAGGGCCGATGGTATTGACATCTGATAAAGTGGACGTTAAGGTGAAAACATGCAAAGACGAAAAGCAAAAAGTATAAAGAAGATCAAAGTGTCATAAACCCATATGAACTAAGCAAAACGTGATTAAACACACAAAGCAAAAAGTATCAGAACTCGGATAACAAGGTGTTTACAGGGGCAGATTTCAATACACAACTCTCAGAATTAGGCCCAATAAATAAAAAGGAACAATATACATGAATAATCAATAAATTTGATTTAATAGTGAAGATTCTTTTTTTTTTTTAAAGATTTTATTTATTTATTCGACAGAGAGAGAGATCACAAGCAGGGGGGGGGGGGGGGGGGAGCAGGCTCCCTGCCAAGCAGAGAGCCCAACGCAGGGCTCGATCCCAGGATCACAACCGTACCCGAAGGCAGAGGCTCTAACCCACCAAGCCACCTGGGTGCCCCAATAGTGAAGAATCTTACCTGTGAACAGAAAACATACATCCTATTCATAAGTCCCCAGAACTGCTGCAAAAATGGTCTATTTGACCACAGAGAAAACCCGAACGAGTGCAGAAAAACAGAGGAAAAGACCATATTTTTTTTAAGATTTATTCATTTATTGGAAAGAGAGAGAAAGAGACAGAGAGAGAGAGTGTGTGCATGTGCCCCTGGGATGAGGGTCAGAGGGAGAGAATCTTCAAGCAGATGCCCTCCTGAGTGAAAAGCCCCACTCGGGGCTTGATCTCACGACTCTGAGATCATGACCTGAGCCAAAACCAAGAGTTGGAGGCTCAACTGACTGGGCCACCCAGGTGCCCTGAAAAAGGCCATATTTTTATCATTATCTGATGAAATTGGTAGTAATAAAGGTGTGATGACTATACTCTTAACTACTATATTAGGAAATACACTTCTAGAAAACACTTCGAGAGGACATCAAGAGGGAAACTGAACGGTGGCTTCAGTTTCAGTTAAATAAACCTGGGTGGCTCAGAGGATTAAAGCCTCTGGCTTCGGCTCAGGTCATGATCTCAGGGTCCGGGGATTAACCCCCGCATCGGGCTCTCTGCTAGGCGGGGAGCCTGCTCCCCCCTCTCTCTCTGCCTGCCTCTCTGCCTACTTGTGATCTCTCTCTCTGTCAAATAAATAAATAAAATCTTTAAAAAAAAAAAAAAAAGAAGGAAACTGAATTAAAACGATTGGAAAACAATGAAAAAGAGAATACTTCATTCTCAAACTTCCGGGACACAGCAAAACCACATTCGGTGGAAAATTAAAACTTAAACGCCTTCGGTCTTAAAATAGGAAGACAAACAAAGTAAGGACCTTCTTACGGAGTTTAAGTACCAAAAGAAATTAGGAAGTTGACGTTGATAAAGATAAAGGCAGAAATTAATGAATTAAGAAAGCAGATCTGCAGTCACATTCATGGTTCTAACAGAGAAGATAAGCGTGCATTAATTGGTTTTTGCAAGCCCGGATGCACAGAAAAATCCGAGCTCATCATGACTTGCACTTTCCTCGGTAAAGGATAAATGAGATAGAAACATACAAAGGTAACAGTGAGAAAGGAGATGTATGTCAGGGGAGAGTCAAGGAATTTAAAGGAAGCCATATGGCAACAGGTTTGAGAACCTGGAGGATGTGGATGAAGCAGAAAGCTGTGAACCTCTGAATGGGGGGACACTGAAGTCAGATGTCCTAGGTGACACCTGGACCGGTCATTTACTAGCTGTGTGACCCTGGGCCAATTGCACAGAGCCTCTCTGTGCTTTAGTGTCCTCATTATTAGGTAATAATAGTTCCCATCTCTTGGGTAGTTGTGAGAATTAATGAGCCAATACATGGAAAGTGCACACGGTAAAGACCTAGTAAGTACTGTTGTTACTGTTGGTGGTGGATTTTGTTGTTGGTTTTTTGTTTTTGTTTTTGTTTTTTTGGATTTATTTATTTGAGAGAAAGAGAGGATGCGCGAGCAGGGGGAGGGACATAGGGAAAAGAGGAGAGAGAACCCCCAAGCAGACTCCCTGCTGAAAGCAGAGCCTGACTCCAGAGCTCCATCCCAGACCCTGCGCTGAAATCAAGAGTTGGACGCTTGGGACACCTGGGTGGCTCAGTCCGTTAAGCCGTCTGCCTTCAGCTCAGGTCATGATCCCAGGGTCCTGGGATCGAGCCCCACATCAGGTTCCCCGCTCAGCAGGAAGCCTGCTTCTCCCTCTGCCGCTCCCCCTGCTTGGGCTTTCTTTCTCTCTGACAAATAAATAAATAAAATCTTTCTTTTTTTTTAATAAATAAAATCTTAAAAAAAAAAAAGTTGGACACTTAACTGACTGAGCCACCCAGGCGCCCCACTGTTGGTGGTGTTTTTATTAAAACATTATTTATATTTTATTATTTTAAAAAAAGGACAACAGGCTATCCATCTGAAAGAAAATAAATATGGGGGCGCCTGGGTGGCTCAGTCGTTAAGCATCTGCCTTCGGCCCAGGTCATGACCCCAGGGTCCTGGGATCGAGCCCCACATCGGGCTCCCTGCTCAGCAGGAAGCCTCCTTCTCCCGCTACCTTTCCCTCTGCTTGTGTTCCCTCTCTCGCTGTGTTTCTCTCTGTCAAATAAATAAAAAATATTAAAAAAAAAAAAAAGAAAAGAAATATGGATTTCCATCTTCATATGTGGAATAATTTCTTGGTGGGCTCAGGATAAACAATAATAAAAAAATCTTGCTAAAACATCTAGAGAATTAGATGAACACCTAGGACTCCGGGGAGGCAGAGGGAACCTTCCTCATCCAAACTAAGACGGAAGCATTCTAGTTGGCCATAGAAAAAACTTTTGGGTAGCAAAAGGCCCCCTCAATGAAGTCCGCCAGCAAATGACAGATGGAGGAAAGTACGACTGACTCCAATGGTTACAACACACAGAGCTCTTGGACACTGACCGGGAAAGCACGAAACAGGGCGGAAGAAATGGGCCAAGGAGGGCAGGTCCCAGGGCGTGAACGCAAATCTCCAGTGCAGGTGTGAAAAACGCTCCAGCTCACCTGCGGTCAGGAAATAGGGATCCGAGGAGCCCAGAGAAAGCCCTTGGCTCCCATCAGGTTGGCTGACCCTCCAACCAGCTCTGACAGCTTTGCTGACCTGGAACAGGGCTGCCTTTGTGGAAATCCTGCGCGATTGAAGACGCAAATATTCCTGGGAATCTATCACAAAGAAACTAAAAAGAAGGAAGTTGACCTTCCTGCCCTCCAGCTGGAGGGGTGCTCAGTGGGGAGGTGAATCCATGGATGCTGGGAGGGCAGTGTGGGAGGGAGCCTCTGCAGGCAGGGAGGGGGAGGGCTGTGCATCTGGGTGGGAGGGAGAGAGAGAAGCAGCCAACCC
>CM053619.1:6268747-6289635 GCA_028646535.1 Procyon lotor
CCCATTCATTCTTTAGGAGGATGCTATTTAGCCTCCATGTATTTGAGTTCTTTCCAACATTCCTCTTGTGATTGAGTTTCATTTTCAAAGCACTGTGGTCCAAAAATATGCAGGAAATGATCCCAGTCTTTTGGTACTAGTTGAAACCTGATTTGTGACCCAGTATGTCATCTGTTCTGGAGAATGTTGCATGTACACTTGAGAAGAATGTGTATTCTGTTGTTTGGGATGGAATGTTCTGAATACATGTGTGAAGTCCATCTGGTCCAGAGTGTCAGTCAAAGCCCTTATTTCCTTGTTGATCTTCTGCTTAGATGATCTGTCCATTGCAGTGGGTGTGTGTGTGTGTGTGTGTGTGTGTGTGTGTTAAAGTCCCCTACTATTATTGTATTATTGTCGATGTGTTTCTTTGATTTAGTTATTAATCAGTTTATATAATTGGCTGCTCCCAGCAGAAGCATTTCTATCCCCATGTTAGGGGCATAAATATTTACAATTTTTAGATCTTGTTTGATAGACCTTTTAATTATGATATAGTGTCCTTCCTCCTCTCTTAATACAGTCTTTGGTTTAAAATTTATTTTGTCTGATGTAAGGATTGCCACCCCAGCTGTCTTTTGATGCCCATTAGCATGATAAAGGGTTTTCTCCCCCCCACTTTGAATCTGGAGGTGTCTTTGAATCTAAAATGAGTCTTTTGTAGACAGCATAGCAACAAGTCTTGCCTTTTTTTATCCAGTCTGATACCCTGTGTCTTCTGATTGGGGCATTTAGCCCATTTACATTCAGGGTAACTATTGAAAAATATGAATTTTGTGCCATTGTATTGCCTGTAAGGTGACTGTTACTGTATGTTGTCTCTGTTCCTTTCTGGTTTCTTCCTTTTGGGCTCTCTCTTTCCTTAGAGGACCACTTTCAATATTTTCTGTAGGGCTGGTTTGGTGACACAAATCCTTTTAGTTACTGTTTGTCCTGGGTTTTTTATCTCTTCTATTTTGAATGACATCCTATCTGGATAAAGTATTCTTGGCTGCATATTTTTCTCATTTAGTACCCTGAATGTATCATATCCATCGTTTCTGGCCTGTCAGGTCTTTGTGGATAGGTCTGCAGCCATCTAATATTTCTACCGTTGTAGGATACAGATCTCATGTCCTGAGCTGCTTTCAGGATTTTCTCTTTGTCTCTGAGATTTGTAAGTTTCATTATTATATGTTGACATGTTGACTTATTCTATTGATTTTGAGGGAGTTCTCTGTGCCTCCTAGATTTTGATGTCTGTTTCCTTCCCCAGATGAGGGAAGTTCTCCACTATAATTTGCTCCACTATACCTTCTGCCCCTTTCACTCTCCTTCCTCTTCTGGGATCCCAATTATTCTAATATTGTTTCACTTTATGGTATCACTTAGCTCTTAAATTCTCCTCTTGTAGTTGTTTGTTGCTCTTTTTCTCAGCTTCTTTATTCTCTATTGTTTGGTCTTCTATATCACTAATTCTCTCTTTTGCCTCATTTTTTCTAGCAAGAGCCTTCATTTTTTTATTGTCTCTCATTAACAGCCTTTTTGATTTTGACTTGGTTAGATTTTAGTTCTTTTACTTCTACAGAAAAGGATTCTCTAGTATCTTCTATGCTTTTTTCAAGCCCAGCTAATATCTTTATAATCATTATTCATATCTAGTTCCGACATCTTACTTATGTCCATATTGGTTAGGTCTCTGGCAGTTAGTACTGCCTTTTGTTCTCTTTTTTGAGGTGATATTTCTCTGTCTTGTCATTCTGTCCAGAGAAGAGTAGAGGAATGAGAGAACAAAATACAAAATGGCAACAACGACCCCAGAGATATATACACTAAACAAGTCAGAAGAGACCTGAAGTTGGGGTGGGGGGAGAAAGAAAGAAAAGAGACTATAATTAGATGAGCAGAATAGAGCAATACACTGGATTCTGTGCGTAGTTTGGTCTGTTTTTTAAAAAACTAGATCCCAAAATTGTAAAGAAAGACAAATTTATATATACAAAAATAAAATTAAATACATTGAAAAAAATAGAACATAACTGCAAAGATGAAAATTTAAAAAGCCTTTAACAAAACAAAAAAACAAGAAGAAAAAACAACATAAAAGAGAATATGGTCAGACAAGTGAATAGAACAAAGCCATACATTAGATTCTGGGTATATTTTAGTCTGTTAGAAGAAACTGCATCCCAAAATTGTAAAAAAGGAAAAATTATATAATGAAGTGATAGAATGTAACTGTAAAAATGAGAATTTAAAAAGATTTTTAAAAAGTTGATAAAGGGGCACCTGCGTGGCTCAGTGGGTTAAAGCCTCTGCCTTCGGCTCAGGTCATGATCTCAGGGTCCTGGGATCGAGCCCCACATCGGGCTCTCTGCTCGGCAGGGAGCCTGCTTCCCCCTCTCTCTCTGCCTGCCTCTCTGCCTACTTGTCCTCTCTCTCTGTGTGTCAAATAAATTTAAAAAAAAATTTAAAAATTAAAAAAAAAAATTTAGAAATTGATAAAATAAGATTTGGTTGAAAAAGGAAAGGAAAAAAATTAAAGTTGAAAGACTAAAGAGTCATGGGGGAAAAGCCATGAGTTCTATGTGCTGTATTCTCCTAGCACTGGAGTTTTGCAGTTCTCATTGATCCGTAAACTTGATGGCTGGATTTCTTGCCGATCTTCTGGGGGAGAGACCTCTTGTGTTGATTTTCTGGTGTATTTGCCCGAGGTGGAATTGCACCACCCTTGCCAGGGGCCGGGCTAAGGCATCTGCTCGGGTTTGCTCTCAGGAGCTTTTTGCTCCCTGAACACTTTCCGTACAGCTTTGGAGGACGGGATTGAAGATGGTGGCCTCCCGGTCTCCAGCCGGAGGAGCTGAGAGCTTGGGGCCCCACTCCTCAGTGCGCCCTCGGAGAAAAGCAGTCAGTCCCTCCCGTCTCCCTGGTCTCCGGCCGCAGTCGGAGCTCATGTGGCTTGTGACTGAGCATTTCTATCTCTGGCGCATGGCCCTGTTTGGAATCTCCAAACCCAGTAGATTCCTAGATTCCTACAGTGCGCTCCTGTGCCATTCCTCCCAGTGGAGGAAGTGGGGGGTTTCCCTGGGTCTGCCCCTTGTAGGGTCCCTGCCCAAAGAGCAGTGGCCTGACTGTGTCTCGGATCACTGTTAAAGGTAACTCTGAGCTGAGAGCCCGCTTTTCAGCTCCCTCTCTGTAGGCAGCTCCCCGGCCCCGATACCTGAGAGCTCTGCCGCACTCAGACACCCCCGGTCTTTCTGTGACCCCACAGGTCCTTGGACCACACTGTCCTGGGAAGGGTCCCAACATCCCCCCACCCCCACACACACACTTAAGCCCCTGGAGCAATATCCCTCTGTGGAGCAGACTTCTAAAAGTTCTGATTTTGTGCTCTGCTGCTCTCCCACTTGCCCGGAGCTGGCTGAAAAAGGCTCCCTCCCCCCGCCATCTATCTTCCTGTGTATCACCTTGGATTCACTTCCTCGCATGTCCTACCTTCCAGAAAGTGGTCACTTTTCTATTTGTAGAGTTGCAGCTATTGTTTTCTTCGATCTCTGGTTAAGTTCGCAGGTGTTCAGAATGATTTGATAGCAATGTAGTGGAATTCCTGGGACCAGAAGAAATTAAGGTCTCCTACTCTTCCGCCATCTTCCTGCATTGGTTCTTGATGCTGTTCTCCCCTCAAGCCTTCACCTCCAAATTTGGGGGGTGGTAGGGTGGGGTCCTAGACCTTCTCTTCTCCTGGGACGCAATAAGGTGAATGGCAAGATGGCTTTTGGTGCCTTTCTTTGTTCTTATGGTTCAAAAATTCCTCAGTGTTTTTCAAAGCCTTCTTCCCCTGCCCCCTCTCTCCCTCTCCTGTCTTGGACCTTAAATCCAAAGCACTGAGTTTCTCACACTCAAATTCATGACGCATGTCATTGTGTCTTACAGGGCTCCTCTCCCTTTTAGAGTGTTTCTCCCTCCATTTCATAATTCTAAGCCTTCTCCCTCAAGGCTCCCTGTCTGTGCTTCATATATGTCTTTTCATTTCCATCTTTGAAAAATGCAAAGTCGTTTTATTATTTTGGGGCCATATATATGTTTGTATTTGCCTAATAGTATTATAGTTCAGATTTCTTTCCCCCGCCCCCCCGCCATGATTTTTTTTCACTTGGTACGGAGATTGGCACGCAGCCCCATGGACCCAACCCAGCCACAGCTTGTTTCTGGAACAGAAGTTTGGTTGGAACGCAGCCATGCCTAATCACTTGCACGTCGCCTGTGGCTGTTCTTGCTGCTCCAGTGGCAGGCACCGTTTGGCCAGCATCGTTGAAAATAGCTGCTATTTCGCCCTTTACAGAAAAAGTTGATCGACTTCTCTTAGCATGCCATTTTGTTGTTTTAAGTCATAGTGAAATATACATAGGATAAAATTTACTGTCTTCACCACTTTTAAGGGTGTAGTTAAGTAGCACAAAGCACATTCACCCTGTAGGGCCACTATCGCTGGCATTCATCTCCAGAACTTTTTTTTTTATCCCACAAAACTGGAACTCTGTCCCCGTTAAAGAGAAACTCCTGTTCCCCCGACTTCCGTCCCCAAGCAACCACCATTCCATTGTTTGTTTGGCTCTGTCTCCGAGTTTGACTCCTCTAGATATCTCACATAAGTGGAATCATACACAGTATATGTCTTTTTGTGTCTTAGCACAGTGTCCTCGGGGTTCATCCCTGTTGGAGCACCTGTCACACCCTCCTTCCTTTTTAAGGCTGAACCATACTCCATTATATGTCTTTATTGCCTTCCGTGTATCTGCCCATCTGTCAATGGACACCTGGGTCGCTTCCACCTCTTGGCTCTTGGAAAAAATGTGCTGTGACCACAGGTGTGCAAATAGCTCCTGGAGGTCATGCTGTCAGTTCTTTCTGTGTGTACTCAGACGTGATATTCTGGATCATGTGATAACTTTAATTTTTAATTTTTTGAGGATCTGCCACACTCTCTTTCCACAGTGGCCATGCCATTTTAGATTCCCCCAATAGCGCACAAGGGTTATAGTTTATCCTCACCAAGTCATGTTATTTTCTGTTTCTTTTTTAAAGAAGCCATTCTGATGGGTGTGAGATACCATCTTACTGCGATTTTGATCTGCATTTCCCAAATGATTAGTGATGCTGAACGTTCTTCCATGTGCTTGTTGGCCGTTTGCGTGACATTTTTGGAGAAATGTCTCTTCAAGTCCTTTGCTCATTTTTTTAATTTAGCAGTGATTTGCTAATCATTGCTAATCATCAATAATTCACCAATGATTAATGGAATGTTTTGTTGCTGTTTTTGGTATGTCCTGGTTATTATGATACCCAGATATCCTTACCAGATACATGATTTGCAAATATTTTCTCCTGTTCCATGGGCTTCCAGATTCTGTTCTGGTGATTGCGTCCTTGGATGCACAGAAGTTTTAAATTTTGATGCGGTGGAAAGGATCTATTTTTACATTAGTTGCCCGTGAGCATTATATTTTCAGATATAACCATATTGCCGTATACGCATCTGGTGTTCTGCTTTTAACTATAATACACATTGGTCATAGTTTGCTTCTCTAGCTTCCTAGTGATGATCTCTCTGATGCCCCCAGTAGCCCACACTCGCAATCTGCCTTAGTGAACAGCCTACATGTGTTCTTACAGAGCTCTATCAAAGTGTCTCCGCCATTTATATCCAGGCGTGAAATGTGTGGGTAGGAGGGCATATGCATACTTCAGTTTCACTGAGTATTGCCGGCCCTATTCCCACCATCTCAAACTCTGGTCTTGTTTGATATCTTTAAAATGTATTATTTTTCTGGGCAATTGTGGTTACTCCCAGTCTCTGGCCATTTGGAGGAGGGGGAGGCGTGTGCAATAGAATTGTTGGCCTCAGCGACTGCTGCAAAGTAAAAGCTGTTTTCTTTCTTCCCTGTTCTCCAGGTTGGACTTGGGACTGTTTCCAAGAATGGGGCTCCTACATCCAGCTGGCTATTCCCAGTATGTTCATGGTGTGCATTGAGTGGTGGACCTTTGAGATCGGAACCTTCCTCGCAGGTTTGTCAGCAGCCCGGTAGCAATCCAAGGACAGCCTATCGCCCCTTGTCTCCAGGGCCTCTCAAGAGACATAAGCCTTACTCCTTCCTTCCTTCCCATTGCATCAGATGCTCATGGAAGTTTCACCATAGGTTTAAGTCCTTGTCCAACTGTAAGCAAATGCAAGTTGAGTGGGGCTTTTAGCTCTGCCTCACTGCCCTTCACTTTATAGATTCGGAAAGGGAGGCCACAGTTAAAAGATTTGGCAAGGTCATGGAGAGGTAGAACAGAAACCCCAATCTGGGTCTCCTGACTCTCTCAGACCCTCTGCTGCTGACCTTTGCTAGGCATCATGCAAGTTTTTAAGCCATTTACAAACTCAGAGTCACTCATTTGGCTCTGTTTTTTGATGTGATCTTTGTTTCTATCAGAGCTCTGATAATTTCGGTCATAAGTATTCACCTTAGCCGTCTTACTGCTAGTAAGGCAATAGAAGAAATAATGGAGACAGAGGATGATGATGATTGATGGTACAGTTTCTGGGGACATTTGAATGCCCCAGTAGGAGTTCTGTTACCTTCCGTCCTTACCCTCCTACTCTGTGACCCCACGGCTCCCCGAGGAATGACCTGCAATCCTGGGAGCCTCCTTGTTTTCTACTGGAAACCCAATGTTTTGTTCCTTGGTGGAGTAGGGGCCTGTAGATTGAACCCGTGTCAGGTCGTAGCTGCCCTGGTTCTTAGAAGCTTCCTGGGAGTGGACATCTGGGGCTCCCCTCAGCACAAATAGTGGATTCTGCCACTGGCTTATGCTTCTGGAGCCAGTCCTGGCTTCTTTGTAAATTCTTTAATTTTTTTTTTTAAGATTTATGTATTTATTTGAGCGAGAAAGAGAGGACACGCGCATGAGTTGGGGGGAAGGGCCAAGGGTGAGAATCTCCCAGCAGACTTCCGTGGCGCTCAGTGTCACAACCCATGAGATCACGGCCTGAGCCGAAACCTAAGAGGTGGACACGTAACCAGCTGAGCCACGCAGGCGCCCCCTCGCTTCTTCCTAATTAAGATACATTTGAGCTCCCTAAGGAAAATGTTTGCTTTAACCCACCTTCTACGATGTGCTTTGTGTGTGTCTTTGCCGACATTTCAGGACTGATTAGTGTGACGGAGCTTGGGGCCCAGGCCATCATTTACGAACTGGCTTCTGCAGCCTACATGGTAAGGACCTTCGGGGTGAGACCCAGAACCTTCTCTGCATAAACTCCGCTGGGCCATTGTCACCGCCTTCATTCAGGCCTCTGTGTTGTGTGCGGGGCAGAGAGGAGAGGCAGACAGCAGGCGAGAGGGCACAGCATGCTGGGGGTAGCGTGGACTTTGGAGCCAGGCACTGAGTTTGAGTCCTGCCGTGCTGCTTCCCAGCTGTGCAACCATGGACTCATTACTTAACCTCTCTGAGCTTCAGTTTTCTCAGACACAAAATGGAAGAATAGTATGTATATAACAGGTGAAGACTGAATAAGGTAGAAAACGTGTTAAAGCACTTAGCACGATGCCTGGCATGTCTGTTCAGCAAATATGGAGTTGGTGCTGGGGCACGATGGAGAGCCAGATGGAGACAGTCCCTGCCCTCTCGTGGCCTGTGGCCTGGTGGGGAGACAGAGACAAACAAGTAAACAGATACACAAGAACATTACAGACATAGATGACATGTCCTATCGAAGAAGCGAAAAAAAAACCAAAAGTCCGAGATGTACAAAAATAGAGATGGATACCTTTTTAGGGAGGGCAGTCAGAAGCAGTCCTTCTGGGTTGCTCAGTAAGCAGAGACTGGAAAGGGGAGAGGGAGCCAGCCCAGGCAGCTGCAGGGCCTGCGCAAAGGCTCTACGATGGAAAAAGCACGTGGGCATGTTCGGGAGGGACCTGAAATGGGAACCTGGCTGCAGGGGTTAGTGAGGGAGGACGAGTGTGACACGTATAAGCTGGCCTAGGGGAGAACAGGTGTTCAGGGGGGCCTGGGAAGAGGCTACAGCATCATCTAGGTGAGCACGTAGGAGGCTGCCGGTGGACGTGGAGATGAGTGGGTGAGTTAGTTGTGCTGTAGGGCAGAGGACATGGACGGGACCAGGGTTTGGACGTGGAAGGCAAGGCAATGAGTAAGAAGGATCACAAACCACCCCCGAGTTTCTGGCTTGAATGACTGGGCCTTGTACCTCTGGATTCTTTTGGAATTCCAAATCTGTACAGATACCCCTCTTCTTTTGTTCGTTTGATTCTTATTTTTTTTAAAGGCAACAAACGCCATCTGGGCAGTGGGATCATGGGCCATTTTTGTTTCCACATACTTTTTATTCTTAAAAACGAAAGGCCTTTTTTTTTTTTTTAAGTGGGGATTGATGACATTGTTTAAGAATAAAAAGGGAGAGTGTCTAGGAGCAAACCCCAAGATGCAGAAGTCAGGAATAGGACGACTCAGCCAAAAGGGAGGACGGGCCAGTGTGGAATGGAGAAAATCGAGACGTGTCGTGCAGGAGGCCAGTGATGAACCGTTCATGGAAGGAAGGAATGAGGGTTGCCGGTGAGGGTTGCGGGGCGGCGGCCTAGGGGGGGACGCATTAGGTGAGGATGGAAAGTGGCCCTTAGATTTCGGGTCATCAGAGACCTTAGATGGGAAGCGAGAGCCATGGGGAAGGAGCAGAGGCTGCTGAGGTAGACAGTTCTGTCTGGAGGTTTGGTAGTTGATGGTGGGAAATAATCCCATCAAGGGAGGCTTTTGGTGTTGCTTCTATATTTAAATGGAGCTACAAGAGCTTATGTGTAGGTATGTGGCCAATGGTAACTATCTTCTACATCTATCCTCTTCAGATCGTCTGTTTCCTTACCTGCTCTGTCATACCTTCCTTTTATTTTGTTTTGTTTTTTTTAAATGTGCTAAAAACCACATAATATAAAGTTTACCTTCTTTTTAAAATTAATTTATTTGAGGGAGGGTGCAAAAGAGAGAGCACAGTCAGGGGCAGGGGGCGGGGTAGAGGCCGAGGGAGAAGCAGACACCCTGCTGAGCAGGGAGCCCTTTGTGGGACTCGATCCTGGGACCCTGGGATCATGACCTGAGCCGAAGGTAGACACTGACTGAGCCACCCAGGTGCCCCCAAATTTACCATCTTAACCAATTTTAACTGTGCGATTTAGTCATTTTAACATTGTTGTGCAGCCGAGCTCCAGAACCTTTTCATCCATAAGGCTCTAAACTACCCATTCCACAGTTACCCGCTCCCCCTGCCCTCAGCCTCTGGCAACCACTGTCCCGCTTTCTGTTTCTTGTCCCAGGCTTTCCTTTGTTAGAGGCGGTAAGGCAATAATTCTTTGTTATTCCTATGGAAAGAAAAACAAGTCCCCACAGGGGTGAGTGTCCAATCAGAATTACAAAATACAAAGAAGTGACCCACCATGAGCCAGAGTTTGGACAGATACAACAAACAGAACAATTAGAGTTCGGAGCTTGAGATGATGGAGCAATAATCGGGGAATAGAAAAGTATGATGTTTAAAATCATTAAACGTAAAAGAAGGAGCTGAAACCAAAAGAACAATATTTGGGAAAGAACCAGGTAGGATTTTTAAAATCGCAAATTATAGCCAAACAAATGTAATACTTGATAGGAGGAATGGGTGAGTTAAACCTGGAAAATCAAATAATGAACTTGACCAATCGGTGGAAATTCCAGAATAAAACAAAGACATGTAAATAGATGGAGTTAGATACAAAGACCAACCCGTGCAGTGTGATCAGATGATTTTTAACAAAGATGCCAAGACCATTCAATGGGGGAAAGGACAGTCTTTTCAATAAAGGGTACTGGGAAACTGGATGTCCATCCACATGAGAAAGAATGAAGTTGCACTCTTATTGCCTCACACCCTATACAAAAATTAACTCAAAGGGATCACAGACCTAAATGTAAGCCCTAAACAATACAACTTTTAGAAGAAGACATAAGGCAGAAGCTTCACGACATTGGATTTGGCAATGATTTCTTGCACATGACCCCAAAGGCACGGGCAACAAAAGAAAACAGACAAGCTCGACTTCACAAAAATTGAAAAATGATGTGCATCCAAAGAGAATATCCACAGAATAAAAAGGCAACCCACAGAATGGGAGAAAATATTCACAAATCCCATGGGATAAGGGATTACTATGCAGAATATAGACAGAACTCCTAAACCTCAGTCGCAAAAAACAAACAACCAGATTAAAAGGTGGGCAAAGGAATAGATATTTCTCCAAGGAAGATGTACGATAAGCACATAAAAAGAAGCCCAACATTACTGATCATTAGGAAATACTTACCAAAAAAACTACATCGAGGGGCGCCTCGGTGGCTCAGTCTTTAAGCGTCTGCCTTTGGCTCAGATCATGGTCCCAGGGTCCTGGGATTGAGCCCCACATCAGGCTCCCTGCTCAGCAAGGAGCCTGCTTCTCCCTCTCCCATTCCCTCTGCTTGTGTTCCCTCTCTCGCTGTGTTTCTGTCAAGTAAATAAAAATCTTAAAAAAAAAAAAAAAACAAACTACATTGAGAGACCGCCTCATACCCTGTAGGGCTACTATTTAAAACAACAACAAAGAAACTAACAGGTGTTGGTGAAAGTGCAGAAAAATTGGGACCCTTGTGTGCCATTGATGGGAATGTAAAATGGTGTGCCCACTGTGGAAAGAAAACATGGTGGTTCCTCAAAAAATTAAAAATAAAAGTATCATATAGGATCTGGCAATGTCGCTTTGGGATATACATAAAAAGAAAGCAAGATCTCCAAGAGCTGTCTGCACACCCACGGTCACAGCAGCATTATTCCCAAGAGCCAAAGTTGGAAGCAACCCAGATGTCCACCGACAGATGAGTGGACACGCAGAACATGATATAGACACACAATGGAATATGATTCCTCCTTAAAAAGGAAAGAGGGTCTGACACGTGCTCCAACATGGACGAACCCAGAGGACACTGTGCTAAGTGAAATAAGCCAGTCCCAAAAAGACAAATACAGAGATAGTGCAGGTTTGGTTCCAGACCCCACCACAAAGTGACGATTGCAATAAAGTGAACGAACAGGTTTTTGGGTTTTTTTTACAGTACACATAAAAGTCATGTTTATGCTGTAGTCTGTGTGTAATGGCATATGTCTGGAAAAATGTACATACCCTAATTAAAAAGAGGTCATCGCTAAAGAATACTAACCATCATCCGAGCTTTCCGCAAGTTGTAATCTTTTTGCTGGTGGAGGGGCCTGTGTTGACATTTAATGGCTGCTGACTGATCAGGCTAGTGGCTCCTGGAGGTTGGGGTGGCCGTGGCAATTTTTAAATACAAGACAAGGAAGTTTGCTGCCCTGATTGACTCTTCCTTTCATGAACGATTTCTCTGTGGCACTAGATGCTGTTTGATAGCATTTTGGCCCCAGTAGAACTTCTTTCCAAAGTGGACTCCATCCTCTCAAATCCTGCTGCTGCTGCTTTATCTCACCGAGTTCATGTCATGTTCTAAATCCTTTGTTGTCATCTCAACAGTCTTCACAGCATCTTCACCAGCAGTAGATTTTATCTCAGGAAACCACATCCTTGGCTCACCCAGGAGAGGCAACTCCTCCTCTGTTCCAGTTTGATCATGACCTTGCAGCCGCTCGGGCCCATCTTCAGGCTCCACTTCCGCTTCTAGTCCTCTTGCTTTTTCCACCACATGTGCAGGTTCTTCCTGCACTGAAGTCTTGACCCCCCTCAAAGTCATCTGTCGGGTTGGAATCCACTTCCCCCAGATTTCTGTTCGTATTGATATTTCGACCCCTTCCCACGAATGATGGATATTCTTAATGGCAGCTAGAATGGTGAATCCTTTCCAGAAGGTTTTCTTCCTTTAGATTTTTATTTTATTTTATTTTATTTTATTTTATTTTATTTTATTTTATTTTATTTTATTTTTGAGGGGGGTGGGGAGCATGAGCAGGGAAGAGGGTCAGAGGGAGAAGCAGACTCTCTGCTGAGCAGGGAACCCAATGTGGGGCTAGATCCCAGGACCTTCGGATCATGACCTGAGCCAAAGGCAGACACTTAACTGACTGTGCCCCCCAGACACCGTTTTCCAAAAGATTTTCAACTTACTTTGCCCACATCCATCAGAAGAATAACCATCTATAGCAGCAATAGCCTTATGAAATATATTTCTTAAATAATAAGACTTGAAAGTTAAAGTGACTTCTTGATCCATGGGTTGCAGAGTGGATGCTGTGTTAGCAGCCCTCAAAAGAGCATTAATCTCACTGTGATGGTCTCACTGACCATCACAGAGATGGTCACTGCTCTTCAGTGACCAGATGCTTGTCAACGCGCAATAATATTTTGAAAAGAAGCTTTTTTTTTTTTTTTTCCCTGAGAGGTAGATCTCAACTGTGGGCTTAAAATATTCAGTAAACTGTATTATAAACAGATGTGGTGTCATCCAGGCTTTGTTGTCACTGATAGAGCACAGGCAGACTAGACTTGGTATAATTCTTTTTTTTTTTTTTTTTTTTAAAGATTTTTTTATTTATTTGACAGAGAGAAACACAGCGAGAGAGGGAACACAAGCAGGGGGAGTGGTAGCGGGAGAAGCAGGCTTCCTGCTGAGCAAGGAGCCCGATGTGGGGCTCGATCCCAGGACCCCGGGATCATGACCTGGGCCGAAGGCAGATGCTTAACGACTGAGCCACCCAGGTGCCCCAAGACTTGGTATAATTCTTAAGGGCCCTCGGGTTTCCAAACTGGTAAATGAGCATTGGTTTCCACTTAGTCACCAGCTGCATTAACCCCTAGTAAGAGGGTCAGCCTGTCCTTTGAGGCTTTGAAGCAGGGCATTGACTTCTCTCTTGCAATGGAAGTTCTAGATGGTGGCATCTTCCAATAGAAAGCTGTTTCATCCACATTGAAATTCCGTTGTTGAGAGTGGCCATGTTCATGAATGATCTTAGCTCGATCTTCTGGAGAACTTGCTGCTTCCCTTGCACTTTGATGGCATGAAGACAGCTTCCTTCCTCAATCCTCCTGAACCAACCTCTGCGAGCCTCAGAATTTTCTCCTTCTGCTTCCTCTCCTCTCAGCCTTCACAGAACTGAGGGGAGTCAGGGCCTTGCTCTAGGTTAGGCTTTGGCTTAAGGGAATGTTGGGGCTGGGTTGGCCCTCTCTCCAGACACTAAACCTTGCTCCACAACAGCATAAGGTTGTTTTGCTTTCTTATCATTCGGGTGTTCACTGTAGCACTTTTTGAGAAGCACTTTTCCTTTCCTCCAGGAACTTTCCGTTTGCATTTACAGCTTGGCTCACTGGGGTAAGAGGCCCAGCCTTCAGCCCTGTCTCAGCTTCTGAGATGCCTTCCTCACTAAGCTCAGTCATTTCTAGATTGTGGTATAAACTGAGAGACACGTGACTCTTCTTTTCTCTTGAACACTTACAGGCTGTGGTAGGGTTATTACTTGACCTAATTTTAGTATTGTGTCTCAGGGAAGAGGGAGGACTGAGGAGAGGGAGAGCCATGGGGGAGCATCTGGTTGTGCCGTTGTCCGAACACACGCAGAATTTCTCAGTTAGGTTTGCTGTCTTAAATGGATGCAGCTTGTGGTGCCCCTGAACGATGGTGATAGTAGCATCAGACATCGCTGATCACAGATCATCATCATAAGTAGAATAATATTGAAAAAGTTTGGAATATTGCAAGAATTACCAAAATGTGAGGCAGAGACATGAAGGAATGGTGCCTATAGACTTGCCTGATGCAGGATTGCCGGATTTTAATTTGTAAAAATCGCAGGATCCGTAAAGTACAGTTAAAGTGAAGCACAGTAAAGCAAGGTGTGCCTATGCTGTGTGATTCCACTAAATCACAGAGACAAAGTCGTGGTTGCCAGGCGTTCAGAGAGGGGAATGGGGAATTGTTTGTTGTTTATTTATTTGGTTTCACAAGATGAAGAAAGTTCTGGAAAGGGATAGTGGATGATGGTTGCACATTTTGAATCAAATACAGCTAATACCATTAAACTGTATTTGAAAGTGATTATATGGTTAAAAAATACAATAATTACTAGAGTAATAAGGGGAAAAGGCTTAAAATGGTACATTTTATTTTATGTGTATTTATCCACAATAAGTAAAAATGTGGAAAAGTAGAGAAGGAATGTATGAAAGACATAGGTCCTTATGTGCATCCAATAGGAATTCCACAGAATAACTGACTGGTAGGGATGCAGTAGTTTAGAAACATTTAACAAGAGACAGAGATAGATCCCCTGAAGTAAGATATGAATCTCAGTATCCAAAAATCGTAATGAACATTATATTGGAGAATCTAGCCTGGGCAATTTTGAGGCAAGAAAAGAAAATATAAGGCATCTAGATTGGAAAGGGAGAAGTAAAACTGTATTTGCAGATGACATGATTTTATTTATAGGAAACCCTAAGCAGTACACACACACACACACACACACACACACACACACGCATGCACACACACACACGCATGCACGCACGCACGCACTCTGAAACTACTAAAGCTAACAAATGAGTTCTGAAAAGTTTGTAGGATGCAACATAAAATATCGGCTTTATTTCCATAACACTAGTGACGAACAATCTGAAAATGAAATTAAGAAAACAGTTCCATTCTCCTGCCATCAGTAATAAATTCAACCAAAAAAGAGTGGAGCTTGAATGCTGAAAACTACAAAACGTTGTTGAAAGAAATTACAGAATATCCAATAAATGAAAAGATATCCCATGTTCATGGATTAGAAGACTCATTATTGTGTGATGGCAACACCCCCTAAAGGGATTGAACTGGCCATTCTTGTGGATTGGACAAGCCGATTCTAAAATTCATACAGAGATGCAAGGAAGCCCAAATAATCAACACAAGCTTGGAAACAAATTGGGTCGGAGGACTAATCCTTCAACAACGGCAGTAAAATCCCAGAGACCGTGAAATGGTATCGTCAAAGCATTTGGAGGACAATGCCAGGCCTTACCCAGCTAAGGTAGGGCTCGAGAAGGAGAACAGATTAAAACACCGGAGACATCACTGATCATAGACTGTCACTGGAGGAATTTGACCAGTGTCAAAACAATGGTGAGCCAAGAAATTGACAAATGTGGATAACTCTAAGCTAGCACTGACTGCAAACAAAAAATGCAACCAATTTGCACAGTACAAAATAAGGTAGCAATAAAATTCTAAATAGTCATAAGAGGTGAGAGTGGGAGAGGGTTTTCTTGGTTAAAACAACCTAGACATTAGGGAAGAGGGTGGGAGATGGTTGATTTACTTAAAATTTTAAAGTCCGTATGCATGTTGACATTTTAAGAGGACTAACCGAGAATGAGGAAATAGAATGTATTTCCAGGTGTCTCACTCGGTTAAGCATCTGCCTTGGGCTCAGGTTATGATCCCAGGGTCCTGGAATTGAGCCCCATGTCTGACTCCCACTGGAAAGAGACTGGTACATGTAAAAGGTGATGTGTGTTATTTTTTTTTTTTTTTGCTTTCATCAATTTATCGAAATCACATATTTTAGTTTGCTTCATATTTAGACTCTGGCTTTTCTATACAGCCCTTTGTTAAGTTTTGGAGGCCTTTTTCTTAGGGTTTATTTATTTCTTGTCAGCAGAGCAAAGTATAGCCTCACTAAGGTCACGCCGTGTTTGACCAGACTGTTCGGTGTGATTCCCTTTTCTTCTTGAAGAGCTTAGGGCTCTTTGGTTCCCCGCTTTAATTTGTATCCCCGAGTTCTAGACGTCTTCCTGGGGCGCCCACAGCTGTCACACCACAATTATTTTTCACCGTCTTCATGAATTAAGTCTACAGTTTCTTGGATCTCACTTTTTCTACCTTATTATATTTCTTTAAAACTTGGATTTTTAATACTTGGATTATTGGGCTATCTGAGTGGCTCATTTGGTTAAGAGTCTGACTCCTGACTTAAGCTGAGGTCATGATCTCAGGGCGGTGAGGTCTAACCCTGGGCCTGGGTCCTACTCAGGATCCTCCCTCTCCCTCTCCCACTGCCCCTCCCACCTTCTTAAAAAAATTGGATTATTTAGTCAAAAACTTTTGCCTAAGATTATGTGGAAGGTAAGCTGTGAGCCACGCACATTTGAAAGAGCCTTTATTTCCCCCATATACTTGTTCAGTAACTTGGCTGAGTATAGAATTATGGGTTTAAACCAAGCTTCCCTCAGAATTTTTAAGCCATTACTGTGTGTTCGTCTGGCTTTGAGTTACTAATGTGACGTCTGATGTTAATCTGGTTTTTATTCCTTTGTGACAACATGGTTTTTCTCTTTGAAAGTGATAACATTTATTTCTCTGTCGTGTAATTGTGAACTTTCTCAAGTGTGTTTTTCTGTGAAAGTACTCCTTTGCTTATCCTGCTTATGGGCACCTAGTATATACCCTTTCTGACTAAAGACCTCTGTTTTCCCCTACTCTGAGAAGTTTTAAAAATATTACTCTTTTATCCTTTTCTGTACCTTTTTTCTCTCTTTAATTTCCTCTTAGGTGGAAGTTGACCTCCAGTATTGAACTTTTTTTCATTCACTAAAAAAAAAAAACCTAAAAACTCTGTCTTTTTGCTGTTAAATCTCTTCACTTTTGTTTTTAATTTCCAAGAACCCTTTCTTTTTCTCTTACTGTCCCTTCTTTACGGGAACCTGTTCTTGTTTTATGCTTCATTATCTGTTAGATATCTTAGGGTACCAAGAGGAACCTTCCAACATTCTCTTCTGTGCTTTCAATCACCTCATTGTTTCCTCTGAGCTCAGTTGGTCTTTTATTTATCTTTTTTTTTTTTTTGGAGTCAGGGGGAATATGTTCTTTGGTTTTCCTCAGACATCTGGTGATCTTTATGAGTCCCTTCGTACTGATGAAAGAATGAATGCATTGGTTTATAAAATAAATGGCTGGCGGGGCTCTTCTGACTTTGTCATTAGGGAAATTTTCCCCCACAGAACTTTCCCCTGAGTGGGAAGCACCCATAGGGAGCCGAGTCCAGTGACACCTTCATTTTAGGGTTTGTGGGTGAGGAAGAGGGCGCGCGGGCAGTCTGCCCTCGACAACCGCGGTGGCGCCTCCCCACCGTCCCCAGGACAGAACAAGAAGGGCTTGGTTCTGAGGCGCTCACACCGCAGGGGGGCTACCTCCCCCACTTGGCTTTTCTACATCAGCCCCGTCTTTCTGAGAGGGAGGACCAGGCAGGCAGTGGGGTCTGGCTGTGCTGTTTGCAATATCTCCCTGAGCAGTGCTCACCACTGCCTCCCGGACGGACTTGAAGCTCCAAGCCTCCTTGGGCTGCGCGGGGACCAGAGAGCAGGATCTGGCCTCTACCTCTTCGCCTTCTGGACTGTGGCTTCCCCTGACTGCCTCCACGGTCATGACATCTGCCTTCTCTCTTCTGGAAGCCAGTCTGCTCTCTCATTCTCAACGATGTGAATGAACGTCTTTTCTGTTAGGCATCTTGACTGGTACTTTAATGATATCGGGGAGGGGAGAGACTTGAGCGTGTGAGCCAGTCACTCATCTTGAACCGGGGGACATTAGGAATACTCAGGACAGGCACGTCTTAGGACGTCTGTGTTGTTTTTTTGTTTTGTTTTGCTTTTACCAACTCAAACTGGTTCCTCCAAACAGTAACGAGTTAGAGGTTGTGGGGAGGATGCTGTTTCTAGTACGAATGAGAAATTAAATCTGATGCCTAAACTGTCAGCGCACCTGACAGCTAAAACCACTTTGCTGTACAACCCACGTTACCCCAGCTGCTCCTGAGGGCAACGCTGTATTGCAGAATAATAATAGGAGGTCAAAAGGATGGCCCTGAAGGTTAAATACTGAGTGGTCTATTCAGGAAGCAAGGAGGCTCACAGCTTCACATTGCCATAGTGACTGATGGAAAAATAAAGTTTCGGTGTTTTGAAGGAACATCGGTCAGTGTCCCGGATAATCAGCAATAGGGGTTTTGCTGGACGTGATGAAGTCACGGAGTCCGAGCCCATCAGCGTTGGTGGAGTTCCTGCAGCGTGCCAGGCTTTGTTCTACGCGCTTTTTCGCAGGGTTCATCTAATTTTTACACATTATTTACACACGTGCGGTACATTCAATCTCCTCTTGTAGAATGTAGCTAGATTGAATTGAGTCTCGATGGCATGTGGTCAGCCCTCAAGTCCCGCTTCATGAAGGGATTCCGCCCCAGTGGACTTGACCCAGGGAGCGGTCGGGGCAGCGACTAGATGGTTCCAGCCACCAAGAGATGGGTGTGAGGGAGACTGGGCAGTTTGGTCATGCTCACCCGGCTTGGATGTCTTAGAACCAGTTCTAGAACATGGATTACTCTCTCTCTCTCTCGTTCCCTTGCGGTTGGGCTCCGGGGCCCTAATATTCCAAGTCTCAGGCCCTCTGCTGTCTTACGATTTGTGACTGTTCCTTCTCAGCTGCCCCTTGGCTTCGGTGTGGCGGCCAGTGTCCGCGTGGGCAATGCCCTGGGCGCGGGGAATGCTGAGCAGGCCCGGCACTCCAGCGTCACCGTCCTCCTGTGCGCAGGTGAGTCCGAGCACTGCCGCTCTCCGGGGCCCTCCTGAGCGCTGTGCCAAATACGCACATCAGACCTTCTCTCGCGGATCCATTTACCTGTATAAACTCTGCTGAAATAGTCCTCAGCCTCTTCCCCGTTTACTCAGTCGAATAAAACTTCTCCTGAAGATTTTCTGTCACTAGGTGCCAAGGACATGATGTCGCCCTTGGTGCCACTGAGGAATTCTCCAGTTGTCACCTGCAGGCTTGTTTTCTGACCAAAGTCTGGGGACTGCTTCTCCGTGTTCCTGGATCCCTGCCTCCTCCAGCGGCTTTAACGTTGTGGGATCCGAGCAGTCAGAGGAAATTCTGACTGTATTGCCGTCTTACCGACGTCTTCCCTGTGACTCTGCCTCAGAAAAAGGAGTCAGAGTCGTCTGACCATCCAAAGACAGGAAGAAGAAACACTTCAATTTGGGAAATTGTCACATTTCCTAAATCCTTGACACAACCATCTCCTGTGGGTCCAGCTGTCTGATTTTATTAAACTCGGGAGAATTTTCATTTCTGGTCTCTTCCTCTGTATCTTCCAGGCGTTTGCGCGCTCCTGGTGGGCATTTTACTCGCGGCTTTGAAGGATGTGGTTGCCTACATATTTACCAGTGACAGGTAGGTACTCCTCTTCTTGAGAAAGGCTTTCTGTTTTATGCTTGCTTGCTCTTTTTTGTTGTTGTTGTTGGGTTTTTTTTTTTTGTTTTTTTTTTTATTATTGTTTTCAGTGCACTTTTCTGGTTCTAAGAGGTGAGTGCTATTTTCCTTTGGCGGGAATATCCACCGTGCAGCCAGGGATGAGAATCACAGTTACCGAATTTGAATGAATTTGGGTGAAAGGAAGCCCACGGTCATCACCCCCATCCCTCCAATACCCACTGTCTTCAGTTATCAAACCTGAGTTAGGTTTCTCCTGTGCTCAGTGCTGGTTTGGCTCAGAGAGACACAGAAAAAGCACACAGAATGTCTTGTCCCCAGAAGGGCACCCCCCCCCCCCCCCAGGGCAGAGCGCCACAGACACCAGGCGCGCCTGAATCAAAAGGGGAGAATCTATGTGGATCACAAACTCAATCTTAGGTTGGATTTTACTGCATTTTCTGTAATGACGTGTTTGCCCAATTATTTTGATATAAGGAAGTGTCTTGCGAATAAACCAGATCCTTTGTAGGAAAAAGCCTCAGTAATTTGCACTGGTTGCCTCAGATCACTCCTCTGAAGAAATTCAGTTTTATTAGTTTCGAGTATGTTCTCTTGTTTTCATCTGACCTCACAGGTTTGCTTTATTTGCTTATCTATCTATGTATCTATCTATTTATTTTAAAAGATTTATTTGTTTGTTTGAGAGAGAGAACACAAGCAAAGGTGAGGGCAGGGGCAGAGGGAGAAGCCGGGCAAAGAGCCCAATGCGGGGCTCGATCCCAGGACCCTGGGATCATGACCCGAGCCGAAGGCAAACGCTTAACTGACTGAGCCACCCAGGTGCCCTGAAATAGTCTTATAAAGACTCAGTCCTTAGGACTGAGGAGATAGTCAGATGGGATAATAGGGACTGGATTTACTCTCTTGCTTTAAATAACTAAAAAACTGGGCAAAGTCTGTGTATTTTCAAATGGTTTTCAGACACTGGACAACAGGCAGCACAGAATAGTAATTCTGGAGAAAAGAAACAAAAAGAACCCTGTGATTGCTCCAGCTTACCAAGAGGGAGTTTCCAGGCCACAGCTCAGATGGGGAGGGGACCTGGCAAAGCCCCTCCATCCCCTGGGCTGAAGGAGTGGAGTTAGGAGTTTGGGGAGGTCATGTGACAAGAGTTCGCAAAGCAGAGCACCAGAGGGGAGAGAGCTCCCAGAAAGAGCTTTGGAGATCTACAGCGGGTCTCCCTTGTGTCCTCAGCTAGTGGCTGAGCTGTGCAGGCTCGTGTGGATGGTGACTGAGGCCAAGGGAAAATCTCCTGGAAGTCGCGGGCAGAACAGCCCCTGAGGCTCACGAAGGGCCGAGAAGAATTGGTGTTCCCACCAGCCAGGGCAAACGAACCTCATCATGCATGGCACCGCCGGCGGAGTTCTCATAAGGATCTTGCCTGGACAGTGGAGGAGGATTAGCCCGAGGAGGAAGGCAGCTCTGGTGCCACTCAGCAAAACTCAAAAGCAAACCCGACAGGATCACACTGTCTCCAGGAAATTTAACCGCATCCCAGGACT
>CM053619.1:6290135-6306593 GCA_028646535.1 Procyon lotor
TGTTTCTAAGACTTTCTCCAGTGTAACAGCGTCAATGGAAACTCACGCTGCCCATGTCCCCAGAGCAAAAGGTGCATTTCCATTACCTATGTAGCGTGTGGCCTCATCAGTCTCCCCACCGAAAGCGACCTTCTGTCCTTCCAGCAAGTTCAGAATCCTCTTAAAATGACGAAGGTTGATGATCCTCTCATAATCAGGAGATTCTTTTATGTTTTCGCCATAAAATTCCTATTTAAAATGATAGTATTTAACTGCCACAAAAGACCGCTATTTCAGTTTAATAAGTGCAAAAATCCACTGGTGCCCAAAGAGCCATCTGGTTGTGGATCACCGCCCTCCTCCCTCAAGTCGTCTGACAGGGTTTACGCTTTCCGGCAGGCTGGGCCCGCAAACTAGGGCAGGCGCGCAGACCGAGGACTCTCGGTGACGTCCGGGGTTCGCATGGCTCTCCTGCACCCCGGCCGGGGGTCGTGCTGGGGGTGAACACTCTCAATTCACTCCCGAGTCACAGGGACCGCTGTTTACCCCCCTCGAAGCAACGCCCTCAGCTCCAGGCGCTAAGAATCACCCAGGCAGCGTGCTGACGGGCCCCAACTCCGGAGCCGCCAGTGGGGGTCTTCAAGGCTGCCTGCCCCTTAGAATCACCTGGAGACCAGGTGAATCACAGTCTTCTGAAGGTGACGACTGGAAACTTCTCATACGTGGCTCCCTGGGCGAACCTCAGTTAGGAACTGCTGTCTTAAGGATGTGAATGCCTCAGAGGAAGGCAAAGGGGATCCTACTCCTTTGAACCCAAGTTCAACCCCATGCTTGGCTAAGCACATCTTCTGTCTCCAAGGGTTTTCGGACCTTGAAACCCTGCCGTCCCACATTCCCCAAGTCTGGCCAATACCCCTTTCATGTTCCCCTTTTCTGGCCCCCATCTTCAGGCCCATCCCTCATAGCCAAGTCCCATATCCAGACCTTCAGCCCCTTGTGCCCAGAGTGACCCTGCTTGATCCCTGCTCCTCTCTTAACTTCCCGAGACATGCTCTTCATTCTCTGGTCATGATGTTACTCTTCAGTGTTCCCGATCCCTCCTTTCGGTGCTCAGTTAGCATCCGTTGAGTGAACTACGACTGTTCCGGTAATTTCTCCCACCCAGGGGGCTTAATGACCTCCTCCCACCGGTGAGCTCAGTCACACTGGCTCACCCCCTTCCTTTCTTCCAATCCAAATCCTACATTTCTCCGAGGCTGAGCTCAGGCCACTGACTGCCACAGCATTTCTCGATTCCTTCTAGAGAGATCTTTGCTTTGAACACCCTGAAAAACCGAGAACCAGGCCCAGAGTACAGTATCAACACATATTTCACTAATTTACTCTTCCAAACTACCGGCCTTCCCGATAACCTTAATCGGCAATGGCCAAAGGCAAGAGGGCCTCTCACTGCATTTCAGAGGACTGGCAATATCCTCTAAAAAAAAAAAAAACCCACAAAACACAGCTATTGATTTTTTTTTTTTTCCAAAGCATGTGCCACAAGTAACCAGTTGTTTCAACACATGAACTCTGGAACTGAAGTAGGTTAATATATACCAGCCTAACCTTGCTCCTAGCAGACACCTTTCTCTGAAAGACGTCCAGAGCATTTTGAATAAACCCATAAATTAACTCAGCCACATATGCTACTAGAATTCCCCAGGGAGGCAGGGTTGGGGGGGGGGGGGCAGGGATGCTGCCTGCACAGAGCTGATTAGACACGTTATCTTAACGAAACCAATGGAATCTGACGTGTTAAGCACAAACCTTCACGGTTTCCTTAATCTTCTGCACAATTTGATGCTGGAGGGACGGTTCACAGAGAACATAGTCAGGAGCAATGCAGGTCTGGCCGCAATTCATGTACTTCCCCCAAGCTATACGCCTGAGGGGGGGAGAGAACCAAAAAGCCACAGAATTCAGTCTACTATTCATCTGCTACACGCCTTTCTGTTGAGTGTTTTGCAACTAGCACGTCTTCACAGATTTACTTAGTAGGGTTTGTAGTCTTTATAAAGAACAAAAACGCTTTATAAACTTCTGTCAGTCGGTTGGAACTTAGAATGCATCCCCCCCCGCCATGCGGTACACTCTGAGGAGCAGGGGCATTCTCACGCCAGCTCATGAGAAACGGTACTCTGTAAGCAGGGAAGCCCTCGCCTGTTTGGGAGATAAGCAGCAGCCTTCCCACACCCTCTTCTCCCCTGACTCTGGCCAAGGGGCATCCGGTGTCGGGAGCTCCATACAGACTTCAGTTCTCCTGCTGGGGGCTGTAGGTCCTGCTGGCAAGAGGTTCAGGGATAAAGACAGCAGCCAGCCCCCAAGACCGCCCTCTTCTCTGTGGAGCCCTGTCCTGGCCTGGAAAGCCGTGCCACCATATGGATCAAAGCCTGCGACTTGCACCTGTCCTGGAGGCCTCAGCGTCCGGCAGCCAGACAGCCTGCGCACGGCCTGCGTGCCTACAGGCCCTCTTTGCCCATCTCGGAAGGGGAGAGAAAAGCCGGACCACCGAGCACGCAGCCCGTCCCGGGTTTTGGCACTTCCTGGGAGCTAACCCTGACTTAGCACAGAGCACCTGCACCCTGTTTTCTGGCGCCCGGCTGCACGAGGTTACTGAGAGCGAAAACATGAGCAGTAACGGCACTCTGTCAACAAAGGAACTCGTTAAGAGGTGAGCATAAGACCTTCCTGTTGGGAATCTAAAGGTTTTATTACGCACGCGCACGCGATCCTTTACCCCCTTCCTGGATCACCCAGCAGGTCTGTAACCTCAAGAAAAGAAAGCACTTCTCTGTAACTCCTAAGGACAACCACCCAATGTCGACACCCGCCGCTCATTTCTCCCGGCAGCACCGGCAAGAGGTGGCTTGGGAAAGAGTTCCGCTGCCCCTGGGGACATCAGCCACCTGAGGGCCCTGACGTCCCTCTGAGCCAGGAGGCCCAGGACCCCGGGGCACGGAGGGCACACCGACTTGGTGTCGGGAAGCCGTCAGGTATAGGCAGGCTCACCTGCAGGCGACGTCCAGGTCACAGTCTGCGTCGATGTAACAAGGGCTCTTCCCTCCCAGCTCCAGCGTCACGGGGGTCAGGTGCTTGGCGGCGGCTTCCATGACAATCTTCCCGACAGCCGTGTTCCCCGTGTAGAGGATGTGGTCAAACCGCTGTTTCAGGAGTTCCGTGGTTTCTGGGATGCCACCGTTAATCACGGCATACAAGTCCTTCGGGAAGGAGAAACAGAGGCACCAGCGTCACCAGTAAATCCCAACGTCTAACGAGCAACTTCTTTGACATAAACCTGCAGCATTCAGGAACACCGGGAAAAGAGGGGGACCGGCCCCAGGAGGAAACAGGGGGGAACCGACGGAGGACACGTGGAACACAGAGTCTGATGGCGTCTGAGACCCACCGCCTGCGGTGGAAGGGACCGGGGCGGGCCCGCAGGTTTCCACACAAGCTCGGCCGTGAAGGCGCCCAAGAGAAGAGAGCAAGCGGCCGGATTCGGCCAGGGACGCGCATGAGATGGGGGTTATGTGAGCTGGGGATTTTGGTGAAGGGTCTGCAGTCGGGGACCACAGGACAGGTCCCAGCTGAGTGTCTCAAGCCGAACGTTCTAGCCCTACGTGACCCTGCAGGGCTCAGCCCGGGCCAGGAGCCAGGGGAATGCCGGGCGAGCGCAACTCGAGATGTAGGGGAGAGGCAATGCAGGGGAGAGCCCCCGCTCTAGAAGTCAGATCCGGACTAAGTCTGGGCTCTGTCACTCACTAGCTAGGGGACCCTCGGAAACCCTACTGCACACCTGTGAGCCTCAGTTTCCTAACCCGGGACTGGGGAGAGGTCCCACAGCTTTGCGCTGAGCCCTCAGGTGCCCTGTGCTCCTCTATCAGCTGGAATAGAAGAATGTCTCGCGTGGCAGCACGACCCGGTGGAGCAGTGACAGGGCACAGATGGCAAGGAAGGGACAGAGAGCCAAGTGTTCAAAAGACTTGGGAGAGCATGAGCTAAAAGCAGGTGTAAGGGGCGCCTGGGTGGCTCAGTGGGTTAAAGCCTCTGCCTTCGGCTCAGGTCATGATCTCAGGGTCAAGCCCTGCATGGGGCTCTCTGTCTGCTCAGCAGGGAGCCTGCTTCCCCCGCCCTCTGCCTGCCTCTCTGCCTACTTGTGATCTAAATAAATAAATAAATAAATAAATAAATAAATAAAGCAGGCGTAGGAGCCTCATGCTTCTACCTGATCTCTAATTAGGAGAGCTCGTTCACGCTCTCTCCGCAGTTCAACTGCCCAACGAATGCTTCAGGTTTTAACCTGCATGGTTTCGTGAACTACAGAACGCCTGTGACTGGTCCCCCAATGAGTTCAGAGAAAGAGAAGCAGGGGGTGGGCCTTACTACCCCCACCGGGGGGGGGGGGGGGGAGACAGTGAAGAATTAACCCCCCGTGAGTGGCAAACGAGGACTTTCAACCTCGATCCTCTGGTTCCAAAGCCTACTCAACCCATGACATCCTCCTGTCTTCGTGACCCTCTTGAGCAGACGACCACGGCTACTGGGACAACGCAGTCCCTCGGGCTGCCGCGGCAGTGACAAGGCTGCACGGAGACCCCACGGTTCGCCTCCAGACTGTTTGAGGAACGCATCCAACTCCAGCCACGACATTTTACAGCAGCCTTTCAATGAGAGCTAAATTGGGCCTCCTCCCCACGGCACTGCCCTGCAGACAGCCGTCCACAGCACGCATGCACTAGCAGGAAGAGCAGACGGGTGTCCCCCTCACGAGAGACGGACACAACCAGGATGCGGCAAGACGTTATTACCCGGTCCAAGTACTGCGGGAGGAGCTCTGCCAAGAGCTTAGCTGTTTTTTCACTTAGTTCAGAAGGCTTGATGATGACAGCATTTCCTAAACAAACAAACAAACAAACAACAACAACAAAAAAAGCAGGACAGCATCTTTTAATACTCGAGTAACCTTAAAACCTACCAAAACGGTGTGCATGGCAGGAATACAGGCTAGGTACTCCCATTATCTCAGCAGCCTGGAATCCTGCACTTTCTCCGCGAGAGCTAAGAGCTTGGCTTTGTTTTTTTGGTTCTCCACTGACAGTAGGCTCCATTATCCTCCCCTCCTTCTCCAGCTTGGCTCCCACTCTCCTAACTGGACTTTCCTGCTTGCCTTGGGATTACTGGGCAGGCGAGCCCTGTCAACGTAACACACATTGAGCGGGATCCAGCAGAAGGGAGAAATTAATCCCCTGGCGTCTGCCATGTACCCAAGCTAGCATTATTCCCACAGCCCACAGCCAGATGAAGAAACCGGTCAGATGCAATCAAGTGACTCGCCCTGAGCGAGAGGCAGCAACTGCAACCACCGGAGAGCACAGACGGCTGACTCCAGACTGTGAACCTGTCACTGGAACCTGTCACTGCATGATTTCAGGCCCTCACAGGTTCATCCTCTGGGTATTTCAAAAACCAGGCACCATGCAAATCTCTGGAGCCCGCTTAAAAAAAAAAAAAAAAACGATAATAAAGGGACGCCTGGGTGGCTCAGTGGGTTAAAGCCTCTGCCTTCGGCTCAGGTCATGATCTCAGGGTCCTGGGATCAAGCCCTGCGTCGGGCTCTCTGCTCAGCGGGGAGCCTGCTTCCCTCCGCCCCCCACCTGCCTCTCTGCCTACTTGTGATCTCTATCAAATAAATAAATAAAATCTTAAAAAAAAAAGATAATAAAGGGGCATCTGGCTGGCTCAGTCAGTAGAGCGTGAGGCTCTTGATCTCAGGGTTGTGAGTCTGAGCCCCACGCTGGGTGCAGAGATTACTTTAAGAAAAAAAAAAAGTATAAAAGAAAGAAAGAAATCCCTTTGTATGTCACAGTTCCTCCCAGCCAAGAGAGACCTAATCCTATCCCATCCCAAAAGAACCTCCGGCCGGTCCACCCGGCAGAACCTGCCCGCCCACCCACCTTGAGAGTGTACTTTCGCTTCAATAAACTGCTTTGCGCTTGCTAAACACACATATATGATGATAATATTTTTGCATCCTCCACACGCTGCAGGTGTAAAGCAAGGCAAACCACCACAGCAAATGTATTTCATCAGCTACTGCCCTTAATTTAGGACCCGTGGAAGAGGAGGAGCCCTTGCAAAGAGTCAGGACCATGGCAGCTGACCCCGGACCTGCGGCAATGGCTCCGATCAGAGGCTGAAGGGTGAGAACAAAGGGGTAGTTCCAAGCTCCAATGATGAGTACGACTCCCAGGGGTTCCGGCTGCACATAGGCCTCATCCAGCATGGTGAGCAGGTTCTTCTTAGCTGGTTTAGCAGTAACCCATTCAGGAAGATTCTCCAGTACGAGATCCAGCTCGCCAAGAATGGTAATGACTTCCTGACTGTATGCATTGAGTTCACTCTGTTACAAAGAGAGTCGCAGTTAACCTCGCACAAGTCTGACACACTCAGCCCTGAACACCGAAAACCAGGTCAGGTACACCTGACCCCCTGGTTTGCAGTGCACATTCACACCCTTCACGCCCTCAGCAAGGGCTTGCTAACTTTGGCTCTAATATAGTCAACACCTCTAAACCCTTCTTTACTGATTCAAGCTTTTTATTTTTTTTTGTAAAGATTTTTATTTATTTGTGGGAGAACGAACGTGCGCACAAGCAGCAGGAGGAGAGGCAGGCAGAGGGAGAAGCAGGCTCCCCACTCAGCAAGAAGCCTGACATGGGACTCGATCCCAGGACCCTGGGCTCATGACCAGAGCTGAAGGCAGATGCTTAACTGACTGAGCCACCCAGGCGTCCCAGATCCAGGCCTTTTAAAGTCAGGATTAAACATTACCTCTTTCAGGAAGATTTCCCTAATTAATATTAGCCTGTCTTGATCACACTTTATAAATCACAACAATTCTGCCTCCAGTGTGTATCCCAACGTTGCACCGTTACACATGGACTTATAACTGTGTTCACATTATATCTCTGTAGGCTTGTTTCCCAAACTTAAATCCCTCAAGGGCAAGGACCTTACTGTTCTTCTTTAGTAACTGTATATACCTACATAGTCACACAAATATTTGATATAGAGTAACTGTATATACCTACATAGTAACAATAATTCTTTAGTAACTGTATATACCTACATAGTCACACAAATATTTGATATAGAGTCACTTATAGAGTGACTGATTCATCCTTTTTGAAAGCTTAATTCTGCTATCTTTTTTATTTGATATCAAAGCCTCTCTACCAAAAGTACTAGAAAGGAAAGTTTAGAGTTACCATTGTTACTACTACTACTGGTGTTACTACCCCTCAAAATAATCTTTGCGGGGAGATGAGGGGGTCTCCCAGAGCCAGAGCTGGGCCTTGTTACCCCTGGAATAAAGATAAAACTAAAAACAAAGTGGTAACAATGTTATTTGAAAATAGTAATATACAAAAAAAAAAAAAAGAAAAAAAGAAAATAGTAATATACTAACGCCCTAAATACCACCCCACATCTTGCTACTCAAAAAGTGGTTCCGGGTTTTTTTGGTGGAAGAGGGTGGAGTGAGAGGGTTCTGAGCTCACCTCCTCCCATGGCCTCTCCAAGGTTCCAACTGCACAGAGGATAACTCTCTTTGAGAATTACCTAGAGACCCACAGAACACCTCTTCCACAGCTAAAGACATACAGGGGCGCCTGGGTGCCTCAGTCATTAAGCACCTGCCTTTGGCTCGGGTCATGATCCCAGGGTCCTGGGATTGAGCCCCGCATCGGGCTCCTTGCTCGGCAGGAAGCCTGCTTCTCCTGCTACCATTCCCTCTGCTTGTGTGTCCCTCTCTTGCTGTGTTTCTCTCCGTTAAATAAAATCTTTAAAAAAAAAAAAGACATACAGAAAAAGCTACATGGAGAAGGGTGGGAGAGGCAGAGACACGGTCTAGTCCAAAGGCATAGGGCTGCCATGGGGACCCACAACCAGCAGTGGTATCATGGCCACGGAGATCCTCCCTGAAGATGGAGGGGTTCAAGCCCCACATCAGGTGTCCCCGCCCTGGGGACCTGCACCGAGGAGCCTCTGTAACTCTGGCTTTGAAAATAAGCAGGGCTTACCTGCAATGGGGATGGGCTTAGTGAAGAACCGGAGGGCTACAGGCTACAGGAGATGAAGACTCCGCTCTTAAAGTGTCAGCACACAGACTCACACTCTCTGAGACCCAGCAGTTTGAAAAGCGCCCGGACCATATGTGAAGGAGTTTATTGACTAATTTTAAGGCACGTGCAACATTAAAAACAAAAATAACCACACCATCCTGCAATTCCACTTCCGAGTATTTACCCAAAGAAAATGAAAATATTAATTAAGGGGCACCTGGCGGGCTCAGTCGGTAGAGCGTGTGATTCTGATCTTGGGGGTGTGAGCTCAAGCCCCACACTGGATGTACAGATTTCCCCCCAAAAAAATCAAATCTAAAAAAAAAGCAAAACCCCCCAAAACCCCACTAATTCAAAAAGATTTATGCATCCTTACATTCACAGAAGCATTACTGACTATAACCAAGATATGGAAGCAATCTGAGTGTCTGACAGATGAACAGAAAGAAAATGTGGTGTGTGTACACACACACACACACACACACACACACACACACACACACACGTCTATAATGGAATACTACTCAGCCCTAAAAAAGCAAATAATCTTGCCATTTGTGACAATATGGGTGAACCTAGAGAAGGTGAAATAAGAGAAAAAAGCCATATTGCACCTCAGTTGTACCCCTGAAACTAATATAGTAGTGTATGTCAACTATACCTCAATTTAAAAAATGAAATAATTTTTTAAAAAGTGTGGTTTCGGGGCGCCTGGGTGGCTCAGTCGTTGGGCATCTGCCTCCCGCTCCAGTTGTGATCCCAGGGTCCCGGGATCAAGTCCCACACTGGGCTCCCTGCTCTATGGGAAACCTGCTTCTCCCACTCCTGCTACTTGTTTTCCCTCTCTCGCTGTCTCTCTCCGTCAAATAAATAAATCTTTAAAAATAAAAAAAATAATAAAAAGCGTGGTTTCAAAACAGGCAACATGGTATCACCTGGGAGCTTATTATAAATTTCGAATCTCAGATGCCCTCCAAGACCTACTGAACTGTAACTCGCATTTTAACAAGATCCCCAGGTGACTCACCAAGGCACTCCAGTTTGAGGAGCACTGGCCTAAAACAGAGTCAGGGAGGAAAATTTCAGCGCAACCACGACAACCCAAAAACCTGTCTGTAAGAGAAACCGTAAACCAAAAGGCAAGAAATAGACCTGGAGAAAAACATTTTGCGATATATTACGCTCACAAATGACCAAAATCCACAATATACAAAGAATTCTTACAAATAATAAAGAAAAGGAATGCAACAGAAAAACAGGCAAGGATCGTGGCGCCTGGATAGCTCAGTCCTTAAGCGTCTGCTTTCAGCTTGGCTCGTGATCCCAGGGTCCTGGGATCAAGCCCCGCTCAGCGGGAAGCCTGCTTCTCCCTCTCCCACTCCCCTGGCTTGTATTTCCTCTCTCGCTGTCTGTGTCTGTCAAACAAATAAATAAAATCTTTTTTAAAAAAAACAGGCAAGGATCTAAAAGGCAATTACAACAGAGGAAGAGGCCAGAAGACACTTGGGTATTTGTTGTTTGCAATCACAGGCACTGACTAAGCAAGGGAAGAGTTTCGGGAAAGTCAAAGGAAACTTGCTTTATCAGTACAGCTAGAGATAACACTCCCACAGTGGTTGCGTAATCAAAAATAAATTAAAAAAAAAAAATGCAAAACCTCGGGCGGAATGCGGTCCCTAAGTGGGACGGCGGGAGGCGGGTGTCTGGGCACCGCCCCGCGCGTACCTTGCACAGGTCGGCGGCGATGGCCTTCAGGATGTCCTTCTCGCGCTCCTGCACCATCCTGCGCAGGGCCTCGAGCTGCTGCAGCCGGAACCTCAGAGGGCGCGACCGGCCGGATGCGAACGCATCGCGAACCCGCTGGATTCGGCTCTCCATGGCCTGGTCCTACGGAGGAAGGGGAGGTCGGGGCGCGCCGCGGGGGCGTGGCGGGCCGGCGGGATGTCCCCGTGGGCGGGCGCCGTCTCCCTCCCAGCCGCTCCCCTCCCGCCCGGCGACCCTCACGCCCCCGCCCCCGCCTTGGGCCCGGAGCCGCACCTCGCTCGTCCACCGGCTGGCTCGCTCCGGGGCGTCCTGCGCACCCGCCCGAGTCTAATAGCCCGACCGCGGCCGGGCGGGGCTGGGCTCGCCCCGCAGCCGCGCGCCGATTGGCCGGCGCGGGCCACGTGACCTCGGCGGCCGGACGCCGTTCCAGGGATCTGGCCCGGGGGGGTGGGGGCTGCGGCCGCGCGCGCGGCGTGGGAGGGGTGCGGCGGCGGCGGCGGCGAGCATCACGACGATGACGACGGCGACGACGACGTGGCCCCGGGAGCTGGCGCGGAGGCCTCAGGGAGGGGACCGGGAGCGCCGGGGAAGCGGGCCGAGGCGCGAGCGGCGGGGCGCCGGAGAGGCGGCCTCGAGAGGGGCTTCCCTTCCCTCCTCCATCTTGAGGCTCTCAGATGGGGCCCGGGGGCCCGAGGCGGGAGGCCGGGCCTCGCCGCGTCCGTGGGCGGGGAGCGCCATCCTCGCGCGGCCGTCCGGCTCCGGGGCCCGACCGCCTGCGGCGCGCACGGTTTTCCAGAAAGTCCGCTCAGGTTCGTCTGGACCTCAGGGACGGCTGTGCTGGCCGAGTGCGAACGTCGCTGAAAACGCCCTCCCGGGGCTGCCTATCACCCGCTGGCTACCTTCCCGTTTTTCGGTTCCCCTTTGCAGCAGAACTCCAGTGGGGGGACGCATCACGCCGCTCAGATTTGCCTCCCCATTCGGGGCGTGCCAAATCCGGCCCGGTCCTCCTCGGATCCCGCTGGGGATCCCCGAGGGGATCTCCTCGGATCCCACTGATCCCCACTGATCAGTGGCCCTCTTCTCGAGACCCTGTCTTGGCTTGTTTTCCACCCTCCCCACCCCCAGCCCCCACTTGTGGTTTTCTTTTTACCTCCCTGGCCGAGCCTTCTGGGTTTTCCTTTGCTGAACCAGCCCTTGGACCTCTTCTCTTTTCACAGCTCCCGACTTCCTCATCTAACCCCGTGGGGGGTGATCAGACGTGGATTTACACTCCATCCTTTTCTCCAGACTCCGATGGCCATGTTTAACTCCGTCCTGTTCATCTCTTTTAAATGTATTAATGGGCATCTTAAATTCACTTGGGGTAGAGCTGTTTGTTTACCCTCATCCACCAACTAAAAAACACCCCTCTTCCAGTGTTCCCTATTTCAATAAATGCTATGTCCTTTATCCTGTTTACTCAGGCCAAAGTCCTTGAAATCACCCTTGACTTCTCTTTGACCTTAACTTCAAAAATAGGTTGAATTCCAACCACTTGTACCCTAGTCCAAGCCAAATCGTTTCACTCTCGCAGTCTATTGCGCTAGGATCCTACTGGTTTCCTGGCTTCTACACTTGATTCTGGAGGTTATGTATATATGTGTGTCATATATGTCGTTTCTGATTTCTACACTTACCTTGTATACTGTACGCCGGGGGCTGGGAGTGTATAAACAACTTGCCCCAGGTTCTCATGCCAGAGCATTCCAGGAACTTTTACCATTGGGAGGCGTAAGCAGGAAATAATGTAGGAAGAGGAGAGTAACCTGCTTGCTTGTGGATTCAATAGTGTAACTGTTGCTTCTACAGTGAAAGGGGATCATTCCTAAGTCTTAGCAATTACTTCCTCTAAGTGACACTTCTGTAGTAAATAGAGGATGACAGTGACAGGCACCAGAGTTGGTTTGGTTCCCATGGGGTTTGCCAAGGGTATTTTTAGCAGCCTCTAATCTTTGCTATCACTCCATTCTTCCATTTGATATGTGTGACTCCTAAAATTCCCTCTGCCTGAAATAACTAGAGTGATTTCCCTTTCCATGGCTGGACCCTGACCGACACAGCTTGCTACAACCTATTCAGCTCTTTCCATGGCAGGGAATACAGATTTTATGAGAGGTGTTTAAGACAGCAAATTTGGGGGATGCCTGGGTGGCTCAGTTGGTTAAGCATTTCCTTTACTTCTGCCTTCGGCTCAGGTCATGATCCCAGGGTCCTGGGATGGAGCCCTGCATGGGGCTCCCTGCTCAAAGGGGAGCATGCTTCTTCCTCTCCCTCTGCTGCTCCCCCTGCTTATTCTCTCTCTCCCTCTCTCTTTCTCTGTCAAATAAATTAATACAATCTTAAAAAAAAAAAAAAGCAAATTTGAACTGCAGCCTCACTGTCCTTCCTGTCCTAACACTACACACTTCTTTAGCGAATGCTTGCCCGATATGATCTAGGTCCTGATCAGTCACAGGAAAGAGGGAACATAGGACCCATGCATAGAGACTACACACATACCTCTAAGGAAGGGGAGACAAAAACCTTATACAAAAGTAGAATCCAAATGTATAGTTCTCACATTCTCTAGAGAAATAGAAACAATATTTGAAAAAAAAAAAAAGAGCGGGAAGAAATAGTTTAAGAAATAGATTAAAATAGATTAAATAGAATAAAGAAATAGGCAAGACAAGACAGGAGGACAAACAAGCAATTTTAAAAACTCAGGAAAGAAATGGAAGAGAAAAAGAATGCTTTAACAGAGGTGAAAGCCAATTCGAAACAACAAAAGGTAGAATAAGCAAGGGATAAAAAGGGATGTTTGGCCAAATGACAGAAAATAAAATGGAGGCAAATATTGCATGGTTCCACTTAAATGAGTTATCTAGGGTAGTCAAATTCACAGAGGCAGAAATAGAATGGTGTTACCAAGGGCTGGAGGGTGGTGGTGATGGGGAGTTACTGTTTGATACAGTTTCCACTTGGGACAATGAAAAAGTTCTAGAGATGGGGATGCCTGGGTGGCTCAGTGGGTTAAAGCCTCAGCCTTCGGCTCAGGTCATGATCTCAGGGTCCTGAGATCGAGCCCCGAACTGGGCTCTCTGCTCAGCGGGGAGCCTGCTTCCCTCTCTCTCTCTCTCTGCCTGCCTGCCTCTCTGCCTACTTGTGATCTCTCTCTCTCTCTGTCAAATAAATAAATAAATAAAATCTTAAAAAAAAAAGATGAAAGATTCTTCAACATGAGAAAAGTCAGTTTATGAAAAGGTGATCAGGAGAGCCTGGGTGGCTCAGTTGGTTGAGCACCTGACTCTTGGCTTTGGCTCAGGTTGTGATCTTAGGGTCCTAGGATTGAACCCTACATAGGGCTCCACGCTTGGCAAGGAGTCTGCTTGGGATTCTCGCTCCCTCTCCCTCCCTCTTTGCCCCTCCCCCTGCTTGCTTTCCCTCTCTCTCTAAAGTAAATAAATCTTAAAAAGAAAAGATCGGTGGAAGACAAAGCTTTTCCCCCAAGATCAGGAACAAGACGGAATATCTGGTTTTGCCACTTCTATTGTTGAATAGTATTGAAGTTGGAGACAGAGCAATTAGCAATCTTTTGTTGTTCTCTCCGTCTCAGACCTGGGGCTCTCTGTGTTTCATAAAATGCATAGTCTCCGATACTCTCAACTTTGAGGCTCACATAGCTGAGGAATATTTTGGAAATGCTAGTTTCTGCTCAGGCATTCTTTTATCATTTTCCTCAGGAAGGTTTTATACATTTCATGTTGAATGTATCACTGGATATTTAATTTTTTTGTTGCCATTGTAGGAAAGCCTTTCTTTTCATTATGTAATCCAGGTGACCGTTGCTGGGTATGTGGGAGGGCTGTGAATTCCTGTATGTAAATTTTGTGTCTTGTTAAAATTGTGAATTCCTGTTATCGTTTGCAGTAGTGTTCAGCTGATCCTCGTGGGTTTTCCAAAGGATAGAATTGTATCATCTACTAAATAAGATTAATTTGATATTCTCCGTTTCAGATTTATACCACTGATTTCAATGGCTTTAGTAGTGTAATAAACTGATAGGATAGTGGAAATGCTGGTGGTATTCAGGACCTTAGAGATAATGTTTCCAAAGTTTCTCTACTAATAGTATGCTGGCTTTAGGCTCAGATACACACACACACACACACACACACACACACACACGAGTAAGTTTATGTGTTCATGTTCTGTAAAATCACATTCAGGAAGTATCCGGGGAGTCTGCTTTGTTGAATGTGTCCAACAGGAATGGTTGAGCATTTTGTCCAACTGCATAGCACTTAGAGAGATGATCCTATAATTTTTCTCCTTAGATCTACTTTGATGATAAAAGATATTCATTGGTTTCCTCGTGTTGAACAATTCTGGTTATTATTATTAAGTTGCTAGATTTGGTTAATATTTTATCTAAGAATTTTTCAGAGGTGCCTGGGCGGCTCAGTTAGTTAAGTGTTGGTCACTCTCTCTCTCTCTTTTTTTTTAAGATTTATTTATTTGTTTATTTTTATTTCATTTTATTAAAGATTTTATTTATGGGGCACCTGGGTGGCTCGGTGGGTAAAGCCTCTGCCTTCAGCTCAGGTCATGATCTCGGGGTCCTGGGATCAAGCCCTGCATGGGGCGCTCTGCTCAGCGGGGGAGTCTGTTTCTCCCTCTGCCTCTGCTGCTCCCCCTGCTTGTGTGCTCCTTCTCTCTCTCTCTCTCTCTCTCTCTGAAAAATAAAACCTTTAGGGGTGCCTGGGTGGCTCAGTTGGTTAAGCCGCTGCCTTCAGCTCAGGTCATGATCCCAGGACCCTGGGATCAAGTTCCACGTAGGGCTCCTTGCTCGTCGGGGAGCCTGCTTCTCCCTTTGCCTGCTCTGCCTGCTGCACCCCCTGCTTGCGCTCACTCTCTGACAAATAAATAAAATCTTTTAAAAAAAACAAAAAAACAAATCTTATGTAAAAAATAAAATAAAATCTTTAAAAAAATAAAAACTAAATAATAAAGATTTTTTATTTAAAAAAATAAAGGTATTTATTTGACAGAGAGAGACACAGAAAGAGAGGAAACGCAAGCAGGGGGAGTGGGAGAGGGAGAAGCAGGCTTCCTGCAGAGCAGGGAGCCCGGTATGGGGCTCAATTCCAGGACCCTGTGATCACCACCTGAGCCGAAGACAGACGCTTAGTGACTGAGCCACCTAGGTGCCTCCCCCTTTGTTTCAGAGAGAGAGAGAGAGAGAGCACAGGGGGCAGGGCAGAAGGAGATGGAGAGAATCTCAAGCAGACTCCCCGCTGAGCATGGAGTCTGACCCAGGGCTCAGTCTCACAACCCTGAGATCATGACCTGAGCCGAAATCAGGTCTGAGCCAGACATTTAACTGACTGAGCCACCCAGATGCCCCTAAGCATCTGACTCTTGATCTCAGCTTAGGTCTTGGCCTCAGGGTTGTGAGTTCAAGTCCAGAATTGGGCTCCACACACAGAATTTGGGTGCAGAGACTACTTAAAAAAAATTTTGTTTTTCAACAATATTTTTAAGTAAGATTAGTCTACATTTTTGTATGTGTGTGCATAATCTTTCTTAGGTTTTAATATTGGTGATATTAATATTATACTTAACTTCATAAAGAGAAATTCTTTTTGTATGTCCTGGAACAATTTACATAGAATAGGGATGGTCTGTTGTTTAAAGGTTTGGTGGAAATTTTTTTTATGAAACTATTGTGACCTGGTGTTTTGGAGGAATTTATTCTTACTGCTTTCGTGATTTTGTCTGTGAAAATCAATCTGTTTAGACTATCTTTTGTTGGGTCAACTTTGGAAAATTATGTTTTTTAAATGAAGTTATCCATGTAATCATGATTCTAAATGTCTAAAGAAATAATCTTTAAAAAAAAACCCATAGTTTTAAATAAAAAAACCTGACTGAATGCTGTAGTATGTATTCAGATGAGTATTCAAAGCTCCTTTTTTTCTGTATCCAACCAGTATACTTTAGCATGTAAAAAAAATTGGAATCCGCCCCCATTTCTCTGTGAAATTTTAATCTCGTGGCTCTTCTAAGAGCCTCCCTGTGTCCACACAAACAGGTGTTTAGTTTCTTATTTTAACTTTTTGGAAATGTTATTTGGTGGCTTAATGAATAACTCTCTTCAATGTCATCTCTCTTGATGGTATAGCCGGGGGCCTCTGGGGAATTTGATTAATATCCAGCAGGACTTTGTCATTCGGTATTTGGGACTCACAACTGCCAAATGTTTATTACCATCTCAACTCTACCAAGCACCGTCCTAAACACTGGGAAGTACTGTTAAACCAAATTGCAAGAGCCTCTGCCCTAAGTAGGCTGCTGAGGCTTTATGATTCAACTTTACTTCCAAAAAGCGAAAAATATAAAATCTCTTCCCTAGGGCGCCTGGGTGGCTCAGTGGGTTAAAGCCTCTGCCTTTGGCTCAGGTCATGATCTCAGGGTCCTGGGATGGAGCCCCGCATCGGGTTCTCTGCTCAGCAGGGAGCCTGCTTTCCCC
>CM053619.1:6323102-6351085 GCA_028646535.1 Procyon lotor
AAAAAAAAAATATGTGGAGGTAATGGCTCAGGTGGGTCGAGATGAAGCCCGCATCATTTCTAGAAAAAGGAGCATCACGGGTGCTCCTCTTCCCCCCTCCCACCCCAGGAGGCCGCACCCCAGCCGACCCCCTCAGATCTCTAGGCCTCACGTACAGGTGAACCCTTTGCTGCAGAATTGGAGAGCAGTCTTCTAAAAAATCTCTTAAGTCACTCTCCTGTTTCCTTTGGAGTCGTTTGGGTGTTTCAAAGGAAATGTGGCTTTAGAATTCGTGGTTGGCAGACTGAGTGAACCGAAGCCCCGTGTGCCTTCGAGAGGCTCCTCCCTCCGCATCTCCCTGAAGTCTGAGGCATTTGTGGGTCTCGGCTCATCCTCTGCCGAGTTCTCTTGTCCCCAGACACCCGTCAATCCCCAGCCTGAGAGGCACCTTCCTGCCGGGGGGGCGGGGGGGGGCGCGGGGGGAGCGGGGGGGGGAATCCTCTCCGCATCATGGGACAATCAGAGCACCAGGGGCAGCGTACCGGGTCCGACAGGCTGGGGCAGGCCAGGAACCCCGCCCAGAGCTCCCCCAAGGGTTTGCCAGACAAGCCTTTTCTGCCAACGGCTAGAGAAGCAGCAGCAGCAGCAGCAGCGTATAAAGACACATCGCTTGGAAACGGAAAAATGTGGCTTCGATCCCTGGCTCCGAGATGGACCAAGTTCCCACTCTGAGCAAGGCCTGTTCTGAGTGCCCCCCTTCGGCCTCGGCCTGCTCATCCGTGGAATGAGGGCCACCAGCCGTGGTCTCTCAGTGGGGAGACCCCGCTTCTCATTACTGCGAGCGGATGTGTTAGTGGTTCGGACCTTTCTGGATTCCGGGTAGGGCCAGTGAGGATTTGGTTTTCTTTTCCTCTTTGCTGCTTCTCTGCTCTTCTGACTCTGAGCTTCTGTCCTCTCCCTGGTAAATCCCCTTTTATTTTAAATAAGTGATTCTGAGCCTCCGTGGTACCTTTACTCGAGGATCTTTACTACTCGGGACTGCACTCATTTTTCGGAAATGGCTTTTCCGCACTTAGTAGTTTTTCTGTTACGCGCTCTGCTCGCTTGCAGTTTCATTAATTCACTTCACTAGAACAAGAACGGGCTTGGAACGTTCTTAAAGTGGGAAATTGAAAGCGGCGATGATCCGTTTAAAGGGAGTGTGTCCGAATCGCAGAGCGGAGAGGAGTTTCTATATGCGTTTAAAAAAATTGTGTGTGTGTGTGTGTGTACACATCTACACAAAGTAAAGTTCCAGTAAAGTGTCACATATGTCACAGAAAGCATGGTAGGGGGTGCCGGCTTTAAAAAGTAGAGAAATATAAAAGGGTTACAACTGAGAGATGTCACGAGGCCTTTGAGAATGGAGCCCACTGTTAGAACTCTTGAGTTTTCAGATTTCATGTGGAGACTTCAGCCTCCCACTCAAGACTGTAGGAGAGGAAAGGGACATTTTCCATTCCCGGCTCAACCCTGATGTCGTCTCATTGACATGACACAGAATACCGCCTCGTCCCCACTCCCTGTCTTGTTATTGCTGCTTCGCACGGGAGGGCATAGTCTTTTATCCTCGGCCCAGACTGCGTTTAACTTCTTAGGGAGACGGGGACCTTTTTCTTTCATGCAGCGCATCTCATATCTCTGAAACTAGGAGGCACTTGGTAGAGTCCCGATGCGGAGTTCCTGTTCCAGGGCTAGTCGGGGGAGGGGAGGGTCTTACATCAGCAGAGTAACCTGGATCCCTCTCTCCTCTCTCTAGGCTCGATACTACTGAAGAAAGATGCTGTTGAACCTCCTGATCGCCTCTACCGAATTATTCCTCTGTTAAATAGTTCACGAACCAATCGTTTTAAAATCCTACCAAAAATAGTAAGGAAATGACGCAGATGGCACCATCACCGACCCTCAAAGTCATTGCCACGCCCGCCGGATAAAACCTGCCGTCTCAGCCAAATCCCAGCCTTCCCCTCCACTGCGGCGGGGGTGGGGGTAGGGGTGGGGTGGGGACGCGGAGAGCCCATCTGACGTGGTGTCACTCGGATCTTACAGCTTGAGTCTAGGGGAGGAGAACGTGTTGGGCTAAAGCCAGACTCCTTGGGAGATGTAAAGGAGTCTCAGAACCTTTTGAGTGACTCCTTCACTCCGGCTCATGGGACACGGGACACCCTGCCCCCACCCCTGCCGGCAGCCGCCATCTTGCTGTGTGGCCATCAGCAGGGCCCCTCCCTGCCCGGGGTTATCCGCAGCCCTCCGCCTCCAGGGAGGTGAGGCTAGACCTAGCCAGCTCTGCTTGAGGTTTAAGACACTAGAATTGTGTTTGGGGTTTGTGGGGTGGGGGGTGGTCCCCGTCTCTCGTCCAGTGGGACACGGCGACTTGACCTTCAGGAGTCAGCCCTCCTGTCAGATGTGCCACCTGACCAGTGGTCTTCCTCCTTTCTCATCCGCTCTCCACCCTCTCGAGTGTTTCTATCGGGACAGTCTCTTGGGGCCGTCCACAAATGCCTTCTGTGACTAATACCACATGAAACATCTTCTTGTACATCCCAGGGCTGCTGGGAAGACGAGTTGCCAATGTCATGCAAGTGTCCTCTATCATTCTTCCCGTGTAGGAGGTGTAGGATTCCGCATCTTATAAAATCCTAACTGGCATGTTTTTATGCTGTAATAAAGTGTCTTATAACAATACTTACTCTCTCTCAGGATCTTAAAGTTTCAAGTCAGTGGATCTTCAAGGACAAATCTTTTAAGTTTCTTTTGTCCACAGCACAATGCACCTAAATTCCACTTTCCTAAACTTCAGAGAGATCCCTTTCTGAGTAAATGCAGCCTTCAGGACCTAACACGGAAAGCCATTGCCTGCCATGACAAAAGAGGCCTTGGATATTTGGGACTTGGGAGCCAGAGAGCCTCGGGGGACTGATGGTGGTAGGTCGTTTGAAGAAGGACTCTGTGAGCCACAGCGGTCGGCCACACTGAAGGGGACGGAGGGCACAGGAAGGGGAGCTCTTCTGAGCACGGCTGAGACCCGAAGAAGTTCAGCCCAGTGGGAAAGAGCACAGCCTCCCTGGCGGGCCATGGGCACTCCTGGCTGTGGGGGCCCCACCCTCCCCAGAGAATGTGTCATCCGCTTGATTGCAGGGATCTCTTCCAGGAAGGCTATCTGAGCGTGTGATCTTCATCCCACGACGAGGTGTTAAGAATTCATCACCAGGTAGTCCATCAGGATAATCGGTCCTAAGACATCTTAGGATTTCCATGCGGAATTTTTCATTTAGCCTATTAAATTGTACATTCTGACTTCTAGTTCAATGAAATTGTTGGCCCTATCTATTCGTATATTCTGCTTCCAAATAAATACATTATATTTGCTAAAACTGGCATGAAGTTTATGACATTCTTCGCGTGGAACCTCTTAAACCCTGTTGGAGACAATTCTTTGGCCCTAGTTTTCCGCCAACTATAAATCTATTTTTTGCCTTTATCTACCACCGGTGGTATTGATCAACTTTAAGTCCTGCTTTCTCAAATTCATATCCAATATTTTCTCAGGCTTTACTTTCTATCATTTGTGGGGTTTTTTGTTTTTTTTTTAAGGGAGGGCGGGCGGAGGGGGAGGGGGAAGAAAGAAATGCTCCAGCAAGCTCCCTGCGCAGCACAGAGCCAACACGGGGCTCGATCTCACGACCCTGAGATCGTGACCTGAGCCGAAATCAAGAGCCAGACGCTTAACCGACTGTACCTCCCAGGCACCCCTGTGGGGTTTTATTTTTTAAAATACCTGTATAGTAAGTAGGTTTTTTCCAGCTCTACCCTCGTATCCCCATTTGCTAATCTAAAACAAGCGTTTCCGTAAGCCTCCCCCCCAGAACACTAATCCCGTGAGGTTTTACACAAAAGCTGATCCCCCCCCCCCCCATCCTGTCAACCAGAATTCGGGAAGCGCACAGCTACATTACAGGGTCCGAGGCCTGTAGAATGTTCGCGGCGCTGGCCCGGCCTGTTTCCCAAACTTACTTGACCACGGAACCCTCTGCCCTGAACACTTTGTAACCTTAGGACACATTTGGGGAAACGATGATATTACTTTTCCCTGCTCCATTCCCAGTCATTTCCTTGACTTGCCGGCGGCTCACTAAGGTATGTGTGTCCCAGACAGGAGGATCCCCGCCTTCTGGGGAGTGTGGGGGGGCCCGGAGTGTCCCCGGGTCCTAAAAACAACACGAGTTCACGGGGACTTCCAAAAACCGGGATTACATTCTGTGCTTCCTTTTTTGCCTGTCTATTGGCTCTGAGGGATAAATTCATTTTCCTTGTCAATGCCTTTATAGCTACTGATGCTGAAGGGACTGTGTGTGGCAGGGGAGGCCAGACCGCCCTCCACTTTGGAGGCACAGAGCCTGAAAACGTGCGGCAGTCCCAGGCCTCCAGGAGAAGCGTCCTAGAATTTGGGTCGGCACTGCCTTCCATCCTGAGGCTGTGTGGCCCGGTGATCTGGGCTCGGCTGCCCTAGTCTGTCCCCGTCCCTGCTGTCTAAGAGCAAGTGCTTCTCAAGGTCTGTGATCAGCATGATGCTGACGGAACCAAGGGTCAGTGGAAACGCAAAGGAGGGTCTGTGGACAGTCACTTGCCTCATGGGGGTTTCGCGGTGCCCAGATCTGCAGGGGCCCTCGGGGGAGGGACACACGGGGTCCACTGGCCCTAGTCTCAGAGCGTCACAAAGGCTTTGTGAACAGACCAGTCTCCTAGGAAATACCGTACTTTTTAATTGGGTGACAGTGTGTTTCGTGCTTGTGTTTTGATTTGAAATCCCCCGATTGGAAGCCATGTACATGACTGACTCCTAGCCGCAGTCCCAGAACATTCTTTCGGGTCAGCCGGTGGCTTCGTCAAGAGCAGAGGGGAGAAAGCTGGTTTGACACACGGGTCTGATGCTGTCCCATCACGCGAGGCGCCGGCTGCAGGTGTTTTCCGGACGTGCTGTCCCCCTGACACCGGATCCCATGGGTGCTGTCCCAGGAAGGTGTGGGTAGGGGGTGGGGAGGGTGGCCACTCTCCGGTCCGTTTCTGGCTTCCCAGCTGCATGGCTAGTGTCTGATGGTCAGGAACCTGATGACCAGGCCCACCATCAGCATGGCCGACACCGCCCCCAGGGCGGTCCCACGGCGGACGAGCAGCTGTTTCACCGACAGGGGGCTGGCCGGAGCCGCCGGGGCTCGGGCTGCTTCCGGGGTCCCGAAGAGGTCCCCATGGCCCTCGGGCCTCGAATACGTCGTCAGGGTGATGCCCGGGGAGTTCCCGGTAGCCACTGGAGAGGCAAGAGGAGCCAACTCAGCAGGGCTGGGGGGTTGGGGGGCTGGGGGAGAGCAGCGGCCTTAGGACCAGGAGGCCCGGCTGCGTGTATTACGCTGGGTGACAGTTAATAAATCAGCCCCGGTGCCTTAACATAGAAAATGCCCACACGGGACAGGAATGGGCCTCATCTACTCCGCAGCAGGATCAGAGGAGGAAGCAATGTGGGGAAACGGGAGAGCATCTCGCCATGTGAGTTTGCCGCACAGATAAAGCTACTGCTAAGATCACATTAAAGGGCTTCCTGTCCGAGCCTGGCCTCCCGATGACGCGTTGAATGTAACGTTCACATGTGTCTCCAGAGCGCACGTTGAATGCGTGGCCGGACCCTACCGTGGTCTCCCGCCACACTCTAAGCTCCCCGGGTTCAGTCCGCTGGCCCCCTACTGCGCTGCTGAAGGCAGAGCCCTGGATGCCATGAGGTCACCGAGATAAGTGAGGCCGTCCCTAGGCTGCATAGACGCACGCCCCACCCTCCATGCCTGCCTGGGCTAGGACGGCACCTGGGCCTCGAGCAAGGCCGCCTCTCCATCGCAGAGACCCTGGATATAAACCAGGGGTGCCCGCCTGTCCGACGGGGCACAGAGAGGTGGGCAGGGGAAGCCCCCCACCCCGGCCCCCAAAGTCGGTCCAGCCAGGCTGACCTGCCGAGACCAACCGCCACGGGCCAGGACGTGACCTTCAGAAAGGAGAACGTGCTCTAGGGTCTGATGGGTCCCTGTGAGGATCTTCTCACCTGTTCCAGTAGCAGGACCACGGGGAAGAGACCTAAGCTGTCAGCCCGCCTTCCTCATCTGAGGACCGCACGAGGCTAAGGATGTGAAGTAGTTCGTGCAGGACCCATTAGGTCATCGATAGTAGCGTCATCGTCCCGGTACTTAGGACGGTGCGTCCGAGCCAAGAGGGGAAACAGCAGCCTGGGCTTGCACGGTCCCCCCTTGGCCCCGGGCTCAGACGCAAGGCCACCCGGAGCCTTGTGCCACCGGCATGGTGTGTGCCCAGCCGAAGCGTTAAGCCCAGCATTACCTGAAGACGTGACGGCTTTCACAGGCCCGGGTCGGGGGGCTGTGGTCGCCGAGGTCGCCGTGCTCTCGTGGCTCTGCGGCTGCAGCCCCGCATGTTTCTGAGCCTACAAGAGCGAGAGCTCGCCTGGGTCGGCTTCCTGATCCCCCTGGCCTTGCCTCGCAGGGGCCTTAACACACCGTAACTGCTCACTCACCTCCTCTGCTGCGAGCTTCCAGTCCATCCGCGCAGTGTAGACGGCAAAGGCAACAGTGGCCAGGAGGCCACAAGCCAGCATGCCCAGCCAGAGGCCTGCGGGAGACAAGCAGCCATGGGGCCAGAGCGTCCGAGGGCCCCCCAGGCCTCTTCTGACTTTCCCTGGCGGCACGTACCCATGATTCTCATTCTGACCACAAAGGTCAGCACGATGCCCAGGGGCAGGCCGACGACGTAGTACATGATGGCATTCACAATGGCTCCAAAGGCCTGCTTGCCGGTCCCTCTCAGGACTCCGCCATAGACGCACTGGGAGGGGAGGCAGAGCGGGAGCAGGGGGGAGGCGGGCGTGAGACTGACAGCAGGCCTCCTGCCACGGGCTCCCTTCTAAGCCGCTCCTGTCGCAAGGCCTCCTTTCCCCCAGCCCCGGGACAGTGCTCTCGTCCCCTTCGGTGGGGAGACCGAGTCGGGGCAAGTCCCTTGCCCACAGTTGCTCCGAAGTAGCCGGGCTCTGCACACAGCTCCAGAGCCCCCCACCTTCGCCTCCACAGCGCCACCGCCCCTCTAGAAAATCAAGGTAGCACCGGTGACGGACCACCAGCCGGTCCCGCAGACGGGACAATGTCACATGGAGTTTCGTTCGCGGAGTTGTGCCGTGCGGCCTTCCCACTGCCGTTGCGGCAAATTCGGGTAAATTAGCAGCGTGGAACAAGGCATGGGCACTGTTTCCCGGCTCTGGAGATTACAAAATCCGAAGTGGGTCTCGCTGTGCTAAAGGCAGGGCGGGTTCCTCCTGGAGGCCCCAGGGGGAGAATCCGTTTCCTTACCCCCTGCAGCTTTGAGAGGCTGCCCTGCATTCCTGGCTCTCAGCCCGGCCCCAACACCACCAGCTTCCGCCGCTGGCTATGTCTTCCTTCTGCCTCTCGGCCTCCCTCTCTCCCTTATGAGAACCCTCGTGATTACATATTGGGTCTTCTGGTTAATCCGCCATAATCTGGGGCGCCTGGGTGGCTCAGTGGGTTAAAGCCTCTGCCTTCGGCTCAGGTCATGATCTCAGGGTCCTGGGATCGAGCCCCACATCGGGCTCTCTGCTCAGCAGGGGAGCCTGCTTCCCACCACCCCCCCCCCCCGCCTGCCTCTCTGCCTACTTGTGATCTCTCTCTCTCTCTCTCGAATAAAATCTTAAAAAAAAAATCCAAGATAATCTGCCCCAGCTCTTCTAGATCCTTCACTTGATACCGTCTGCAAAGTTCCCTGCTGCCACCTGACCTTCACAGGCCCCAGGGGATTCGGAGGTGGAGGGGTATCTCTGCGGGTGGGAGGGGGGTGATTCTGGCGAGCAGAGGTGTCCCGCCGGAAATCTGAAGCTCTAGCTTGCTGCTGCCCCCTAATGCTCACAGACAGAAACTCCTCCGGGGAAAATAACCACTAGCTCGGCTTTATTTTCCTAGGCTTGTCCCTCCCAATCTGATCCCCCACCTAGTGAACAAAAGGACTACAGCCGAGGTTCATGTTTCATTGGCGCGGCTGATGCATAGACACTTGGCTCTTTTTCTTTCCTTAAGGTGAAGGATGTGCCGGATTCTGTGGTTTGCTTGCCACGCTTTTGAGCAAAGAGGAAGGGAAAAAAATGCAAAAAATGCGGGAATGCAAAATGCAAATGCAATGCAAATGCAAATGCAAAAAAATGCGGGAAGGGAGACGCGTGCCTCTTGAACTTGGAAATGTGGTGTGTGGGTTACTTGTGTTTATCGTGACAGAGAGGGTATTTTGGGGTCAGAAAAAGACCCCTCCCAAATGATGACTGATGTGCTCTGCACAAGTATTCCTCAGTGTCGCCCTCTAGGGGACAATTGGCAATGTCTAGAGATGTTCTGGGATGGTCACAACTTGGAGGGGGGGGTGGGGGGGGGGTTGGGGGTGGGAGGGGTGTCTGGTACCTAGTGAGTCCAGACCAGGGATGCTGCTAAAGGAGGTTGACGACAAGGAGTTACCCATCCTGAAATGTTCCAGTGCCAAGGTTGCAAAGCCCTTTAGAGCATTTTGAATGACAGGGACAGTCTCCAGTGCCCAGCACACAAGAGGGGCCAGTGCCTGCAGCCACTACCCCCTGTCCCCCCTCCCAACGCCAAGGAAGCTAAGCCTAAAATTAAAGGGAGAAAAAAAACCAGAAAACCAAACTGAGTAGAGAGACAGCTGAAGGTTGCAGGTTCTGGGAATCACAGAAGCAGCACAGGCAAATTCCCAAATAAAACAACAGGCCATGGGGAAGGGTCACACACGGGACATTCTCCGGGGTGGGACTGTGCCAGAATACACGACAGAATTAAACTAGAGACACTGGGGCGCCTGGGTGGCTCAGTAGGTTAAAGCCTCTGCCTTTGGCTCAGGTCATGATCTCAGGGTCCTGGGATCGAGCCCCGCATCGGGCTCTCTGCTCAGCAGGGAGTCTGCTTCCCCCTCTCCCTCTGCCTGCCTCTCTGCCTACTCGTGATCTCCTTCTGTCAAATAAATAAATAAAATCTTTAAAAAAAAAATAAAATAAACTAGAGACACTGACAAAGAAAGAAATCTGGGAAGACCCTCAAGGTAACACACTTCTGTGGTTCTTTTTTTTGGAAGTTAACACACTTCTAAATCTGGGGGTCAAAGAGTAAAGAACAGGAGAAAGATAGTTTGAATGCAAAGTAAAACAACATAGCCAATGAATTGGATGCCACTAACGCAGCGCTTAGAGATGTATAGCTTTTAATGCCTAGATCCAAAAAGAAAGAAGGCCAGGGAACGAGTAAGGGCAAACCGTATCAAAATAATGCAAGAGGGTGGGAATAATGATGATGAGAATGGAAATCGCTGAAACAGACAGTAGAAAAACAACCAAAAATCAACGAAACCTCAAATTCTAGTGTTTTTTTTTTTTAAGATTTATTTTTATTTTATTTATTTGAAGCAGAGAGAGAGAGAGAACATGAGAGGGGAGAGGTCAGAGAAGAAGCAGGCTACCCACAGAGCAAGGAGCCCGATGTGGGACTCGATCCTGGGACTCCACGATCATGACCTGAGCCGAAGGCAGTTGCTTAACCAACTGAGCCACCCAGGGACCCTTTTAAGATTTTTTTTTTAAAGATTTATTTTTATTTTATTCTTTTTTTTTTTTTTTTTTAAGGATTTTATTTATTTATTTGACACAGAGAGAGAGATCACAAGTAGGCAGAGAGAGAGGAGGAAGCAGGCTCCCCGCTGAGTAGAGAGCCCTATGCGGGGCTGGATCCCAGGACCCTGGGATCATGACCCGAGCTGAAGGCAGAGGCTTTAACCCACTGAGCCACCCAGGCGCCCCTAGATGCAAAATCTTGAGCAAAATGTTGGCAAGCCAAATATAGAGATAGATAAACAAGATCAATACCATAGTCGGGAGGGCCTTATCACAGCAATGCAAGGTATGACAGTTTTTGAAATCAATTAATGTGATTCTATCATATTGCTAGAATAAGGGACAAAAGTCACTTGCTTATCTCCATAGATACAGAAAAGGCATTCTAGAAAATCCAACACCATTCATGAGAAAATGTTTTAACAGACTAGGAGTTGAAGGACTCTTCCTCAGCCTGATGAAGGGCATTCATAAAAATCCTACAGATAACACTTCATGCTGAAAGACTGAACCCTTTTGCCCTAATGTTGGGAGCAAGGCATAGATTGATGTGGATCCAACATCCTACTGGAGTTGAGTTGCAGCCACATGGAAAGGGGAAACTCTTGATTCACAGATGACCTGATCCAATATGAACATCTTAAAGGAATCCACATGAACACACAAACTATTCAAATGAGTTTAACAAAGTCACAGGATAAAAGATCAATAAACAAAGATCAGTTCTATTTCCAGAAGCTAGCAACAATGACCTAAAAATGAAATTAAGACACCAGTTCCATTCACAATTGCATCAAAAACAAACAAACAAACAAACAAACAAACAAACAAAAACCCCACAAAATATTTGGGGATAAATGTCACAAAAAATAGTGCCAGATGTGTCCATTGGAGACTGCAAAACATTGTTGGATAAAGATCTAAATAATTGGAGAGATACTCCATGTCCATGGATGGCTTGAAGCCTCAATATTGTTAAGATGACCATTCTCGGGGCGCCTGGGTGGTTCAGTGGGTTAAAGCCTCTGCCTTCGGCTCAGGTCATGATCTCAGGGTCCTGGGATCGAGCCCCGCATCGGGCTCTCTGCTCAGTGGGGAGCCTGCTTCCCCCTTCTCTTTCTGCCTGCCTCTCTGCCTACCTGTGATCTCTCTCTCTCTGTCAAATACATAAATAAAATTAAAAAAAAAAAAAGATGACCATTCTCCCCAAACTTTCCCATAGATTCAATACAATTACTTTCAAAATGCCAGCAGAGAGGAGGGGAGTGAAAAAGGTCGCAAAGAATTTTATGGCAGTAAAATTATTCATATGATACGATCATGGTGGATCCATGACCTTCTAGATTTGCCAAAATCCACAGACTCTGCAACACCACAAGCGACCCCCTTCTATGAACCATGGACCTTAGTTAATAATGTACCAATACTCCCTCATTAGCTCAACAAGTGGACCACACTCGTACATCACTAATAACTACTAATAAAACGTGAATGGTAAGGGAAGCTGAGGGGAGAGAGGAGGTTTATGGGAACTCTAAGGTTCCTTCTGTAAACCTAAGACTGCCCTTTCAAATCTACTAATTTTTGTTTCAGAAGACAATACCAAGAATTAGCAAGGGATGTGGAAAGACTGGAGGTCTCAGAGATTGCCGGTGGGAACGTAAAATTGTACCGAAGAAAACGGTCCGGCAGTTTCTTAGGAAGTGAAACATACACTTCCAACAATTGAACGCGCAGGACCCGACCAAGGGAGATGAAAACAGACATCCACACAGAGACTCGCTTAGTCATAAGGGCCAGGAGCTGGATGTGGGGGTCAAGTGTAGGTGATGGAAATATTCTAAAGCTAGGTCGCCGTGACAGTTGCATAATTCTAAATGCATGTGATTTTTAGTAAAAGGCGAAAGATTTATGCGATCTGAAGAGAAACCAGAGCATAATGCATGTGATTTTTAAATCACAGCCCCATAAGGGTGTAGAAAAAGGAAAGTTTCGTGGAAATCACAAATTAAGAATAATAGAGCCAGGAGGAAAAAAATGATGGCTCGAAGATACAGCGGCGACAAGATCCTCTACAACTGCTAGCTGTCAGTTTGCTTGAGTTCCTTCTCTTGTCCTCCTTGGAGGACAGAGAAGTGTTGCTCACTGGAGAAAAGGCACGAGGAATTCTGAATTCCTATTCCCAGCCCTTAACTGCAAGAAGAGTTTCTCAGCCGTGGCAAAAAAAAAAAAAAGTAGTGTCCTTGACACCATCCTGTGATGAAAGCCCTAATAGATCCCACAGGATGGTTTCCTTTGTTGTTGTGTGATAAAAGCTTGGGTTAGCATCTCGAAGCCCAGCCCAGAGGAGGCGGCTGTGCAGAAGGCGGAGAGTACGTGCTCCAACCTTGGCGAATTCCTGCTAGGGTTGAACGTAAATTCTAGAATGTGTCGTGTCGCCATGTGCACAGAGCGTGCTTTTAGTAAAATCCTTCACTGGGAAATTCCACACCCCCCACCCCCTCCCGTACGAGTTAATAATTATTGGACAGGTGATTTTCTCCAGGGCAGGAGCAGCCCGGAGGGCAGGCCTTCTGGAGTGCTCTGGAAGCCCACCCTCCCTAAATGGGACCTGTCTCATAGTGGTCAGAGATGCAGACAACTCGGGTCCCACCGTACTCTGGGGTGACTCCCTCCCTTTCAGGTCCCTTTGCTCTGGTGGTAACATGGTGCAAGAGTTTGTGTGGGTGCAATCTTTCCGTTTATTGCTAATCTCCATTGTCTTTTGGCTTGTTTGAATTACAGAAGGGAAGGGGAGTCATTGTTTTGAATAATAATAGAATTAACCTGAAGGCTTTGAGCACTCACTGTATACAGTTAGCCCTTTGCGGGTTTTAATGAGTTAATCTCATATCCCACGGAGGCCGCAAGGAGCACCCGTGAACATGGACTTGGACTTGAGGGGTCAGGCTTCCCACCAGGGCAGTACTCACACAGATGGCCTCAAATAGCTGAAAGACGATATAAATCGGCAGGACCTTGTTCACCAGGGCGATGACTTCTCTGCAGGAGAGATGGGGAAGAACATTAGTGGGGAGATGTAAGGCATGACGGTGTTCTTGAGACTTACCTATCTCCCCTCTGTTCCACCACCTCCTAAAAAGGATCGGAATAGAAGAAATGGCCCCACGTGAACTTGAAATTCCTGTGGGTGTTCTTAAACTCCAGAAGAGACACCCCCCCCTCCATCCTACCGCCCTCTGCTCAGCATCCTGTCCAAGCAGGTGACAGAGGTCGCGGTTGGAGGTCGTGGTCCGGGGAGAGAAGCAGAGCAGGCTGCAAGCTAGCTTCCTCCCAGTGAGCAAGGTTGGGGCTAGTCCCGCTTCCTCTGGACCCAGTGCCAAGCCAGCCAGCCCTGCGACCCTCAGGACCAGCCCCGTGGACCAGCCACCAGCCACCGTGGCATTTCCCAGAAGTCAGTGAAGAGAACTGATTACCTACTCATCATTTGTAAAAATATACCCCAGTTTATTTTTCAGGAGGCTCAGCAGTATGCCCACAACCAGCGAGGTGCCAACTGGAAGAGACAAAAGGAAGAGCATTTGTCCCTGCGACCCCCCACCCCCACCCCAATCGGCGGAGGAGCCCAGCTGAGGCCCCCGTGAGGCAGGACGATGGAGGGACTGCCTTTCCTCCTCTGGTTCTCAAAGTGGGCTTCCTGGACCAGCAGCTTCAGCATCACCTGGAAACTTGTTCACAATGTGGGTTCTCGGGCCCCTCTCCCCCTAGACCTCCTGAATCAGAAACTCTGTGAGAGAAAGCCTGGTGACCCATGGATTGGCACAGCCATCTGGCCGATTCCAATGCTGCTGAAAGCCCGAGTACTGCTGCTCTCCACAGAGGAGGAGGAGGAGGACACAAGATTGGCTCAGCCTGGGGCAGGGATGAGGGTTGGGCAAGAAGTGGGCAGGCCCCAAGCTGCTGGGGATGCCGGGAGGGCAAATCTGCAAAAGGACCCTGGATGGCTGGAGGGAGAAGCCTGGGGGGGAAGGGGCGTCACAAGGTCACACTAAGGTAAGGAGTGGAAAGGCTGTGTCTACTCTGCAGGGGCTGCTCCGGGGCTGGGCGGGGCTGGTTTCTCCCCTGCCCTGGGCTTCGACTTTCCAAGACCCTCCCCCGCCATCCCCAGAGGACTCTACCCACCTGTGCAAAGCATGCCTGAGATGGCGGACCTCCTCGCTTGGGCAGTGTCTGCGGCTCCCAGGGCCATCCCCACCCGGACACAGACCGCGTTGCTGAGCCCCAAGGGAATCTGGGATCACAGGTAACAAGGGGCGGTCAGTGGAGCCAACCTCCAGCCCCCAGAATGGGGTGGGTCCTGAGCTTGGAAGAGCCCCAGTGCCCAGACCAAGCGGGGGAAGAGCAGGAAGACAGGATGGGTCCCTAGGAGGCAGCCTGAAGAGAGAGGGCACCTGCGCCCACGGTGGGGAGATGGGCTGGGGGTGCCCTGAGCGAGCCAGGCCGTGTGGCTCCCACCCGCTCCAGCAGACAAACACAAGGCGACCGGCCCTGCCCAAACCTCGTGACTGCATTTTTCAGAGGCGGCTGCGGTCTTAGGTATGCCAGAAAAACCAACTTTTGTGGAAACCATTTGTAAAATAAAGCCCCTTATACATAAGTGTAGACTTTGGTGAGTCATTTCCTTAAGCCCAGGGTCGCAGACTGCCTGTCCCCAGGAGGCTGGCAGATACACACCTGAGTGACAATTGGACAACTCAAGTCTCTGGGAGGAGGAGGGAGCTACAGGGATCGTGGTGGGGGACAGCGAAGTCTCCCCCCCACCCCCTGGAAATGCCATCACCCAGCTCTCACTGACTGGGGCAGGTGGGAGTGTGGGCCCACCACTAAACGGAATGTCCCATTTTTCAAGAAAATGCAAAAATTCAGATTACCATGTGAAATCTCCCCATTTTTAAATGATGCTCATTTAAAAAATTCTAACACCGCGCAAGTTCAGTATTACCCTCTGTGGAGCAGCTGGCCCAGCAGGGCCCAGACCTGAACAGGCACAGAGGGTCCAGGAGGGTCCCTCGGGAGACAGAGATGGCCCTTAGGGCCACCGCCTGCCCCTCTTCTGTGACACTCCAGGCTGTCAAGGGGGCTGGGCCAGCATGGAGGGTGTGGCGAAAGTGCCCCCAGAAGAGACTCACCATGTAGACTACGGTGGCTAACTCGTAGATGATAGCCTGGGCGGAGAGGTCCAGCACGCTGATCAGGCCTGCAGGGGGGGTTGGGGGAGGTGGGGTTCAGCACCCAGCCCTGGGGCCAGCTAACAGACCTGGCTTTGGAAGCTAACGGGCAAATGACTTCCAAGGGCAGACATGCAATGGAAGATGTTTCTACTTGGCCTTTGGCCTTCCAGGAAAATCCCGGTGGAATTTTCTGGAAGCTGTTCCCTGACCGGTTTGACTTTCGAGTCCTTGGTATACCTTGGCATGGTGAGCGAGAGAAGAGAGACCTGGGCCAAGGTCAGGAGAGCCGAGTTTGGGTCTCAGCCCGGCTACTGTGCAGCTCTGTGCAACTCTGGACAGTCTATTGTTCTTGGGGCTCAGTTTACCTGCCTGTAAATGGGGGGCAAGGGTTGGATCAGAAGGTCTCCCAGGGCGATTCTGGCATGGGCCTGATTCTCCGGCTGTGTGGACTCCGCCCTGGGTGCTCTGAGGAGCACAGGCTTGTCACACCCCAGCTGGTTAATTCCCTCGCTCACTGACTCAACCACCTGGCCCCGGGCACCTGCTGGGTTCTAGGCCTTTTGCAGGGCGGTTCTGGGGTCCTGACATGAAAGGCCCAGGCCTGCCTCTCGGGAGCTCACGATCTTGTAGGGGAGATGAGAGAGCCACAGGCCTGACCCGGCCCAGGCTGCTGAATCACCCATCGGGGGAAGGGCCTTCGGAGCTGCCCACGCGGTTCCCGGAAATGTGCCCATCTACGTACCCATGAGGAAGCTCCCGATCTCGTAGGCCCACCACTCAATGCACACCATGAGCATGCTGGGAACGGCCAGAGAGAAGAAGGGGCCCCAGTCCTGCAGGCACTGGCTGGACCAGCCTAGGAACAGAAACGCTGCTCAAGAGCTGGGCAGGGGGCCCACCCTGTACGCCTGCCCACAGCAGGAGCCCCTGCCGGCCTCTGGCTCCACCCAGGCCTCTGGCTCCGCCCACTCCCGGGCTCGGCTCAGCACGTGCAGGCACTTTGCATTCTGCACAGGACGGGGCGTGCCAGCTGGTGCAGGAGGAGGATGCGGGGTAGGACGGAGGCACCACGGGGAGGCTTGGGGTAGGAACCTCGGGCGCGGGTGACAGTCCCCACTCTGCCTGTGACACCACGGTGGGATCTTGGGCAACTCCCCTGCCCTTTCTGAGCTCCATTCCCTCATCTGAATTGTCTTTGCCCTGCCTCTCTGGAAGGGCTCTTGGGAGGATAGCATGAGGTCAGGGTTGCTGAAAGGACTCCAAGGGCAGATAGGGTTGTGCAGACATGGACAGTGAGGTGAGCACGTGGGGGGGGGGGTAGGGGGTGGAGACACGCCAGACTCCCTGCTGGGTGACTGAGGCCCCAGCCACAGAGCTGATCCTTAAATGCCTGCAAGAGGACCCCACTGTCTACAGAGTTAGGTGTCAGGAGGTAGAGAAGCTCAGAGGGGCACAGGTTCGAGTCCAGCACCACCACGTGCCCTCTCTGGCATTTTGGGCAAATTGTTTAACCTCACTCTCTCCATTTCCTCTGTGTAAATAAAATGGGGATAAGAAGGTGTCATGAAGTTTTACTGGGGTCAGAAATGTTGGGTGACTGGGCCCACTGCTGACACCGAGGATTTCCCCTGTGTCACGACCCTGCAATCAGGGAACGGGCCAGAAAGCACCCCGGGGGCAGTCCGGCTCTTTACCGTGTCACATTCGATGGGTCTGAGAATCTAGGGCCTTTAGGGGCGGGGTCCTGAGGGGTGGAGCAAAAGGGAAGGAGGCCCTGAGGGGAAGTGGAGGCAAGCCGCGAGACAGGGCCCCTCCAACCGGGCTCCAACGGGGTCTTCTGTCCACCTGCCAAATGCGCCCTCTGGGTCCGAGCCAGAGTCCTGCCTGCTGCTCGTCTGCTCAGCCCCCCAAAGGCAGGGCGGCCCTCTGCACCTGCCCATGTCTCCAAGTACAGCTTCTTCTGCACAATGTAGAGAAAGAGGAAGATAGTCTGCACGAAGAAGGAGATAGTGCTGGCCAAAGCGGAGCCCCTGGGAAAGGAGAGAGAGCAGGGCTAGGGCCAATGGCCAACTCTGGTCCTGGGGGTTGAGGGCTCCCCTGCTGAAGCCAGCATGGAGGGGAAGGGGGGCCAGGCATGGCTCAGCCAGCATCCCCATCCCGGGATCGGCCACAGGACCCTCTAGTGTCATAGGCACCGTGACGACAGAGTCCCTGGAGTCACCCTGCCGGGTCGACACTCCCAGCCTTTCCTGGCGGGCTGGGGCACGGATGAAGAGGGCTCCTCTTCCCTTCTCCTTGGTGGGGAGTCCCCCAGAACCTGAGGGACCAGCAGGACCCCCCAATTCCTTGTGACACCCCACTTCTGTATGGCTGGGGCAGCCCCCGCGGTTCTTGTGAGGTGTGGATGGTGACCTACCCCCGGGGTCAGGGGTGGTTGCCTGGTAGGCAGTGCTCCCTGATGGGGCCCCTCGAAGCCCCCCCAATCCTGCAGCTCACCTGACCCCCAGACTCAGCATGGAAACCAGGATGTAGTTGGCCAAGCCATTGATGGAGTTGCCCACAATGCCACTGAAGACTTGGGGCCAGACGATTCCCTGAAATAAATGAAGGGGTAGAGGGCGGGGGCGAGGGGTGTGGCCCAGCCTGGGCATATCCAGGGCTTGGAAAGAGGCTGGGGCCATGCAGCTCCTTGCTGGGCCTCGGTGAGGCTCACAGATTGTGCAGAAAAGCTCCAGGCACCCCTTCCCACTGGAATGGGGCAGTGTGCTGGGGCCGGGGGTCACCCCTCTAGCCAGGGACCTGTACCTGATTTTGCAAATATTTTGCCAGCAGGACATAAAGGAAAAATGCCTGTGAAAAACAAAAACAAAACAAAACAAAAAAACCAGACACACAGATAAACAATGACTACCCCAAAACACGAGATGAACATCAACAGGGATTTCTTTGATACCCGAGTATGGAGCTATTATTTACAATAATCTGGGGGGAGTGGCCTCGGGCTGGCCGGGGGTGAGAGGGGGGCTGAGCAAGGTGGCCATCAGCAGTCCCTGCTGAGTAGCTCAAGTCCCCACGGGGTGGCAGGAGGACAAAGAGGGCATATGCATCCGCGTGTGTGTGCTGGGGGCTCCGTACCCGCCCCCCCTCCTGTCCTCTGTCAAAGCCTGGCCCCAGGCCTGTGCCTTCCTACCCCGTCCCGGCCCTTAGCCTCTGCTTCTCTTCAGTATAGCCCAGTGCTTAAGAGCATGGAACTGGAGCTAGATCGCCTGCGTTCAAGCCCTGGCCCTGCTTTCTTATGAGCTGTGTGATCTCAGGCACGTTGCTTAACCTCTCTGGGCCTCAGTTTCTTCACCTACAATGGGGATAATCATCTCCGTGAATACTGCATATTCATCTCTACATATATATGTGAAATTAATGACGTCAGATGCTTACAAAACAGTATATGGCACGTCTAAGCATCCCAAGTTTAGGTAAGCATTACGTAAATGATATCTGGCACTTTTATTATTGCTTTACTGCTAAATTTTTACAGCAGCATTTGATGTGAGGGACTTGCTTTATTCGATAAAGGAGCTGCCGCAGTGATAAGGTTATAGAATGCTTTCCCCTGGCCCAGCCCCAGTGGCCCTATCTGGCAAAGGGATTCTGTGGTGCCAAGGACACCTTCCCTGACCAATACCTCCAGCCAGTCACGTGTCTCACTAAGCCTCAACAAATCCAAGAGGGCAGCAGTGATTCCTGAGCAGACATACAGACCACCGGGGTCAGGCCAGAAGTCTCAGAAAGACTTGACTAAGCAGATGCCCTGCTTAGCTGGCATTTAATAAATTAATGGGAAAAGGAGGGAATTTGCAAAAAAGGGAATATGCAAACACGATTCCTTGTTAAAGTTTGTTAGATGGATCAGAGCCTTAAGGGTAACAATAGAAACCTCAGGGGGGCTCAGAGACCGCAGAGGCAAATGTTTATATAATCTTGCATTGGGGAGTGAGTGTTTTTAAGCTCATCAAAGACCCCCTAAAGGTGTGGGTTTAAGGATCTGTTATATATACATTAGAAATTCTTTGGGTCAAAAACACCAAAAATTAAAAGGCGAGTGACAGGCTTAAAAAAAGAAAAAAGTATGTGCCATAGGACAAAGGGTTATTAGTTAACAAGAGTTATATAATAATTAGAAAAAGATTAACCCAGGGGCGCCTGGGTGGCTCGGTCTGTTAAGGGTCGTACTCTTGTTTCGGCTTAGGTCACATCTCAGGTTCAGGAGATCAAAGCCTGCGGCGGGGCTCCCTGCTCAGGGGGGACTCTGCTTGAGATTCCCTCTCTCTCTCTCTCTCTCTCTCGGCCCCTTCCTCCCTCTCCCTCTCTCTCTAAAATAAATAAATCTTAAAAAAAAAAAAGATGAACTCACTAAAATAAGCAAAGGGTATGGACGGTTCACAGAAGAACAAAATGATAAATAAATACATGAAAAAAGTGTTCATTTGCAATAAAATGCCTGTGGCAGCTATTTCGAATCGGAAAAAAAAACGTTAGTAACAATACCCCGCGTTCACAAGAGTGTTGCTACTGGGGGAGAATCGGTACAAACTGGTGTCAAAAGCCACCAGAGCATCCCCGATTCCCATAATGCACTGGAGGGAAATCATTATAGATGTTCGGGAAGACTTTTCTATAAGAGCGTTTATCACAATCTTCTTTCCGATTGTGAGTATTGGAAACAACCGAAATACCTACCAAAAAGGGCTTGGTCAATACATTGTGGCACTAGAGGGGGGCTTCATAGCCTTCGAAATGGGTATTGTGGAAGGCTAGTTATAATCATGTCCAGAAACAAACATATCGGAAAGAGGAAAAGCAGGTTGTAATACAAGATACACACACTGACCCTCTTTCCAACTACAGGTGAGCCCAAGAACAGAAATAACTCTGGAAAGAGCGATTAGCCTATATTCTCTCTGGGGGGGCAGGATCAGAGGTGATTTAAAATGTTTTCTTCCCATGCTTCCTCCAAGGAAAGGTTTTCTCCCCCCACCTTTTTTTATTTTTAAAGATTTTTTTTTTTATTTATTTGAAAGAAGGGGGAGCAAGCAGGCTCCCTATTGAGAGCCTGACCTGGGGCTCCGTCCCAGGACCCTGAAATCATGACCTGAGCCAAAGGCAGAGGCTTTAACCCACTGAGCCACCCAGGCGCCCCCTCCAATGAAAGGTTTTCTAATCAGAAAACATGTTACTTCTTAAAAGGGCAATCTGCATGGACTGGGAGGAGATCCGAATTCTCCTCTCGCCTTCAGGCGGCCTCAGTGGCTGCCAGCTCGTGGGCCTTCCCAGCATGTAGCATGGAAAAGCATGGAAGAGCAGGGGAAAGCATGGACAAGCAAACGGCCAGAATCTAAGGGAGTGGAAGTCCACCCTCCTCCAGGCTCGGGAGCCAGAGGCACTTACCGGAAGTGCCGGGATGAAGATCAGCACGTACTCCTGGGTTAGCCTGCGAGAGAGCCAGAAGGTCCAGAGCCACCCAGGCTGCGCCCTCTGCAACGGGGGCGGGGACTGGGAGGCTGCCCGAGGAGCGCTCTGGGCACCCCACGTCTGAAGAGAGCCTTTGCCTCTGCTTCGCGGGGTGCCACTGCTACGTGCTTGGAAGGTGCCAAGAGGGGGTGGGGGGCGCAAGGACCTAACCACCGGGCCATCATGGCTAGGGAACTTAAACTCACAGTAACATGCGGTGCATAGTGTGTCGGGGGGGGTGGGGTGGGGGGGTGGAGAAGCAGGTGTCTTATCAAGAAAGAAGCAAATGAAGTGCACATCCTACAAAACGAACCAGGAATTCCCAGGCTGGGGATCATTCCTTTCCTCCCGAATTAAAACTGACCGCGTGTCTGCCCCCTGCTGGTCGCAGCTGGAGCAGCACGCCCCGAAGGGAGAGACCCGAACACGGGGATCCTGGAACCTTCCCCCTAAGAGCTGCACCTGTGATGGCTGGCGACCCAGAGAAGCACAGGGTGGGGCCGGGGGGGGCGGGGGGCAGGGTGAGCTAGGGAATGGTCCCCTTTAGGGGGTCCCTCCACCGTGTCCCAGCAGAAGCCAAGCAATACCTGGACACGGCCGGGTCCTGCCGGAAGAGCAGCAGGATCTGCTGGGTGTTGAGGAAGAGCCCCCAGCAGGGAAAACAGCAGAGAAGCAGCACCAGGGTCCCCCTCTGCAGGATGACCCCCACGTGCTTCTTGTTGGGGCTGCCGAAGCTCTGCAAAACAGCTCGGTCCTGGGTCAGGCTGCCCACACCTTCAGTACCTTCCCTCTGGCCCCTGGGGGAGCCCAGCCAGGGCGTCAACCTCCTAGCAGCGCTAGTGCTGTGGGGACGGACCCGGGACACCATCGGCAGCCGTCCAGGCCTCAGGAGCGGGCCTCTCGTACCCCCTGATTACAGCCTGGAGGGGGCCCTTCTGGGCTCAGCCTGCTCACAGAATTACAATAGAGGTATTTACTGAGCTCTAGCTCCACACCAGGCCCTGTGGCCAGCCTCTGCCTACCCCTTGTCCCCAGTTCTGCAAAAGCCCCTAACAAGGAGAGCCTTGTTACCGCAGCTAGAGCAAGGGAAGCTCCGAGAACATCTGCCAAGTCTCCATGCTGCTAAGTGGCAGCCCAGGCCAAGCCTAGGTCTCCAGGTCCACGGTGAGTCCAGATTCCCCCCGCCCCCAGGAAAGCTGAGCCCCACTGGGCTGTGGGCCCCGGAGGGTAGGAGGGTCCACCCTCGGCATATGACCCATGAGATCAGGGAACAGCCTCCACCCCATACCCTCCATGGCTCTCTTGCCCAGCTGCTTAGACTCTGAAAAAACGATGGATCTAAGTCCCTGACAGCATGTGGTCCTTGCAGGTGGGCTGGTAGCGGCTGTCCCTGGGGCCTGTTTGATGGGCTCCCAGATCCAGGGGTCCCTGAAGACTCTCCTGCCCGGCTCCCGGAGGCCCACCTACCTGGGACATCAAGGTATCACATGCTGAAGACAAGCCCAGTCCTACGGAAACTCCACAGACATTGACAAACTGGAACCGCGCATAGGAGAGAGCACAGGGCTTGTCAGGGGCGGGGGGCGAAGGAGGGGAACCCAGGGGGCCACCTTGCGTCTAGGGGATGAGCCAGAGACCCCTTCCTGCCCCAGGCCCTGCCTACACCTGCGGTGTGCCACTGGGCAAGGTCGCCTGGGGCCCAGCTGGGAAGGCAGCCATTAGCCCTCGCGCTGTATCTCTGGGGGCGTCGGGGGGAACGAGCGTCCCCACACCGCCCGGCTATACTCACGGCCACCGCGAGGGTCACTGACGCCAGCTCCAGCTTGCCCAGGTGCCCGCAAAACACCGAACTCACGAAATGGATCATGAAGGTCAGCACCTGGAACAAAAACTGGGGGACAGCAGCCAAGGTCAAGGGCCCTGCACCACCCAGCCCCACACTGGGGGGGGGGGGGCCTCGCACCAGAGACCCACGAAAAAACAGGGCCGCCGGGCCCATCCCCGTCAGCAGCTGCCGCGAACCTCTGGGCTCAACCTCTGGGCTCCGATTTCCCTGCCTAAAAGCGCGGGAATGCACGAGAAGCAGCTAGCGCCCACGCAGTCCGGAGCGCAGAGAGCTCAACCCCAATTCTCACACTCCCGTGGTGTTGTTAAAAATCGCTTGGTCAGCCCTCATACGAAAGAGGAAGGGCTATGTCCAGGTGGTGGGATTAGAGAGAAGTGTCCATATAACTTTTCATCTCGGCTGGAACTCTCATAGGGAGTGTATGTTGATTAGTCTTTATGGCGAGAAGGGGAAAAAAAAGTACGCAAAGCAATCTTCCCATTGGGAATGAAACGGGCAGATGACCCCTTCTTCGCCTTGCAAACGGCATTCATGCAAACTCCTGCATGAATGGGTCTCATCGGTCATCCCAGGGATTTAACCCAGCCTTCCCGTTTGTTTCTGAAGGAGGACACTCCTGCCCCTTCGGAGTGGGGCTGCTGGCTGCTGAGTGAGGTCAGGGCCCACGGCCACCCTAGGCGCTGTCCGGGGACAGCTGTCCTGCTGTCATCTGCTCCGGGCGGTGGCCCCTGGGACAGCCCGGACATGGTCGGCGAGGGCAGTTTCTGGGGAGGGTCCTGGCCCAGCCCCCAACACATCGGAACAGCAGCTGGCCCCCAGCCTTACCGCCTAGCCCACCCCTCCCTGCCCAACTTCACCTTCTTACCAGGGGTCCGGAAAGGACGAAGAGCATCCACACCTCAGTCCCGAAGCCAATGGGGACAAGCCTGCGGAGGGCAGGGCAACAGCTCCCTCCGTCTTGCGGGGCTGGCTCCCGAACGCTGTCCATTCTGAGACCAGGCTGCTGTCCACCCTGCATGCCTGGGCAGTCTCCTCGGCCAGCCTTGCCCGGCCAAGCCCATGTCACCTCGCGGCCTGGCTAATGAGTAAGGGACAGGAGGAGGGGCCCCTGCGGCAACCTATGGGACGGGCCCTGGCTCCCGGCGCCATGGCCCTACTGCCCAGCCCACTGGCTCTGTCACCAGGGGAGGATGCCATGGACACCCGGGCACCCGGGAGTCGGGAGTCACCCAGGCTGATGCCTGCGGGAGGCTTGGGTCTGCTGTCCCAGGGCGGTCAGCCGCAAAGCCCCAGGAGAGGGAGGTTTGGGGCATTGTAGGGGTGTGCTGATTCTGGGGGTGAGTGTGGGACAGCCTGGCCAGAGGGCGCTGAGGCTCTGTGCATCTTATACCCCAGCATGACGGTGCCCACGATGACTCCCACTCTAGAGATGGAGCAATGAAGACTACCCACCCATACCCACCCCTGCAGGGAAGGAGCCGCCAGCAGGACCCCAGGACACAGCCACCGTGGGAGCCCCACGGAGGGAGGCGGGAAGGGAAGAGTGAAGAGTCAGGATGCAAACAAACAAGGTTTTGGAGCGCACGCTGCTCCCCCCTCTCCCCACGCACATGCAGATCCTTGCTTCACCCAGACTCCCAAATGCGCCGCCGCTCTGCGCACCCGGGTGACCTGGGGGGGCCACTCTTCCTTCCCCCATCCTGTCAAGTTCCTAGTGCAAAGTCCTACGACCCGCACGTGACACCGCAAAACGGACTGCCACCGACAAAGAGGAGCGAGAAGACATTTTATTAACATCGCAATGATGAGTGTGTGACTGAAACAAGGCAGGGCCACGGATCCCAGATCCGCTGCTCTCGTTCTAAGCCCGTGGCCACGGGCTGTGTCGCTTGGAACTGTGATCTCTCTTCCAGTTCTTCCACCTTTGACGCGTTCTGGGCTGGTTTGGCTTCGTCTCTCGAAAGGGTGGCCAAAACCTCCTCCTTCACTCCGGGACACCTGGGCCTTGGGGGTGGGGGGGGAGGTTTTCTATTAGGTGACACCTGCTGTCCCCAGACCAGGGTGTCCCACCAGTCTAGGCCCCCTGCCCCACTCCTGCGGCTGTGAAGTGACTTCTGTGGTCAGAGGCCTTGGCACCCTCCTGCGGGGGAGGTGATAGCTTGGGGGGGGTGGTGTCAGGTGTCGGCCCCCCCTCTCCAAGCTGCCTAGCACTATTACGAGCAGTGAGCAGCAGGGGGGCCCCCCCTCCTGTCCCCACATCCCCTTTGGCCTCTGACAACAACACACCACATTTTTAACAGTTCAGCCCTGGGGGAATAGGGCCATGAATCCCCATGACCTTCCCCTTGGGGCTCCATGACTTAGGACGCACAAGTCCTGCCTTGTGCCAATTTCGGTGCTGATCACAGTTCCTTGGGGCAAAGAGCAGAGAGACTACCTTGAGATTAATGCTAGAAGAGTGAGGAAGGGGAGAGGGGGAGGGAATAATTATCGGCAGGTGATCATTGGCAGAAGAAAGTTGAGCAAGCAGCCCGGAAAACAAGAGAATCCGGGCAACTTTGGACCCCGGCAAGGTCCGGCGATGACTCAGCTGCAAACACTTCTCATCCCGTAGGCCAATTCTTGGAAGACGGAACAGGAGCCAGCCGGTGCTGGGAAGGGAAGAGAAGCAGGCAGGGAGCCGGGTGCTGTGGCCACCTGGAGCGGGGCGGTGGGTTCCCCCAAAAGATGGGATGCTGTGCAGCTAGATAGGAATGGTATCCCCCACACAGCCTGCAGAGTGGATCCTCCCCCCCAAGTTTAGTGTCTTAAATCAGTCACGTCTATGTGCCAGAGTCTGGTGTGCTGGGATCAGCTGGGGGGTCGGGCTGCGAGCCAGTGTTGCTGTGAGAGCCAGCAGGCAGGCCTGGGCTGGACGGTTCCGAGGGCTGGCAGGGGTGCGTGCTGAGGGCCACCCTGCCCACCCGGGTCTTCTGCCGCAGAGCCTCCCGGAGCCACCTGGGCTGCGTGCAGGGGTGGCTCGAAGAGAGAACATTCCAGGAGTACAAAGAGCCAGCTGCTTTTGTGTCAAGATACAGCCTGGGAAGTGACACAGGTCACTTCTGTCTGCCGGCCTGAGCTAACCACAGAGCTCGCCCAGACTAAACAGCTCCTGCTTCCTGGTTGGGAAGAGTGGCAGGCGACCAGCAGCTTCTGTGACCCCACCATGGGCTGGCACACTTGCTCCCCATGTCCCCTCCCCCATCAGGCCCGGTCCCCACAGCCTCGCCCAGCAGGGGTGGAAAAGGTGAAGTCTACACACAGTGGTGAGGGGACCCAGGCCCGTCCAGGACCCTCCCATGGAGGAAGGACCTCGAGTCCTGCTGTGGGAGGTGAGGGGGAAGAGGAAGGGAGAGTCATTTCAAGACCCCCCCAACACACCCTGGGGTTACAGAGGCTTTCAGCCAAGAAGGGGGAGCCTCCCCTCACCTCCCCCTGGGGTGATGCGTCCCCTACACGCAGCCTCGCTGTGCCACAAGGCATTTGGAGTGCGCCGGGAAGAGCATACAGCCCGTGGGGTAAGGAGACACGTGTGGAACATGTCTGGGCAAGTCACACAGCCCAGAAAACTCAGGGGGGGTCCTCAGGCTCCCCACCTGCCACCGGCCGGCACAGAGGGACTCTAGCAGCACTTGGAGGACAAGGTCCCTTGTGGGGAGTGGGGGGGGCGTGGTCCTGGGCCTGCCCTCAGGTAACTGATTGCCACGGGTCCTGCCGGATACAGGATACAGGGGATTTGGGGCCTCTGTTAACCTCTCTCTGCTTGGTTACACTTCACCAAGCCTGAACCTTCTCTGTTTGCCCTTTGGCTGCCCCTAGCCCCGCACCCCCAGGCCGGAGAGCCAGAGTTTCTCTCTCTGACCACCCCCTTCACTGCCCCTGGATTGAAAAAACTCCCAGTTGTCCCCCGGGGAGAGTGTCGGTTTTGGCCTCCCCAGCCCTCAGCTCCACACCCAGCTTCAGCGCGAGGGGCGGCTGGAAAGGACAAGGCGTCTGCCTCCTGCCTGTCCCCAGGCCTTCAGCTGAGCGGTGACGGACATGTCCCTGACCAAAACGCCCAAGGCTGCTCCAACACCTCCAAGGTAGCTGCTTCCTTCTCTTTCTGCGTCCACCGGGCACCTCGTCCCTCCTGGCCTCACCCCTTCCTGCTCTCCTCCCTCCCTCCTCCCACAAGACTTCCCCGGGCACCTTCCCCCCAGAAACACCCAGAGCCCAGTCCTGACAGAACCTTAAGGCACTCCCAGGCCTGGAGGTGAGGTGGGGACAAGGCTGTGAGAGCCTCAGCAGGGACAGCGGGGCCCCTAGTGAGACCTGGCGAGGGCGAGGTTCCCCAAACCCCAGAGATGATGGGGGGCATTTCCTACTGGGAAAAAGTCTGCAGGAATGAAGACGAGGATTCTGCCCTAGAGAGAAATGGGCTCTCCAGCCATAAAAAGACAGGGAGGCGCCTGAAACCTGTGTCCCGAAAGTGAAATAAGCCAATTTGGAAAGGCTGGAGGCTGTATGATTCCAATTAGGTGACATTTACCAGAGACAGGAAAAGGGTCAGTGGTGGCCGAGGCGGGGGGGTGGCGAGGGAGGGCTGAATGGTCAGGAAGGAGGATCTTTCGGGCGGTAAAACCATCCTGTATGATACTAGAATGGTGGGTCCATGCTATTATATGTTTATTGAAACCCCTAGAATGTCAAGACTGAACCCTGGTGTAAAAGCTGAACCTTTTTTTTTTAAGATTTTTATTTATTTATTTGACAGAGAGAGATCACAAGTAGGCAGAGAGGCAGGCAGAGAGAGGAAGAAGCAGGCTCCCTGATGAGCAGAGAGCCCGATGTGGGCCTCTATCCCAGGACCCTGAGATCATGACCTGAGCCGAAGGCAGAGACTTTAATTCACTCAGCTACCCAGGTGCCCCAAAATTAAATTTTCTTTTTTTTTTTAAGATTTTTATTTATTTATTTGACAGAGAGATCACGAGTAGGCAGAGAGGCAGGCAGAGAGAGGGGGAAGCACGCTTCCTGCTGAGCAGAGAGCCCGATGCATGACCTGAGCCGAAGGCAGAGGCTTAACCCACTGAGCCACCCAGGCGCCCCATAAATGCTGGACTTTAATAATCTGTATCCATACTGGTTCCTCAGCTATGATCAATGTACCATCCTCTTGCAAGGGATTAATAATCAGGAAAAGCGGAGGCAGGGAGAGCGGGAGGGGGCGGAGAGGAGAGTGGAAATAAAACTCTCTATAATTTTTGTACAATTTTATGTGAACCTAAAAATGCTCTAAAAAATAAAGTCGGGGCACCTGGGTGGCTCAGTGGGTTAAAGCCTCTGCCTTCGGCTCAGGTCATGATCTCAGAGTCCTGGGATCGAGCCCCGCATCGGGCTCTCTGCTCAGCAGGAAGCCTGCCTCCTCCTCTCTCTCTGCCTGCCTCTCTGCCTACTTGTGATCTCTCTCTGTCAACTAAATAAATAAAATCTTTAAAAAAAAAATAAATAAAGTCTATTGGGAGCACCTGGATGGTTCAGTGGGTTGAGCGTCTTGATCTCTTGATTTCAGCTCCGGTCTTGATCTCAGCGTCATGAGTTCAACCTGGTGTTGGGCTCCATGCTCCCAAATTAATAATAA
>CM053619.1:6351585-6374542 GCA_028646535.1 Procyon lotor
GGCAAAAGAGACTTCGTGGGTGTGATTAAGTTAAGGGTCTTGAGAAGGGGAGATCACTGGGGATTATGTGGGTGGAGACACACCATCTAGGAGATAGTACCCCAAAGCAAGAAGAATCCAGTGATGTGAGGAAGAAGCCACGAACCAAGGTATGTAGAACCTTCTAGAATTCCTGGTCTGGAAAAGACCAGGACACTGATTCTCCCCTGGAAGGTAAGTAAGGAAATAGAGAACACAACACAATAAACCAAGCAGATCTCAAAAGACATATACAGAACGCTACAGCCAACGGTCTGCTCAAGTGCACACGTGACGCTCTCCAGGACGGACCATATGTTAAGCCACAGATTAAGTCCCAGTAGGTTTTAAAATATATCAGTTAAGAGGCTGCCTTCGGCTCAGGTCATGATCCTGGAGTCGGGGGATCGAGCCCCACATTGGACTCCCTGCTCAATGGGGAGCCTGCTTCTCCCTCTCCGACTCCCCCTGCTTGTGCTCTCTCGCAAAATAAAGTTTTATAAAAAATATTAGCAAAAATACAATGTTTACATATAAACTTAATCAAGAAGGCAAAAGATTTGTACACTGAAAACTATAACACATTGTTGAAAGAAATGAAAGACAACACACAAGGGGTACCTGGGTGGCTCAGTTGGTTAAGCTTCTGACTCTTGGTTTTGGCTCAGTTCATGAACTCGAGGTTCTGAGATGGAGCCCCGGGTCCGGCTGGCACTAAGCTGGGAGTCTGCCCCTCCCTCTCCCTCAAATAAATAAAATCCTTATTTTTTAATAAGATCTTTTAAAAAAAGACAAAAATGGAAAAACATGTTCGTGGATTGAAAAACAATCTTGTCAAGATGTCAATACTATTTATAACCACAATATAGTAGCCAGTGGCTACCCTATAGGACACTTTAGCTGTAATGTGTCAGATTTCTCTCTTTTTTTAATGAGGAGGAAAAAAATCTCAGGCAAAGAAGCCCGTTCAGGAGAATTTAGCTAATACAAGAGAATTATTTAAAAGAAATCAGCACAAGATCTACACAAAGAAACTATGAGTAAAAACAAAGTTTGTCAGGGGGCCTGGGTGGCTCAGTCGTTAAGCGTCTGCCTTCGGCTCAGGTCATGATCCCAGGGTCCTGGGATCCAGCCCCGCATCGGGCTCCCTGCTCAGCGGGAAGCCTGCTTCTCCCGCTACCATTCCCTCTGCTTCTGTTCCCTCTCTCGCTGTTTCTTTCTGTCAAATAAAAGAAAAAAAAAATTAAAAAAAAAAACAACACAAAGTTTGTCTAGAACACTCATGAAGACAATGTCAGAGTGAATGAAAACTATGATCGAACTTTGGCATCAGGGGCGCCTGGGTGGTTCAGTGGGTTAAGCCTCTGCCTTTGGCTCAGGTCATGATCTCCGGGTCCTGGGACTGAGCCCGGCATCAGGCTCTCTGCTCAGTGGGGAGCCTGCTTCCCCCTCTCTCTCTGCCTGCCTCTCTGCCTACTTGTGATCTGTCAAATAAATAAAATCTTTTAAAAAAAAAAACCTTAGGGGCGCCCGGGTGGCTCAGTCGTTAAGCGTCTGCCTTCGGCTCGGGTCACGATCCCAGAGTCCTGGGATCGAGCCCCGCATCGGGCTCCCTGCTCGGCAGGAAGCCTGCTTCTCCCGCTACCATTCCCTCTGCTTGTGTTCCCTCTCTCGCTGTGTTTCTCGCTGTCAAATAAATAAAATCTTTAAAAAAAAAAAAAAAAAAAAAAAAAAAAAAAAAAAACCTTAGCATCAAAATATTTAACTTCATGAAACCATTGCCTCTATGAACTGGAGATAAATACACAGATCCCAGGGCTCAGGCAGAAGGCAAGACAGCAGGTGAAATAAACGTGGGCTGCCATGGAAATGGTTTCACATGAGAGAAGGAAATGGACCCTCCTTTGCAACTAGCCTGCTCCTTTCCAGGAAAACACTACAAGGTCTTGCTTGAAAGAACCCCTCTTGCTCCTGGTGTTTTCTCCCAGCTCTGCTGCCCGGGCTCGCGTCCATCTGCCTCCACCTGCACCTCTGCTCCCTCAGAGCTCAGTCCCTGGTTCCCCAGCTGGGGCTGGCTCTTCTGACCACAGCTCACGCGTCCTGGACCCCCAGGGTGCCCCTCCCAGGGCCTGGCCCCACCTGGACCCCCATTTCTCCGCGTTTCAGTTCATTACATCTGCGCTGTCACTCCCGGTCGCCTTATTTGCAGGAGCGAGGGTTGGGGGAGCAGGGCTCTGCGGGCCTCCGCAGCTCTGAGGTTTGTGTACCGTCGCCATGGAAACCTCGCCGCAAGCCCTGGGCGGGGTCTAGGGAGGGGCGTGGTCAGAGCCCCGGAAGGCGGCAGCGGAGGTCCCCACCCCGCACCGGGATTCGCGGATTCAGGTCAGGGCCCGGGTTCCGGTTTAACCCGCGCCCTGGGCCTCGTGGAAGCAGCACGGCGCTGGTAAACCGGGTTTGAGGAGCTTTCCTCCCTGCGGTGGCATAACCACCGGCCGGTGATCGACAGTGGCTTCTGAACTGAGGAAGGTCGGGCGGGACAGGGTGAGAGGGAGGCTGTGTCGCTCTGGGACCTGGTGTCAGGCGGAGGAATTTCGTGTTGGACTTCCGGAGGTGGAGTCACGTGGCCAGGGGACCGTTCGATGTCACAGAAGCCCGCTGTGACGTCCGCCAAATCTCAGCCGCGATTGGCTGGGCGGCGGATAAAAGCCTAGGGGAGGAGCCGAGCGGGATCGGGAGTCAGTGCGGTGAGGGGTCTCAGCCTCTCAGCTCCTCCCTCCGGGCCCTTCCTCCCCGCTTTCTTGGACAGGCAGGGCTCGATTGTCCCGCCTCCGGGGTCTCAGTCCCAACCTCAGTCCCGGGTTTTGGCCATCGCCCATCCAGACCCAGGGCTGGAGCTTCCACGTACAGAACCCGAGTCCCAGACCGTCCATTGCCACCTCTCCAAGCTCCCAGCCTCGCTCGTGCACCTGCAGCTTCCCTCCCTCGTGGCCGTGGCCATCCAGGTTAGGCAGCGTGGCCTCGGGGGGCAGAGCTGCCAGGGGAAGGATGGGTGCTCAGCGAAGGCACCAAGGGCCTCAGTGGAGGGCATTGACCAGCTGGACAACTCGAGAGCCTCTAGAACAAATTTAGTCCGGAAACCCATTCAACCTTTGGAAACATCCATCGAAGAAACCGAGTTGACAGTATAGGACCTAAAATAAGGGCCATGCCCTGTAGAGGGAAATCACAATAGGGAATGAGGAACTAGGTGTTAAGACGGTCTAAAAATTCTGAAAGACGCAGACAGATGGCCCTTTTGACCTCCTGCTGGCTACAGAACACCAGAAGCTCAAAACAGGGCTAAGAAGAATCCCGCCAGATACCAGAGGTGTGGACAGCATAGTTCTTTCTCTTAAGGAACCCCTGGATTGGTTATCCTGAGGTTAGACGAGGGACCTAAGTCCTGGACCAGCATTTCTTGAAACGTTTTGCGAGCCTCTAATTATCAGGATTTTATTCTTAGGAACATTTCCCTTCAACAAGAGATGTCCATTGACCAAACCATGGATCAAATGGTCAAAAACATCTCCATAAAAATTCAAAAGGCTTTATGATACTGTCAAAATACAAATAGAAGCTCAAAGCAGAAAATCTCAAGGGGGAGATGGGGCCAGTAAAAGGCTCTTCAGAGGAAGTTATCATATATATGAAAGAATAGGAAAAAGCAAATACCATCAAAGAAGGTCAAGTTGTAACAATGGAAGAATTCAAGAGCAGATTGGTTACAAAGATTAAACGAAGTAAAATATCAAATACCTACCATGACACCAGGGACGGAGTGGGTCCTCAGAAAGAGTAATTGATAAATTGACAAAGATAGGAGTTCCCAGGCCACTCAGAGACTTACGAAACATTTTGTGATGATTCCTCAAGTTACATATCCATCCAATAACTGGCAGGAAGTTTACACTCTGGGTATTCCAGAGTGCAAATTAAAGTGATTTGGTGGGAGTCCATTACAGAAAAATGGAGGAGGGTAATACTTGGTAGAGAAAATCCGAGAATGTAAAGTGGGAAAAGCAGCCAGCCAGCATCATGGCCACCTTCTGGCTGATAGGACTTCACTGTTAAGTATTCGCAGCAAACTCAGTTACTAAAGTTTACAAAGAACCCAGAATTAGGTTAAATTACCTAATCTCCTGCGGCCCTGGTCAGCTCTGTACTGGCCCAGGGCCTCAATGCTGACGTGTCCGTGGAGACCTAGTAGTCAATGTTAAATGCCAGGAAACGAGGCTGTTCTCTCTGGAATCTTTTATTTATTTAAAAACATTTTATTTGGGGCGCCTGGGTGGCTCAGTGTGTTAAGCCTCTGCCTTCGGCTCAGGTCATGATCTCAGGGTCCTGGGATCGAGCCCCGCGTCGGGCTCCCTGCTCGGCAGGAAGCCTGCTTCTCCCGCTACCATTCCCTCTGCTTGTGTTCCCTCTCTCGCTGTGTTTCTCGCTGTCAAATAAATAAAATCTTTAAAAAATAAAAAAAAATAAAATAAAATAAAAACATTTTATTTGTTTGAAAAAAGAGAGCACACAAGTTGGGGGGAGGGGAGGACTGGAAGGGGCGGAGAAAGAGAAGCAAGCTCCCCACTGAGCAGGGAGCCCTATGTGGGACTCGATCCCGGGACCCTGGGATCAGGACCTGAGCTGAAGGCAGATGCTTAATGGACTGAGCCACCCAGGCACCCCTGGAATCCATTTATGGAAGATTACTTTGTTTAATCTTTACAATGACCCTTTGAGATAAGTTATACTGCACTCAGTTTCAAATTGAGGAATCTAAGGCAGAGAAAGGTGGGCTGACCTTCTCTGACCTTTCACCTTACCACACAGCTGGTAGGTGGGGGGGACAGCACTGGAACTTCTGTCCGGACACCCAGCCCCCCTGGGTACACTTGCTGCCTCCTCCTTGGCAGAGTGGATTTTCCCACAGTAACCACTGTCTATGTCTATGCTGCTAAGGACAATTTAACCCCATAATTAAATTCTGATACCAGGGACAAACTTTCCCCCTTTAGTTAGAAACTATACCCCGTATGGGAAGACAGCTGTTTCAGTCCAAAAAAGACAGCATCTTCTTTTTCATCCTGCTTTTGGTGGAATTCCAAGGCCTTGTCTGCCCTTGAAACCAATCTCCACCTGTGGTGTGGGAAACAAAGGCTGAAGAAACAATGAAATTTCCTTACTGCTTACAGCCCATTGGCAAGCCCTTGGAACAGGGAGAGTGGCATTCCTCTGGAAGGTCTGCGGCCTTGGATGTTGACACTTTCTTGAGGGCAAAAGCTATCTTGGCCTGACCCTCCCTCCCCCCCAGGATCCTATAAGTCTTCTCTAACATATAGAAATTCCTTCGGAAATGTGCTTTATCTCTACCCCCCACACCCCAAGATACATGTTAGCGATCACCCCCAAGCATCCGGCCCACTGATACACATCTGAAGACACAGGGTTTACTAAACGGTCACAAATGACCTTTTCCTAACACCTGGCCCCCTCAAAGGTCCTGAAAACCGTGCTTCCAGAATTCCTTAGAGACTGACACTGTCCCTAATCCCCTCCCAACCTGAAAGTATATCGTGGGCATCACGACCCCAATGCAGCTCTTCCTACCCACGGGCCCTGACCCTGTGCTTTAATAAAACCACCTTTTTGCGCCGTAGACATCTCAAGAATTCTTTCTTGGCCATCGGCTGCGAACCCCAATATTTTTCTATGTCACATGTAGCCCCTACTCCCCAAGCCACGGTTGCCATCAAGGGCATCTGGTGAGCATTACTAACCACGGCCTTTGGGGTTAGGAAAATGAGGCTGAAAAAAACTCCAGAGACCAGTTCGGCGCATAGCGTCAAAAGAGGCAAAGACAAACTGAGAAAGTCGCATTTACTGTCACGTTGGGACTAGCTAGACAGGCCCCTTGGCTCTTGCTCGCTGCACCCATAGCTGATAGCCCAGCAGACCTAGAACTTTCTGCTTCTGGAATTCCATTTCTCCAACATAAAGGGTATGCATGGTGCCCCCGTCCCCTCGGGTCAGGAACTAACTTGGCAACCTACTTAAACCATTGAAAGATATTCAAGCCCAGGGGCGCCTGACTGGCTCAGTCTGAAGAGCAGGTAACCTTTGGTCTCCGGGTAGTGAGTTCAAGCCCCACGGTGGGCATAGAAATTAAAAAAAAAAAAAAAAAAAAATTCAAGTCCTGACTTGTCAGCCAAACCTCTCCCCAGTGTCACGAGAACCGCCTCCTCAGCAAAACTAAAGCCTAATAGGTCACAGAAGCTTTAAAGGGAGGGAAGAAGCAGCAGCAACTATTTCCACTTACAATCCCTTTGAGTTTTCCCATCTTAAGGGAGGGTTTCTTCCCTAATCGAGGTCTTGAGGCACAAAGAATGGAAATCTTAGCCTCAAAGCAAATTATCGTGAAAATCGAAACGCCTACAAGAAAAAAAAAAAAAAAAAGTCGAAGTGCCTAAGGTTCACAAATGCCCCAAATCGGCTGGTTGGCTGGTTGGTTGGTTGGTTGGTTTGCCTCTATGCAGCGACCAGATTCAATTTCTGTCTCCCCCTCACTGGTTTTATGAGGGGCCTTTCACGTCAGGTCATCAGGAGGCCAGAGCCTGGAGCCTGTCCGTGGCCTAGGGCTCGGGGTTGTGCCACACTGCCTCCCGGTGAGTATTTCTGATGAAATTCTAAATGTTCCAGCAGTTCCAAGGGTGTCTATCCTTCTGAAGAGGGGAGAAGTAAGCAGACAGCCTCCCGCTGTGAGCCTTAGGCCTTCGCAACTTGCTGTCATCGCCTTCTGATGCGGGGGGAGGGGGGGTCCTGCCACAGGCTGTCTTTGTCCCCAGCTCTCTCCGCAGGGTGGCAGAGCCCGCTGCCAGGGCTGCGTCACAACCTAACAGCTTGCCCCCACCCCCCTCCAGTTCAGCTTTCCTCCCCAAAGCCACACTTCCTCCTTTCACTAGTGTCCCTCCCAAAATACCTTCTTGGCTCTCCTCACAGTCTCCCCCTGGGCTTCCCAAGAAGCCGGCCTGCCCCAGAGCCGCATGACAGAAAACGCACTCCACACAGCACCACCAACCACCCTTCCCGGGACTCCGTTTCCAAGTCCCTGTTGGAATGTGCTGGAAAAGGAATGTGTCTGTCAGAAAGATCTAGGACATCTTTGATGGGCTTTGGGGAGTTGGAACATTTTCAGCCCCTGAGGAAACAGAAGCCAAGGAAAAACTTTTTCTAAGGGATAGATCAGTTGCCTGGGTCTAAGCAGAGACTGAGAAGCCAAAGTTAACCTTTTTCTCAATGGTGGGGCAGCCCTTAGCATAATGCTGGCAGCCTTCCTTCTCCACAGCAGTTCCTTCTGGGCTTCTCCCTACCACACTCCTTCATTCAAGTGTCCCCGGATGTTCCCTCATATTGGACACATTCACCAAGGCCAGCTTCCCTGCCTCACTCCCTTGGAAATCCACCCTGAACTTGGACCACGGAACCATCAAGATGGTATTTAACTGGACATTGACCGTCACATAATTTTGAAATTTTGTGTATTTTACAGGTTTGTGAGGTTTTTTTTCTTTTCTTTCTTTTTTGTTTTGTTTTTAATAGAGTTTAGTTTTAAAATAAAGAAGCAGGGGTGCCTGAGTGGCTCAGTGGGTTAAAGCCTCTGCCTTCGGCTCAGGTCATGATCCCAGAGTCCTGGGATCGAGCCCCACATCGGGCTCTCTGCTCGGCGGGAAGCCTGCTTCTCCCGCTACCATTCCCTCTGCTTGTGTTCCCTCTCTCGCTGTGTTTCTCGCTGTCAAATAAATAAAATCTTAAAAAAAAAAAAAAGGACCCTGTAACCCTCTCTGCACAAATCTCTAATGCCTTCACCTGGTGACATTACCACACTGTAGTTTAACTGACTGAGCCACCTGGGGGCCCCGCCACACTGTAGTTTAAAATAAAAACTAGGGGCGCCTGGGTGGCTCAGTCGTTAAGCGTCTGCCTTCGGCTCAGGTCATGATCCCAGGGTCCTGGGATCGAGCCCCGCATCGGGCTCTCTGCTCTGCAGGAGGCCTGCTTCTCCCGCTACCATTCCCTCTGCTTGTGTTCCCTCTCTTGCTGTGTTTCTGTCAAATAAATAAAATCTTTAAAAAATAAAATAAAAACTAGCTTTTGGTTCCACATCTGGGGAGAAGGGCCGGGACATGACAGGTTTATCCAAAAATCTGAGCAGGCATTTCAAGAGTGTCTGGTGTTTCCTTGGGTGTGAAGCATCCCTTCTGGTAGATTGTGGAATCTTGACCTCTGTGGGAAAAGCTCTTGCTGTTCCTCACAGTGACTTTGCTATGTGGCCAATGCTGGATGTCCTCAAGGGGGAGCAGGGAAGGAAGTTTGTGCTCAGCCCGGACAAGAATCCCAACCTCAGAGCTCTAGCATTTCGGTCACATTTAGATCTCTGAGAAACATTTCTGTCACTCCCTAGCTCCCCATACCTTCCCCTAATCAGGGTCCAGTTCACCTTGTCTGGATAAACTGTGGATGGAATTAGTAATCTTGGGCTAGCTGACTCTTCCCCACCCCTGAAGACAGTTTAGAACCTTCTGGTCTCTGCTGCTCTGACAGCCTTCCAGCAGTTGCCTCAGGACTCACAGTTAATCCCAAATGCTTGCTATTTTCACACCTGGCCACAAACACAAAATGTGACGAGATTCCTATCCAAGATTCATAAAAGCTGTGGTGGCCCTAGCTGTCCCCAAGTAATCAGGCTGGTGAGAGGACCCTTCACCCCCCCACACACAGGCTTCACTGAGAGCCCCAGACCCAGTTCCTCTTTCCCTCCTATAAACAGTGAGGCTCGTTCCAGATTGTTCCTTGCCTGAAGAACTTCAGGCCCTTGTGGGGGTTGTATTTATTGAATTACTTGATGCTTCATGTTCTTAATGGCTTAAAAAAAAGAATTCAAGAGGTGGCTTGGGTGGCTCAGTGGGTTAAAGCCTCTGCCTTTAGCTCAGGTCATGATCTCAGGGTCTTCTCTGCTCCGCGGGGAGCCTGCTTCCCCCTCTCTCTCTGCCTGCCTCTCTGCCTGCTTGTGATCTCTCTCTCTGTCAAATAAATAAATAAAATCTTAAAAAAAAAATTCAAGAGCTTATTTATTCACTTAATAATTTTATCTGTTTTATTTAATTTAAAAAAAGGAAAAAGCACTGTCCAAAGCAGGGACTTACGACTCCCATGAGGTGGACAATGAGCCGCTTAAAATCATGCTAGGGAAAAATATTAACTAAATTTTGTGCACAACATTATGACAAGCGAGGACCCTGACAAAAGGTTGTGTCCAACACGATCCCATCTCAAAAACGAATTGGAAGCGACCAGAAGGGGGGTTGGGGTACGGAGGTTCTCTTTCTTGATCTGGGTGCCGGACACACACGGGTTTACACTTCGGGAACATACAGGGGTCCTTTTCCCTATGGGTGCCATCCCTCAATTCAAAGATCAAAACTCTTACTTGGGAATTACACCCAGCCAGTAAAACTCTGCAAAAAGCAACATCGCGCGCGATCGTATATGAGCGGGCGACCTCCGCCTGGTGGGGTTTTCAAGGACCCTGTCTTCCCGATATTGTTGTGACCCTCGTCCAAGAAAAGGTGGGTTTTTTTTTTCCTTTTACGCTTTGCAAAGAATGAAAGCGGGGCGCCTTCCCAGCCTGGGGAACGAGGCCACCGGGTGCCGGCTCGGAGCGGGGGGACGGGGGCGCCCGCCCGCTTCTCCTTCGCCGCCCGGCCCGGCGCGCGGGGTCCCCGGTCCCGCGGAAGGCGGGCCCCGCTGCCTGTCGCCTCCGGCGGGGCGGGCTGGGCGGCGGCGCGGCGCTCGGGCTCGGCGGCCCCGGCGCGCGGGCTTCCCGGAAGCCGAGGAGCGGGGCCGCTCGCGCCCCTCCCCTTCAGTGTGACCCCAGCTCCGGGCGGGGGGCGGGGGGGCGGTGAGGAGACCGCGCCTCCCAGCCTAGGTGTCCCGAGCCGCGGGACGGTGCCGGCACAGCGAGGTCTTGAGCGACGCAGAGTCGCCTGCTCGCTGTGACCTCGTGGCGCAATGGTAGCGCGTCTGACTCCAGATCAGAAGGTTGCGTGTTCAAGTCACGTCGGGGTCATGGATCCTTTTTTTTTCTTCCCGCACCCCAGCACCGGGGGCTGGGAGAAGCGCGGCAGGAGCCGTCAGGCGACACATTTGGCCTCAGGCGACCTTTGCTGTACTTGCAGCCGGCAGGAAACCCCGCTCTTTTTGCCTCGCATCGCGAATACAGGGTTTACGCCGGCGGCTGCGAGAGGCGGAGGTTGCTTCTGGCGACCGGCAGGAGGCGTCGCGGTCAGCGCAGAGTGACACCATTCTCCCCCTCGCCGCGCGCCGATCGCCTTCTGCCCACCCCCGCCCATTCAACACTGGCCCCCGGGGTTACCCGCCCCCACCCTCCTCCCCGCTCCCCTCCCCCAACGCACTTGGGCCCCTCGGAAACACCCACCTGCTGGAACATTGAATGCAACCCCGGAAGGGTCTCTCGTCCAGGAAGCGCCCCTTCTGTCCCAAGAAGGGCTGGGTGCCTTCTGACCATCTCTTTTTTCCTCTTCCCCTTCCCAAATGTTCCCTCTCACCTGGATTGTTAACACCGCTTGCAGAATCTCTGTGGGTTTAGCCACAGCCGTAAATCCAGGATATTCACCTCGATGCTAATAGTTACAAACAAAACAAAACCAAAACCAAAAAGCGCTACCTGCCCACCAGCAGAGGGATGCCCGGGGAAAAAAAATCAAGTTGCATAAAAATTTCATCACATGCTGTATATGTTAGAGCTACGTATTTACTATATATAAATCCATATTAAAATATGGATGGAAATTGTTTACACCAATTCTAAGAGAGTGGTTTCCTCTGGGGAATGAGGAAGAAGAAGGGATGCAGGCAGAGTTTCTCTCTTTTTTTTTAATTAAGAACCCCCAAAATGTTAACATCAATTAAATCTGCTTAGAGGGTACACAGAATTTAATATGAAACCTGGGTTTCGGGTCAGAATTCACTCTACTTGCATAGTCAAAAAATTATTTTATAATTTCCCAGGTCAGTAGAACCCAGAGCATGCTGCTAGGAGCTGGAGTACGTTCTCTCTGAAAGAAATACACCCTCAAAAAAAAAAAAAGAAAAAGAAATATACCCTCAAAACAGGCCTTCTGGTTTTAAAGGACCGGTCAAAATACACTCATAAAAAGAGGACTAAAAAAAATAAAAATAAAAATAAAAAAAGAGGACTAAGAGATTAATAGAACAAGGGGCAATAAGAATGATTCGGTACGTTTTAAAACAACTAAAAAGAAAATTCTAGAAATGAAAGATTTAATATTTGATATTAGAAACACAGGGGTGTATTATCCAGCAGATTAGACAGAGCTGAAAAAAATAATTAATGAAAGAAAATATTTTGGGGCGCCTGGGTGGTTCAGTCGTTAGGCGTCTGCCTTCAGCTCAGGTCATGATCCCAGGGTCCTGGAATCGAGCCCCGCATCGGGCTCCTTGCTCGGCAGGAAGTCTGCTTCTCCCCCTACCATTCCCTCTGCTTGTGTTTCCTCTCTCGCTGTGTTTCTCTCTGTCAAAAAAAAAAAAAAAAAAAAAAATCTAAAAGAAAAAAAAAAGAAAATATTTTGGTGGTTCAAAATATGTTTGTATTTTGGCATTCCCTCCAAAAGGGGATGCCTAGTTCTCGTCCCCTTGTGTATGGGCTGAACTTAATGCCTTTCCTCTAACAGAGAAAGGAGAAGTTATGTTGTGTGACTTTGGACACTTAATCATAAAAAAACTGTGGATTCCTGCCTCTCTCTTGGATGACTGCAACCCCAGCCAACATTTTTTTTTTTAAGATTTTATTTATTTATTTGACACAGAGAGAGAGATCACAAGTAGGCAGAGAGGCAGGCAGAGAGAGAGGGGGAAGCAGGCTCCCTGCTGAGCAGAGAGCCCGATGCGGGGCTCGATCCCAGGACCCTGAGATCATGACCTGAGCCAAAGGCAGAGGCTTCAACCCACTGAGCCCCCCAGGCGCCCCATCCCAGCCAACATTTTGACTCCAGCTTCATGAGACCCCGAATCAGAACCAAGCAGCTAAGACACACCCTGAATTTCTGACTCTCAAAAACTGTGTGAGATAATAAATGTGAAGAGGCTAAGTTTTGGGCTTAACTTCCCATGTGGCAATAGATAGCTAATACCAAGGTGAAATTAAAGAAAGTACACCGAAAGCAAATAAAGAGGCAAAGAGATACAAAATATAGGAGAAAGTGAAGCAATACTGTGGATAGGATGAATATGTCTAATCTCAGCCTAAACGGAGTTCCCTGGGGCAAATATAGAAACGGTAGGGGAGAGGTAGTATTTGGAGAAATGGTAGCTACGAACTTTTCAGGATTGATGGAAGACATGAGTCCTCCCTCACAAGAAGCACTCTATCTCCTAAGTATGATAAGGAAAGAGACACCCATACCTGTACACAGGATAAGGAAACTACCCAATATAGAGTAAAGATTTTTAAAACCACCAGGGGATTTATAAAAAAAAAAAAAAAAGCCAATTATCTACAACAAAAATAAGAGTTGGACTGAAGCTGAATTTTGAGCAGCAACAATGAAAGCCAAAAGAAGCACACTATTAATTCAAAAGCACTGGGTAGGGGCGCCTGGGTGGCTCAGTGGGTTAAGGCCTCTGCCTCCGGCTCAGGTCATGATCTCAGGGTCCTGGGATCGAGCCCTGTGTTGGGCTCTCTGCTCGGCAGGGAGCCTGCTTCCCCCTCTCTCTCTCTGCCTACTTGTGATCTCTCTCTCTGTCAAATAAATAAATAAAATCTTCAAAATAAAAATATTTAAACAAAAGCACTGGGTACCCTGGGTGGCACAGTTCCTCTGTCGAGCTGGGACTTTTGGCTTCAGCTCAGGTTGTGATCTCAGGGTGGTGAGATTGAGTCCCACGTCCGGCTCGCACTCAGTGTGGGGGTCTGCTTGGGTCTCTCTCTCTCTCCCCCCGGTGCCCCTCCCCCCTGCAAATAAATAAATAAATAAATAAATAAATAAATCTTTAATTCCAAACCACCAAAATAAAACAATTGCCAACCTAGAATTATATGCTTGGGAAGTCAACTTTCAAGAATGGAGTTATTTTTGGGGCACCTGGGTGGCTCAGTGAGTTAAAGCCTCTGCCTTCAGCTCAGGTCATGATCTCAGGGTCCTGGGATTGAGCCCCGCATCGGGCTCTCTGCTCAGCGGGGAGCCTGCTTCCCCCTCTCTCTCCGCCTGCCTCTCTGCCTACTTGTGATCTCTCTCTCTCTGTGTCAAATAAATAAATAAAATCTTAAAAAAAAAATGGAGTTATTTTTGAGCTCCTGGGGGGCTCAGTCGGTTGAGCGTCTGTCTTCAGTTCAGGTCATGATCCTGGGGGCCTGAGATCAAGCCTCAAGTCTGTTCCCACTCAGGGGGAATTGGCTTCTCCCTCTGCCCTTCCCCCTCCTCGTGCTCCCTCTCCCTCTCTCTCAAATAAATAAGTGAAATCTTTTTTTTTTTTAAGATTTTATTTGACAGAGAGAGAGATCACAAGTAGGCAGAGAGGCAGGCAGAGAGAGAGGGGGAAGCAGGCTCCCCGCTGAGCAGAGAGCCCGATGCGGGGTTCGATCCCAGGACCCTGAGATCATGACCTGAGCTGAAGGCAGAGGCTTTAATCCACTGAGCCACCTAGGTGCCCCAAATAAGTGAAATCTTTTTAAAAAAGAAAGGAAGGGAGGAAGGAAGGAAGGAAGGAGGGAGGGAGGGAGGGAGGGAGGAGGAAGGAGGGAGGGAGGGAGGGAAGGAAGGAAGGAAGGAAGGAAGGAAGGAAGGAAGGAAGGAAGGAAGGAAGGAAGAAAAAGGAAGGAAGGAAAAGAAAGAATAGAGATATTTTCAGGTACCTGCTGGCTCAGTTGGTAGAGCATGCAACTCTTGACCTTGGGGTTATAAGTTCGAGAGCCCCACATCGGGTGTTGAGATTACTTAAAAATAAAATCTTTAAAAAAAATAGAGATATTTTCAAACAAATGGAACCACCAGCATCTCTCCCTGAAGGGCTCTCTGGAAAGTGTACATCGGGGAGAAGGAAAACAATCCCAGACAGAAGGTCTGAGAGGCAAGAAGGACCCAGTGAGTAAAGGAAACGTTGAACACAGGGGTTAGCTAACAAACCTGGACCATACAGAAACAAACAAAAAAAATCACAAACGTGTGGATTTGCAAAACAGAACTGAAATACTGGACAAGAATAACATGGAAGCCAGAGTCAACAAAATCTGAGAGTAAACCTTTTAAAGTGGTTGTATTTTTTTGAAAGGGAGGATATTTATTAACCAGAAACCAATAAGTATATTAAAATGTAGGATAATCACTAACAGTAGAGATAATTGGTTGAGTATGAAGACAAAAGATCAGCTAAAGATATTAAAGTTTAAATAATAAATTAATAAAGTTGGCCAAATGGACATAGAACTCTGAACACAGCAATTAGATAACACTGTTCTTAAGTTCACACAGAGCATTTTATATAAACGTGGGCATCTTCTAAACCATAAAGGAAATCTTAACAAACTCCAAAGAATAGGTATCAGTCGGGCCACTTTCTCTGGCCCAATTACCATTAATTTAGAAACCAACAAGAAAGGGCACCTGGGTGGCTCAGTGGGTTAAAGCCTCTGCCTTCGGCTCAGGTCATGATCTCAGGGTCCTGGGATCGAGCCCCGCATCGGGCTCTCTGCTCAGCAGGGAGCCTGCTTCCCCCTCTCCCTCTGCCTGCCTCTCTGCCTACTTGTGATCTCTCTCTCTCTCTGTCAAATAAATACAATCTTTTAAAAATAATAATAGCGTGGGTGGCTCAGTCGTTAAGCGTCTGCCTTCGGCTCAGGTCATGATCCCAGAGTCCTGGGATCGAGCCCCGCATCGGGCTCCTTGCTCTGCAGGAAGCCTGCTTCTTCTGCTACCATTCCCTCTGCTTGTGCTCCCTCTCTCACTGTGTTTCTCTCTGTCAAATAAATAAAATCTTTAAAAAATAATAATAATAATAATAAAATGAAATAAATAAAAACACTTGTAAATTACTTCATAGGTCAAGGACAAAATGCAGACAGACAATAAAAGAAAACTGGAAATAAGTGAAATCTTTTTCTTTTTAAGATTTATTAAGATTTTTTTTTAAGATAAATCTTTATTTATTTATGGACATGGCAAAGGAGCTAAAGTGATCAACCTTTGCAGGTGATACAATCGTCTAACTGGAAAACCTAAAGGATTCTGCCAAAAAATTACTAGAACCAAAAGGAGAAGTCAGTAAGATAGTGAGGTACAAAATTAACGTACAGAAAGCAATAGTTTTTATAAAATAAACCAACAACCCATTAGGAATAAGGTGAAAGGGGGCAGACGTTGGAACAAAACATTTCACACTCATTTTATATGTTGTTTAGATTTTGAATATATAAATATATTATGGGTATATGAATATATATGAATATATTATGGTATATGAATATATTATCTAGTCAAAGGAAAAATGTTTTGAATCACATTCATTTTATATGTTGTTTAGATGTTTGAATATATGAATATGTTATGAATATATGAATATATATATTACCTAGTCAAAGAAAAAAAGTTAGGAACATCAGTGAATGTACTCCTTGAGGATTCAGACAGACCTTATAAGGGACATTGGTGCGTGGATAGTTTTTAAGGGCAGGGTGTCAGGCAGGCACACTGAGGGACCCGGGACAGCTACAAGGTCAGGCAGAGAGCAGTTTTCTAGAACAAAATCTCTGACCTCAACATCTAGGAGCTCTGGGATGGGATGCCCCCGGCGGTGGCTTATGTGGGGATGGATGGAGTAGACAAGGGCTCCCTTACAGGTCCCCTCCGACCACATGTGTGAATTCTGATTGTCACCTGCGTGACCCATGGTCCCTGACCTTGTCCTAATGTGACTTCTCTCGTGGGTGCCCCAATTATTATGTCCCATTCATAGCCCACCTGTGTGTCTAACCCAGTGTGTGACCTTCCCATGTGGCTCCCCTGTTGACCCCACCCATGGGACCCTTGCCCTCTGGCTTCCTTCCAACTGAATTCAGCTGATGCAGCGAGCCAACTGGAGGAGGAACGGAAGAAGCCCGACATGGATGAAGACCGACAGGATGGGAAGAGCCGGGCCCTTTGCTCTGAGCTTGCTGTAGGAGGGGGTCAGCCACCGGCTCCTGTGTTTTGGCAGAGACCCAGAGGTGGGCAGGGGGTGGCAGGAGTGGCCTGGGAAGTGGCCTGGGGAAGCCGGAAACAGGCTATCACGGGTGCGTCTTTGCTTTTCTCTGCCTGGTCCTAAGTCGGAGGCAGGGACAAAATTCAGGGACAAAATTCAGGGACAAAATTCAGTGAAGTTCTAAGTGGTTAATCAAGTCCTGGCCATTTGAGGCTGATTGTTCTAGAGGCCATTATTTTGCTTCCTGGATTGTTAGAGAGGGAGTCTGACTTCCTACAAGTCCCGCTTACCGCCGGTTGCCTTCGTGGGCTGCTGTGAGTTGGAGCTCTACTTTTTTTTTTTTTTTTTCCTTAAATAATCTCTGTCCCCAACATGAGCCTCGAACTCACAACCCCAAGCTCAAGAGTTGCACGCCCTACCGAATGAGCCAGCCAGGCGCCCCTGAAGTTCTACTTTGATCTATGGCCTGGCATCATCCATTCGTATATTCAGTCTCTCGAAGGCTGTTTATCCCCCAGCTGCCTCCCTACCGGGTCACTGCAACCTGCGGCCTCAGTGGAGGTTCACAGATCCCACCAGGTGGCCTCTCTGCAGGGTCCCCTCGGTCCTCAAGTACAGGTAAGCACTGTCTCCCCTCAAGTCCGCAGGCCCCAGGCTCAAACACCCTGGTGGGACTCTCCAAGGTACTCATGACTGCGTCCTATCATCCTTGGCGCCAGAGAGATGGGCTATGCTTGGGCATCAGGATGTGCTCCTTCAGGAGACAGAGCACAATTGCAATCTAAGCTTTGAGAATTCAGCAGTGAGACCGTGTTCTGTTTCCTCCCCATGTCACATTTGAACTTGGTGCTTCAGAGGAGGGGCAGGGGGACCTCAGCCTGAGGGCACACTGCGATGTGTGGAGGGCACACACCCTTTCCCCTCATTCCCCTGAGCTGCCCTTCCAGGGGAAAATTCTAGAAGCTGAATGTCAATAAGAAAGAAAGTGACTTCCGCCAGCTTTATCTCCAGGAGATACACAAAACAGTGGCAAAGAATAGAGACAAAAGCGACCGGGGGAAACCTGGATGCATTTTGAGGCATCCTAAGAACATTCCAGAAATAGAAGGTCTCTCCTGTATCAGACAGAACAATGGACCCCCCCACACACACTCACACACCGGACTGGAAAGGAACATGCTAAAACACTAGCTAGTGATCGTCCCCCGGTGGTAAGATGACAGATTTTTGTTTTGTCTTTGTGCCCAAGTTTCTCATTTTCCACAACGAATGGTAAAGAACAGTGGCAAGTGTACCAAATGGGGTGCAGGGGGGGGGATGGGGGGGCTGCTTGCCTCTACATCTCGGCCGCGTCTCTGATCAGTCGTGTGACGTGGGCGATTCGTCTTAGTTCTTTTTCACCACTCGGTGCCCAAAACCCTTCTCTGGAGAATGGGAACCATAAAGGTTCCTACTCACTGGGGTTCAATGAGTGAATTTATGGAGAGTGCTGCAAACAGCGACGGACAGGCACACAGTAAACACCACAGACAGGGGTGCTGGGTATTATTATCATTATTATTCCAACGCTATTGCTATTTCCGAGGCCAGAAACTCCTGGTTAGATGGGTCGGGGAGGGAAGGTCACGTGAGTCCAGCACTTGGACGCGAGAGTGTTCTGATGCCTGTCTGACCCCGTGAGTCTGTGCTCTGTGTGCTGTGAAGGGATCCTGCAAATCCACAAGGGTCTGGCCACAGTGACAACCACAGGCAGCCCGACTCTGTTCAGGGACCCCCCCCAACCACCTGCGGGATTTTGACCCCAGCTGATTTTGACCCCAGCTGGGAATTCCCAGAACAGAGACCGCGCTGCCTTCTTAGAGACGCAGCTCACCAGCAGAGGGCGCAAGCGGCAAACCCAGGAAAATTTGGGCCGGGAACTTGGAAGGTCTTTTTCCTCTGACACTGAGTACTTTTGAGCTTTTCTGTGTGAGTACCCCTAAAAGACTTTCTGGAAATCGATGTAACCTTTGCATATTTTGTAGTGGGCACCTAACACTTTTTATTATAATTAAAAGTCGTTGCAAGTGCTGGCGTGTTATAAATAGTGATCTGTTAAAATCTGCAGTTAACATCATTTTCTAAATATAGCCCATGAAGTGTAAACACCACCACGATTTGATACTATGATGCATTTAAAAAGGGCAGGAACAAACGCCTATGTACTGGTTAGAAATTTTGCATGTTTCCTTTTTCTCTTTATATGTCCTTTCCCCTTCCCCACCACAAAGTTAGGATAAGACACACTTTCATGCTGGATGTTTTTTATTTTATCACCCTGTCATATTTCTCTCCACAAAAATGCAAATATAAATTGAAACTTAAAATACCTATTTCCTGTAGACTTTAGAGGCCTAACCGTTAACAGCTTTTTGGGGGATTGGATTAACACTGATTCATACTAGGGAAGCGCCCATACAAACACCACAAATGCATTAGGAGTTCTGATAACAGAGCCCTGAAATTGTCAGATTGCCTCTTTAATGGGCACTTCCAAAGTTTTTACACCCTGGGGCAATGCACCCTAGGGAGGAGGTGTCTTTTCTGCTGACAAAGACCAAACAGGGAAAAGGCAAATTCAACCAAAAGGAACACTCAACTCCGAGCAGGTTTCTCAGGCAGGGTGCTTGTAACAAGGAAATAGTCTGGAAAATCAGTTCCTTAAAAACTGACCTCGTCACAGATTCTTTAGGAAAGTCTTCCTGCATCCTGGGATGCGCTGTCAAAACTTATTATTTAGAGAATAGAAAAGCCAGATAAGTCCATGGCCACTGGACTGGGGGGCAGGGAGGGGCCCTGTGGTGGCCCAGCTGAGTGGATGAAGTAATGAGGAGAGTACATTGCAAAGTGATTACATTATAATGAAATGTCCGCGGCCCAAGGGGTAGCTGGATCAGAAATCACTGATCAGGGGCGCATGGGTGGCTCAGTCCCTAAAGCCTCTGCCTTTGGGTCAGGTCATGATCCCAGGGTCCTGGGATCCAGCCCCACATCGGGCTCCCTGCTCAGTGGGGGAGGGGGGAGCACCTGCTTCTCCCTCTCCCTCTGGTGCTCCCTCTGCTTCTGCTCTCTCTCTGGTCAAATAAATAAATAAATAAATAATTTATAAAATTTATATATTTATAATATAAATACATATGTAATTATATATTTAGCATATATTATTTATATATTAATATAAAATATACATAAATATATTTTTATATATTTATATAAATGTATAAATAAATATATCTTTAAAAAAAATCACTGATCAAAGTCAACCCAGAGGAAGCTTCAGGACCGACTCACAGGCGGCATCTGTGCAAAGGGATGAAAAACCATTTTCCCAGTGACATCATTACTTTCCAATAGGGAATAGCAGCCCAACCAGCAGGAGCTACATCTGTTTTAAAAGTTTTATATTATTTTTAAGAGTTTATATTACATATTAGAAGCATCACAAGCATCTATATCTAATGGCCTTACTTTGCTCATTGAAATAGTTTACAACTCTTAAAATTCCATTTTTAGCAAGTCCTATAAATAGAATCTGAAGATGAGAAAATGAAAATATTTGAAACTCATCTGTTTGGGTTTTTTTTTTAATTATTTGTAAAAATAAGGGTAGTTTGTGATTGAATGGAGCTTGAGTCCCTTGCTTTTTTGATAATGCATGATGTCTTGTCTCCGGTATTTTAAAATAGATGAAATGCATGTTTTTTGGTGGAAAGGATACACTTTGACATTTGACGTATTTACCCTCGAATCCTAGTTTGGCCAATTGCTTTTTTATGAGCTTTAGTTTCCTTTCTTTCTTCTTTTTAAAGATTTTATGTGTTTATATGACAGAGAGAGTGAGAGCACAAGCAGGGGGAGGCGCAGAGGGAGAGGGAGAAGCAGACTCCCCGCTGAGCAGGGAGCCTGATGTGGGGCTCGATCCCAGGACCCTGGGACCATGACCTGAGCCGAAGGCAGAGGCTTTAACCCACTGAGCCACCCAGGCGCCCCTGGAATCATTATAAATATAGACGTTTCATAGACTTTTAGGTCAAGGCTGCTCCTGACAATATAGAGAGATGATGGATGCCTTTTCTGAACTCCCACATCTGAAAATATGGGATTTATTCGTTTTTGTCACTTTGTGCCTGGGGACAGTAGGCTCACACATGTATATCCTGGGTATTCCTATCTCTCAACGATCTGGTATTAAATTATGACCTTCTGGGGTGCCTGGGTGGCTCAGTCGTTGGGCGGCTGCCTTTGGCTCAGGTCATGATCCCAGGGTCCTGGGATCGAGCCCCGCATTGGGCTCCCTGCTCGGCAGGAAGCCTGCTTCTCCCGCTACCATTGCCTCTGCTTGTGTTCCCTCTCTCTCTGTCAAATAAATAAAATCTTTAAAAAAAAAAAAATTATGACCTTCTGTTTTCCCGCTGTCTCTGGAATCAGGCAGAAATAATTTCTAGCCCCCTTTCTGCACTTAGTAACCACTTACCCTGGGGCAAGTTACTTAGCCATTCGAACCTTAAAGGAGCCCCTCTGAAGAAGCTAAGAACCACTCTAAGATTGCTGTGAAGATTAGGAGATTATGGATGAGAGCACTTAGCATAGCCCTGGAATATGGCAGTGGCTAATGCTATTTCAAAAAAAGAAAATGTCATTACGTCCAATTATGGGCAATGAGATGACATTTTTATGGTTGTTGTATTAGTCAGCTTGGGCTACCATAACAACATACCATAGCGTGGGAGCCCTAAACAACAGAAATTTATTTCCTCTTGGTTCTGGATGCTGAAAGTCCCAGATCAAGGTGCTGGGTGGCTCACTTCCTGCTGAGGACCCTCTTTGCTGCTCTTCGATGGCTGCCATCTTGCTGTCTTCACATGACCTTTTCTCTGATGCATGCCTTCTTCTTATAGGCACCAGTGCTATTGGATTAGGATCCCACCTTTCTGACCTCATTTAATTTTAATTACATCCTAAAAGCCCTACCTCTAAATATAGTCACACTGGGGAGTTAGAGCTTTAACATGGGAATCTGGGTAGGGACACAATTCAGTCGTCATTGTTATTAATATTCTTGGGGGCAGGGGTACCTGGTGGCTCAGTTGGTGAATCCTCTGTCTTTGGCTCAGGTCATGATCCCAGTGTTCTGGGATCGAGCCCCGCATCTGGCTCCCTGCTCTGCGGGGAGTCTGCTTCTCCCTCTGCCTGCTTTCTCCCTGTGCTTGTGCTCGCTCTGTCTGACAAATAAAATCTTTTGATTTTTTTTTTTTTAAGATGCTCGAATGGCCAGAAAATATGTGAAAAGAGGATAAATCTCATTAATCCTTACAGGGATATAATTAAAATCAAAATATTCTATGCACAGGATGCCTGGGTGGCTCAGTTGGTTAGGCAGCTGCCTTCGGGTCGGGTCATGATCCCGGGGTCCTGGGATCAAGTCCCACATCAGGCTCTTTGCTCAGCAGGGAGCCTGCTTCACCCTCTGCGTCTGCCTGCCTCTTTGCCTGCTTGTGTTCTGTCTCTCTCTACAAATAAATAAATAAAATCTTTAAAAAAAATTTATAAAAAAACCCAAAATATTCTACACACACACACACACACACACACACACACACACACACACACACCGGGATGACCAAAATGAGAAGACTGCACACGTTGGTCAGGAAATGCAGCAAATGGAAATGTCCTGTCCTGCCCACAGGCATTTTATGACCATGGATTAGTACATAGTCATGAGAACAAGACGACTACCGCTACACCCTAGAAGCGGTGACTAGAAGGCCACAAGGAGGATTTGGGGGAGGGGCTTAGTAACGTTCCGTCTTTAATCTGGCTACTGGTAATGGAGGTATGTTCACTCTGTGAAAATTCACCAAGCTGGACATCCATGATCTGGGCACATTTATTTATGTATGTTGAGGTACGATGATTCTTTTTTTTTTTCAAAAGAACTCATCAAAGGGGTTGGTAAAGATTGTCCACTCTTTGCCTACCTTTCCAGCTTCCTAATGAAGGGAGTTTGGGGTTCTCTGAACAGACCATCCCTAGGGATGGATCATTTGTTCCAGATACCTCAACCTCTGTCGGATGTGGGGGCTTCGGTAGAAAGGGGGTCAATGACATCACACACCCCAGAAGAAACTACAGAAATTTTTTGGAAGAAACAGTATCCTTGGCTCAGATCATTCCAGAACGATCATGTGGGAAGCACAGAAGTCACACATCATGTGAGAGCAGAAATTAGGACTGGTTTATGTCTCGGCACAATGAAGAGCTTCCCCCTTCTGGGGTACGGTGAAGGAAAAAGCCAAGAGCCCGAAGAACATGGACAGCTTCCTGAAGCTAGGAAGGGCGAGGGAATGGATTCTTTTTTTTTTTTTTTAAGGTTTTATTTATTTATTTGACAGAGAGGGAGAGAGATCACAAGTAGGAAGAGAGGCAGGTAGAGAAAGGGAAGCAGGCTCCCCGCAGAGCAGAGAGCCCAGTGCGGGGCTCGATCCCAGGACCCTGAGACCATGACCTGAGCCGAAGGCAGAGGCTTTAACCCACGGAGCCACCCAGGCACCCCAAGGAAATAGATTCTTTCCTGAGGCTTCCCAGGACCTTGACT